>MU228485.1:1228205-1304476 GCA_018584345.1 Thuja plicata
TAATTCAAAGAACAATCTACACATCAATACCTTACATTTCAAGATAATCAATTCACAAACAATCTATAAATCAAATCAATCATTTCTATACCTTATCTATTTTAGTAACACAATCCAATTCCAACACATTACATTTTAATTAACATCTCAATTTCAAGTCTTACAATATCTATTTAACCTTCCACCATGTATAACATGTCTATCATATTGCCAAGGTCTACCCAAAAAAATATGACAACAATCCATAGGCATGATATCACACAACACCTTATCGTAGTATTTTCCAAGTTTCAAATTCACAAAATGTATGCTCATCCTTGATCCATGAGATCTTGTATGGTTTTGGAAGTTTCATCCTCTCCAACTGAAAATTTTCAAGCATTTCCTCAGATGCCAGATTCTTTGAACTTCCACTGTCAATAATGACCTTCCAAACTTTGTCTGCAACTCTACATCTGGTCTTGAATAAACTTTTCTGGATCGAATCTTTCTTATCTTTCTCACTCCATAGTATCCTTTGGATCATGAGGTTACTTTCAGGTTCATTGGATGGTTCTTCTTGGATTAAAGCATTTATGCTACTTCTATGACCTTTCTTGCTTGCATGTGTGCACTCAAAGGATTTATGCCCTTCTTCACCACAATTGTAGAAAGTTACTTGGAACCCTCTTTTGCTATATCCACCTCTGGAATAATCGCCTCTTCCTCAGTATGAATTTCCACCTTTCCATTTAGTCTTTCCTTTGTCTTGAGATGTGTCTGAAAATGACTTATCTGGTTCTGATCTACTATTCTCACCATAAGATCTACCTCTTCCTCTAGAGAATCTACCACTTCTGCCTCTTTGTCTTTGTTTATATCTTTTGTTTAACTTTTCTTCAGCTTTTAGGGAAAATTGATATGCCTCTACAATACCTTCCATTTTGACCAAACTGATTTTATCTTGTATGGAACTTCTCAAGCCATTCAGGTATCTTGCAACTCTTTCCACTTCATCTTCATCATGTCCAGATATGATGTCTGATCTATAGAATTCCTCAGTATAGTCTTTGACTTATTTGTCCTTCTGCTTCAAACTTTTCATTCCTCGGATTAGGTTAACCTGATAATCACAAGGTAGAAATTTGCCTTTCAATTTGTTAACCATCTTATCCCATACCTTGATTTTGTCTTTACCTTTCTTATTTCTATCAAATTGTAGATGTTCCCACCATAAGGATGCATGACCTTTCTATTTTGTGCTTGCAATCTTCACCTTCTTATATTCTGCAAAATTCTCATATTCAAAATACTTTTCCATTTCAGTTATCCAATATACCAATTCATCAGAATCCAATTTCCCACTGTACTCAGGAGGATTGAACTGAGGTGTGGATTTCAAACTTGTCAAGCCTCTTAGGAATCTCTCTTCTTCCTAGTCCATCGTAGGTGTAGGTGCAGTTTCACCTTGAACCTCTTCAAATTAATCATCACTAACATCTTCAAGATGTCTTCCTCTGCGCTGGGCTATTTCAACAGCTTCCAATCTTGCATCCATCTATCTAAGCATATAAGCTAGACCTTGATCTTCATTTCCTCTCCCATGAACCATCTTGAAATTCTCTGTAATTGTAGGTCAGATCACAACCTACCACCCTACAACAAATATCTTTAGAGTTTACAAGAAGGAACCACGGATCTCAACTCGATATGATACCACTTGGCACAAGGGAGGAAGGAGATGGGCCTAGGCACACCCAAAACCATCCATCTTGTGGAAAAAATGTGGAATGAACATAACAACATAGAGAGAGAGAGAGATCTTTTATCATTAATTGATCAAACTCAATACATGACAGGTTGTAAAGCCTTCCTAGTTACGGCCATATACATCACAATGTATTACAATTTTTCTTCTTACAACAAAGATCTCAGATCTTCAATACCTTAACATTTGTCTTCTTTCTCTAAGACTTGCCCTAAACTAAGAACATACAAAAGAATATATACAAGATTCCAATAGGGAAGTCAGTGCTCAAATACAAAGTTGAGACCCAAATTTAGGTCCACACAAATCCCAATGAGAGACCCCACATTAATTCAGCCAAGGAAAATAAATGAAGAATTCAGCCAGTAGCTCCAACTCCCAAATAAACTAACTCGGCAAAGCATGACTAAGAAATAGAGCACTTAGCCAAAGAAGGACCAAGCAACAAAATTAAACAAGCATGACCGAGCAACTTGGAAAGCATGTCGAGCAACAGAAGCTGAGAGACAGAGAACAAACTGGAAATTAAAGTAAACATAGTTTTGGTTGAGCGGGATTGCTAAGAACCCAAGATGCTCTTGCACCAGGAATATAACTTAAATTGGATAGGAGGTGAAGTCAGGAGTCTCGCCTCCAACTTAAAATTATACATTATAAATGTGTATGGACCAAATATTAGAAGGAGGATACAGGAAGTCTGGACAAAATTGAGTGAGAATTTCCATGCTTATGAAAATGAAAACATTCTTTTAGGGTAAGATTTCAATGCCATTTATCACTCCTCAGAAAAATTGGGAGGCTCACAAAGGGAATCATGATCACAATCTAGTTTCAAAGACTGGCTGCAATCAGAATCTCTACTAGAAATAGAATTAGATAATGGAAATTTCACCTCGACAAACAAAAGACTAGGTCCTAGCAACATAGTAGAGAAATTAGATAGATTGTTTTTCAAAGGGGATCTCTCTTTTTGCCTTTGATCTCAAAGCTTCCATCTCCCCAACCTCAAGTTCTAATCATTTTCCTATCCAATTGGAAATTCTTGGGGAAAATAAACCTCAACATTGTCCGTTCAAATTAGAAAATATGTGGCTTAACGATGGCAATTTCCTAAATTTAGTAAATGCTTGGTGGGCGAAATGCATGATAAAAGGATCAAAATCATTTTGATTTGTATCAAAACATAAATACATAAAAAAAAATTGCTCATATGGAAGATAACACATTTTAATAATATCTTCGACTCAAAAGCAGAGGTGGAGTACAAGCTTAAGGATCTGAATGAGAACATCATGTTGTTGGATATGGATAAGGAAAGATATGATCTGGAAAAAAGACCTTTTAAGAGAACATGAAGAAATCCTAGCTAAGGAAGAAACTTTTTGAAAACAAAAATCTAGAGAGAGGTGGTTAGAAATAGGAGACAAAACCACAAAATTCTTCCATAACAGCACCAAACAGAGACAAAGTGTTAGTAGGATTCATCAAATCACCAAGGAGAATGACACTCTCATTCAGGATCAACAGGAGATTCAAAAGGAAATTCTCATCTTTTATACAAAATTACTAAATCATTCAGGGGTCTCTCACTTCTCTGCTCAGGAAGACGTGCTAAGGGATATTCCCAAGCTCATTTCTGATATAGACAACTCTTTTCTTCTTTCCAAATTCATAGAAAAGGAAATTCTAGAAACTCTCTCACACATGGCTCCAGATAAAGCTCCCGGTCTGGATGGCTTTCCTCCTTTCTTTTTTCTACACTATTGGAAAATATTGGGAAAGGTTCTCACTGCTGTGCTGGAAGCAGGCCGCTCCTCAAGTGGATTTTTAAATAAATCAACAATACCTTTTATTTCTCTTATTCCCAAGAAGGAACATGCTACCTGCATGGATGAATATAGACCAATAGATTTATGTAATACTATTTACAAAATCTTCTCTAAAACCTTAGCAAATATATTAAAATTGGTTTTGAGAAAGATTATTGGAGAGGAACAAACTGTCTTTGTTCCAAGGAGGTCAATTGTAGATGGCATCATTATTTATCAGGAATCCATTCATTCAATTCAACATAACAAGCAACCGAGTAAGATAATAAAATTAGATATTAAGAAGGCCTATGACAAGGTAGATTGGAGATTCTTAGCTAAATGTTTGGAGAAATTTGGGTTTTCTAAAGCTTGGATAAATCTTATCTACTATTGCATTTCAACTCCAAAATTCTCAATCCTAGTAAAAAACTATCCCTATGGCTTCTTTGAAGGATCTAATGGCATCAAGTAGGGCAATCCCCTTTCTCCTTTTCTTTTCATTATCATGGTAGAAGCTTTGGGAAGCAGATTCATCATCCTCCAAGACCAAGGATTAATTCAGGGAGTGGAAATCACTTCGTTGGTGAAGGTTGTCACTCACCAAAAATTTTCTGATGACATACTTCTCTTTGACAATGGAAACATCAAGGAGGCCTCTTTCATTAAAAAAATTATGGATTCCTATGCTTTAGCTTCTGGCCAAATTGCCAATAACAAAAAATCAACAATTTTTTTCATCTACACCAGGAACAAAAATCAACGGAATATAGAGAAGGTGTTGAGATATAAGATAGGTTCATTCCCATGTCTATATCTTGGCATCCCAATTGCAAAATCAGTAAGGACTAAATCTTCTTGGAAACCAACTGATGAAAGAATGGAAAAAATGTATTCTTGGAAATCAAAATGGCTCTCATGGGCATGAAGGATTGTGCTGATAAAAGAAACACTGGCAGAAATTCAAATATATCTCATGTCTTGCCTCTCTCTCCCCTTGGAGTGCTATATGGATATAGTTAAACACTAAGGAATTTTTTTTGGCAAGGAATTGATACCAAAAGAAAATTCTCTCTCATTTCTTGGGCTAAGATCTGCAAACCAGTAGAGGTTGGAGGTTTGGTATCAAAAGTCAGGAATGATAGAACTGGGATCTTAAAGAAAAACTATATTGGAAAATTCTGAAGGAGAATAATCTTAAATGGGTAAGAATCCTTAGAGGTAAGTATTTTCATAACTTAGAGGATGCAAAGGTGATTAGGATCTCAGACCTACCTAGAGGGTCTAGAATTTGGAACTTCATTTCCAAATCAAGGGGTATCATCAAAGACAATATATCTTGGAACATTAAAGATGGCTCTAGAGCCATATTTTGGGATGATTCTTGGGGTGGTTTTCCCAGCATCAATCAAAACATTGGCCAAAATAATATTAGCAAAATCAGCACCAAGAAGTGGGGACCATTGATTAAGGACTACATATTTCTTGGCTCCCAAAATTTGATAGATGGCTCTTGGAAATGGAGGCAAATTGAACAAATCAGTTTAGATCCCTTAGAATTGCAGCATCTGAAAAAGCTACTTGATGATCGATCTTTTCTGATTAAAGAGGGACAAAATGAATTCATTTGGAATGGTTCCAAATTAGGGGAATATAAGGTGAAATATGGTTATAGAATTCTCCCAGGTTCCTCATCTTAGCATCAACCTCAATTGTCTAATCAGCTATGCTAGAATAAATTCTGTCTCCCCAAAGAAGGAATATTCTCTTGGGCAGCAATTCAAGGTAGAATTTTATCTGCTAATTGGTTCAAGAAAATGGGATATTATGGACCTTCCATATGTGCTCTTTGTTACAACAATGAAGAAGACACAAATCACCATTTTCTAAGTTGCCCCTTTGCATCTGAATGTTTCCAGTGGTTATGTGACAAATTAAAATGGTCCTCAGCTCTCCCGAATGACATCCTTTCACTTTTCACCTCTTGGTGTCATCTTTTCAAGGACAAACTATGTGGTAATCTATGGATCATTACACCCTCCATTCTAATATGGGAATTATGAAAAGAAAGAAATAGAAGAATCTTTCAAGACATCTCACTGGATAAATATTCAATTTTGAATCAAACATAAACCTCTATAGTGGAAGTTATGAATGCCCAGATCCAATTACAAAGTGCACAACACAAGTATTATACCAGCTGGGATGATCATATGATTACAAATTAGTTTGGGCTTAAGACTCCTACAACAATTGGTAAAGGTGTTAAAGAAAATACCAATCTCAGAGCCAATTGCATTTGGAGGCCTCCTCCCCTGGGCTAGTGTAAATTTAACTTTGATAGAGATTCAAAAGGAAACCCAGGCTCCTCAAGGGCAGGCCACATTATTCATTCTAGTGATGGTTCTTTGATTTCTAAATTTGCAAGACCACTTGAAATTGGCATAAGTAATATGGCATAATTTAAATCTCTGTTGTTTGGACTATCTGTGGCATTTGAACTGGGCTTTAAAAAATTGGAAATAGAAGGGAACTCCTTGGTCCCAATCAAAGTAGTAAGAACTGGATCATCTCCAAATTGGAAACTTCAAGAGACACTGGAGGTCATTCTAAATGTTTTTTAAAAGTTTGAATCCACTACGGCTAACCACATCTACAGGGAAGGAAATCATATGGTTGATGAATTGGCCAATAAATTTTCATTGGGAGAACATTATAAGATCAATGGTCAAATCGGATCGGCTACTGGTAATACTCATCAACCATATTTGAAAGTAAGAATATTGGTAACTCCTATTCCTATCACCATAAATGTTGATTGCATCCTTGGATAAATTGGGTTGTTGGGGATGAGAAGATGGTACTAGACTTAGCCAATAGGGATTAAGAAGTTTGGATTGATTTTCTTTGATGGTTGTACAATCTTTCTATTTATCACTTTAGATTCATTTTACATGGGATGGACAAATTTCATTAACTCCACATCACATCAGTCAGGAAGGACTTGTCCTCGGGTACTTATGCTCAATAAGATCTCTTTTCTTTTTTATGTATAACTGACATCTCCTTTACTGGATCGGATGAAGTTATTTTATCCGGTGAATGTTAACTCATCCTAAAGTTGGATACACACATTCTTTAGGATTATACCAAGACAGGAAATAAGGTGAGAAAGGTATGCTACAGTTTGCTATGTCAAAGTAGTGAATATTAAACTTCAAATGGCCATCCTTGCAACGAGTTGGCATGTTTATTACTTTGGCTATGTGTGGAGTTCATAATTAATGATTTTATCTGTAGAAAAAAGGGTTGCAACCTTCAGAGACATAAAGATGGACACCCTAATTAAGCGTAGCTTTGATATTGAGAATATTTATTTTGATACCCCCATGACTTCCAACCAAATTATGGAAGTCTATATTTACTAGCATTGCCTTGTTATCCATGCTGTGTTAAAAGTGCTTGGCTACAATTTTCTTAGCACCAACCACAGATTTAGGGTACTTTCAGACATATGTGCAGTCTTCTTGGTGAACATTTTGGTTGCAGGTGCTTCCAAAATATTGGCAAAAGAGCTATGTGACCATCTATTCTTAGGAAATTATATAGTACACCTTCACAATGCCATAATCAACATTGATTCCAATCTTACAACTCCACTCCCCTGGGATCTAGCTATGGTGATGACTACGGGACAACCTTTTCCTAGTTTTTGGGTCGGCCCAAGAAGAAATATCTATGCAGGTCCACGTAGATGCCTTTTCATCCTCTAAGGTTTGGAATGGGAGGACCATCAGCTGCAAATGTGTATGATAAAGAGAGACCTATAATTTCTCTCCAAATTTCTTGGCATTGAGGATGGTCTAAATGTTTCTTATGTGGACAATTTAGATGAAAGCATACCCTGGGAGTACCGCTACAAGTATGAAGAAAATCTAGATGGCTTGGGAAGCCCTATTTCTTTAGATAAGGAAGAAGATGATGAAGAAATGGAGGTTGACATAGAGGAAGAGAAAGAGGAAGATGACAAGGAAGGTGAGGCTAGAGATGAAGTTAAAGATGAAGATGAAGATGTAGATGAAGATGTGCCTCTGGAAGATTCTGCGGATGATGATCAAGAGGAAGAAAGTGGCTCTCATAATCTACAGAATCAACTCAAACTCTACACCAAGTACAAAGAATGATTCCACTTCATGTTCAGACTGAAGTCAAGAGATAAGTTTGTTTGGGGCTTGATGTTTTTTGAGATGTTTAAGTCTTTCCCTTTTGGATTCTTTTCAAACTTTAAATTTTTTAGAATTTTCTGCTAAGCCTAGGTGCTCTTTTTGGGTTCACAATCCTCTTGGTGGGATTGGGGTTTCAACCAGCAAAACTATTTTTGACTTGTTTTGTTTTACTATTTTATAAATATAAACCTCTCGGCTTTGGCCCCTTATAGATAAAAAAAAATGTAACTAAAATTCATTATACCATAGGAAGAGATGAATCAATCAGTAACCCAGAGATTGATATTTCAAGAATTTTTTTAAGATATTGACTCTCTAGTGTTTCCATATAGATTTGACATAACCTTTAAAAATTTCAATACATATCAATATTATTTTTCATCTTTCTAAAAGTCTAAAATATATATCTAAATCTCTAAGATCTAATATTAGAATAATATAAAAATAAGGAAATAATTTTTTTTTAATGCTTATACAACAAGCTATAGTTCTTAAGAAATATTATAGAATTCTTATTTTTTAAAATGTTTTTTCACTCTTTATCTCCTTGTGTTATTATAAAATACAATTAATGACCCCTGGTGACATTGGATCTCAGAGCTCATGTTACTCACGATTTTTCCTTATTATTCTATATTATATTTACTGAGCATTGTGAATAGTAAAAATGACAAATTTTTTATATATTGTTCTGTATAATCAAACTATGTATACCTTAAATTATGTATGAAATATAAATTATTTCACTCTTTGTTAATGTCTTTATTACTATTAAATATTCTCTATGTTTTGCTTCTTTCCTCCTATTTCTCTCTCCTTTGCCTCGTATCATAGCTTAAGGTCAATCCCATTGGAGATTTTCACAAGTTTTCTAAGGATTTAAAAAGGGTTATATAGAAATTTATTACTAGTCAACAATAGAAAATTGAAGTAAAGTGTGAAAATTACACAAATTCGACAATTTGATAGAAAAAGTTATGTCCATTGGGAAAATAAAATGAAAGCATTATTTAGTTCTGAAGATTTATGGGTGTTTGCTGATAATGGTTATCCAAAACGAGTTGATGAAGAAATATACAATGCATTGTGTCAATCAAATGAATATTTGTTGAAGGATAATGGAATGGACTCCAAGTCTCTCCCTTTATATCTTTCAAGTACTACATGAGAGTACTTTTCAAAAGATTATAGAAATAAAATTAAAATGTCATAAAATGCATGGGATATTCTTCTACCAAGGAATGAAAAAGATGATGACAATCAAAGTCAAAATGCTAAGAATGAATTTTGAAACCATGTACATGAAAAAATAAAAATTAGACTCATTCTTCATTCAAATCATTAGACTAGTGAGTCAAATAAGGTCTCATCATGAGACAGTAATGTAGATCAAAATAAAGGAACCTTACCGGTCAACCCAATCATGTAGCTAACTCATTTCCATTAATAAATATCCACATTTAAAACCCAAACTCATATTCATTATGTTAGCTTCACATCTAGAATGATGTGAGTTCAAAACCAATCTTCCATTTCTACAAAAAATACAAAACTCACATAAAATTTGTTCATATTAGAAAGAATTACAATCTATCATAAATTTTAATTTTTATTTAAATTAAACATTTTCTCTATTACTTTCAAGACTTTACTCTTTCCCTAAAATCCTCTATTCTCTTCCACCATACACTCCCTCTACCTTTTAGTGCTCTATATTTTCTCTTCACTTTTTTTATAATCAATCCTAAGCACTCCCAATTTGCCTATCTACAATACTTTGAATCCTTCCTTTGCGTAAGAATGAAATCCAATTTATACGACTCCACTAATTTTCTCACTGATTGGTTCTCTTTCCATCTCACACTTTATTTTATTTCCTATGCTCAAACTCTACTCATGCTCTTCTCATAAGAACTTTGTTCCCCTTTTTCTCACAACACCTTCCTTTTCATTTCCATGTTCTTTTCTTACATCATATAGTACATTCTAATGCTTGGAATTTATAGAAAATGTTTCTCTTTCTTGCACCAATGATGAAAATTCAGTGTTTATTCCAATTATCTCCCAAATGTTTTGTGTTTGTCTTTGCTACCATTTTCATTTACTAGGTACACCTTCATTTATTTATGCATTCAACTACACCTCTTTGTCAATGTTTTATTACATTTTATTTCTAACTTAGTTCCATCTGAGGAGTGTCCTCATACACCATTTCTATCTATGGTTAGAGGTCCTTGTTATCTCCCCATATCAATGGGTTACATGCCTTTTCATCCTTACTTTTTCACAACCCGATTTTCCTCCACTAAACTACCTTCTGAGGGTTTTACTAATCTTTCCGCAACGCCCGTCTTCATATTTTTTAACACTCTTCCCTCATCTCTTGACCTTACTCTTCTTTCCACATGGAATTTCTATCTTCTACTCTATCCCCCATAAATGTCCTTTCTATTTCCCTAGTGCATAAGGCTAAACAAACCTTCTATCATGTTATTTCCTTTTTAGTTTATGGTAATGATAATTGACTTGAGGTGTTTTCTTAACTTTATCTATAACCTATTATTAATTCATTTCCTAAGATTAAAATTTAAACCCATATTATATTGTATCTCATTTTTTTGTTACATGGAGTTGTAATTATCTTTCATTTCATGATACCCCTATTTAATAGTTCAGAAAGAAAGAACCATTACATATTGCATTTGTTTGAGAGTTTCAAATCATAGAATTTCATGAGACCACCTTTTTATGTGCTTTGAACAATCATGAGCCTTTTCTACACTTCCACATTTTGTATACATATCTACTAGGTAGTTGTGGCTTGGAAAAAATACATGAAAAATTTTATATTTTCAACTTCCCAATTACTATCGGTAAGAAATACAAACGAAAACATAACAAAATAAACCAAAATTGGAAGCAATTAACTCACTCATATTTTTCGCTGATGGTGGTCTCATTAGACCCAAAATTCTCTTGTATTAGACACACCAGGAAAGAAGATATGTGATCATAGCTCACAAATAGAGTTGAGTATTAAGTCTATCCTTCAAGGTTATAAAAAGAAAGAACTTGCAAAATACTCCTATGCGGAGAATAGGTTCTATAACTTGTCTTTATTTCTTTATTTCTTTTTCTTCTTCTAAAATATTTCTAGTACAAAGGTCATTATCATCTACCAAGTGTGCACATTTTTATTCTTTTCTTTTGTATAGTTGTATTCATCATCAATTGTTGTCATTCTCCAAAATACTTCTCCTCTCCTCACCTTCTTCATGTGATACAACCCATTGTTATTCAACCTACTCCACCAAACAATCTCTCCATTCTTCTCCTCTTTCATGGGTTGCGGTCCAATATAACAAACAACCTCCATGAAATATCTTTGATAATATCCTCTATAGATTCTACATACAAACATGCAATATCTTTACACAAATAAGCAACTATAAAATTAACTTTTTTCTCTGCTTGTATTCTTTTGCAAAAATTAATTATTATCCATCTCTTCTACATGGAAATCCACATCAATTTTAGCATTATAAAATTTGAAAAATTAAAGTAACCTCTTCCTTCTTCACTTCTCTACCATTTTCTTTTTCATCACCTCTTATCTTCTTTATTTTTGTTTCCTCTAAATAACTCATCACTTCTGCAAATTTCATTCCTTCAACATATCCAACACTAATCCTAATGTATTCCAATGGAAAAACTATTTCTTCTCTTTTCTTCCTTTCTATCACAATCGCTGCAACTTATTTTTCCTCTCCATGTGTATTTAATGCAAACCACTCATTTTCAAATATTGCAATCCATGGTAAAATGTCATCTTCTTCATCAATTTTCTTGGTTTATCTACTTTGGTTTTGTAGGTCATTGGTCATACGTATTTCCTGTATTTGTTGTCTGAGATGGTCCTCTTATCCCATCCTTTTTCTTTGGGTCAAGCTTTTTTGTGGTGGGTTTGGGTCCTTTTAAATCCTTATTTTACTCTATGGATCCATTTGATGTGTGGAGTGGGTTTTATCTATGGTTTTCTAGTTAAATATCCTCTATTTTATTATTTATTTTCTTAATTTCCTTGTGTCGCAGCAAAGCCTTACTGTGTTTCTTTTGATTTTTTCCATTTTTTTCTATTGGATTACCTCCCCCTCGGGTGGTGTTGTTGTCTTCTTAATGGTCTAGGGTGGGGTGGCTCAGCAAAATTTTTGTGCCTGTTTATGACTGGTTATGTCCCTTTGGTGGTTAATCTTGTTCTTGTATTTTGTCTTGTAGGTGGGTGGCCCAGCAAAATATTTGTGCCTGTGTATGACTGGTTATGTCCCTTTGGTGGTGAATCTTGTTCTTGTATTGTGTCTTGTAGCTGCTGGCCTTTGGTGCATAGATTATTTTATCCCCTCTAGAGTTATCTCTAAGGGTTTTGTTTTATTGGGAGGCATCTATTTGTTGGTGATTAGTTTCCTAGTTGTTTAAATGGAGGAGTTTATTGGTTTTACTTTTTTTTTAGAGGGAGAGTGTTGATGATTTTAGCCCTTCCATTTCCCTCCTTTATTAGGTCTCTTTTACATTGGTGCTTAAATTTCTAGGATTAGATGTTTGCTGGTCAATGGGTGCAGTCTTGTTGGGGGCTATTGGGTATATGCATCTTAAGAGGATGTTCTCTATTATGCTTATGCCTTTCTCCCCCTCTTCTTGTGCTTGACATCTACTAACCTACTATTTATCTCTATTGTAGGTGTTGATAGTTTCCTGGATTTAGTGTTATTATATGTGTTTGTGTGTCGGCATTTTAAGAGGATGGGCTTTGATGTTCTTCCCCCGTCCCCCATCCTCCCTCTTTTCTGGATTCCTTTTATCCTGTTGTTCTGGTTTTTTATAGGTGATTGGCTCTTGGTTCCATGGGTTCTGGTTGTGGAAGGTTGTGAGTGTCTGTAGATTTTGTGCTTGTGTTTGTGCTCTAAATTTAATATGATTTCTTGTGGTTTATTCTATTTTCTTGTTAATTTTTTGGTACAGTTCATTGTTTGATTGTTTGATTTTGTGCTTTTGTTTGTGCTCTAAATTTAATATGATTTCTTGTGGTTTATTCTATTTTCTTGTTAATTTTCTGGTACAGTTCATTGTTTGATTGTTTGATTGCAGTATAAAGTCTTGTAATTGAGTGTCTATCTTTGGGTATGACATGGACCACCTTGTGAATGCTCAATATATACTCACATGAAAGATTAGTAGAGGACAAAAAAAGAGTTGATTGCCAGAGATTGAACCAGACTTATCTTTATGCTACACGCCCGCGCTTTACAACAAATATTTTCTTCATTGGATCAGCGTTGAGTTTCTTGTTGATTTGTCCAATGCTTTGGCTTGTACAATGTCTGAGACAAGTGTGGTACTATCAAACACTTGAAACCTATATCTGCAAATCAATTATGTGAGCAAGGTATCCACCAACCAGATCTAATATGTTCTAAATGATGTGTGAACTATTTAACAACGTGTCACAAGAGATGGAATCTCAAGGAATGTGATGATTGGGATCGGAAATTTACATTAGGATGTACTTTTGATGAAAATTCATTTATTTATTCCAAGTATTTTGGATTGGTAGGTGGATATTTGTTATTAATGGCATGAAAATATCCAGGCTTGAACGAAATCATTATTTTTTGGGATTTTTAATTCATGCTAGTTTCATATCATTAACAAAGCTCTATGGGAATCATTCTATTTGGAAAGTTGGATGGATGAAATAAGTAAGAAGAGTGTTCCGAATTTTAGTTAGGATTGCGATTTGAAAATGCATTGGAATTTTCTATAAAGACATTACTAGAGTGATACATTTTAAATGTTCTCTTAAAGGATCTATACAGGGCCAAGCATTTATGAATTAAGCAATTTTTACTAAAAGAGGGGTAAAAATTTTATTGAATACCAAAGAGTACAGAACAAAAAAGGAAACAAGGAGCACTAAAGAGCTTTATCCTGGTCAACAAGTTGAAACAGCTTACATTATAAATCAGGGGGAAGCATCCTATGATCAACAATATTCTAATCCAGTGCGTGCTCAGAAGCCCATTTAGCCAATCAATCAGCCACACTGTTCCACTCCTGAGGGATATGCATAAAAGACGCAGATTCTAGAGAATTGCATAACTGGATGTTCTGTTGAATAACCTGAGCCAAATGCCAATCCACATCCACAAGGTTCCATCTATTCAATAAATTCACTACCACCTGCGAGTCTGTCTCACAGGTAATTCTTTTCCAGCCACGTTGACAACACTGTTCCACTGCAACCAAGATAGCAAGGGCTTCCATGAGGTTATTTGTATGGTAACCCTTGTAGATAGAGAACAAAAATTGAACGTCACCAGAGATATCATGCCCAACTCCCCCAATGCCAGCCGGTCCAGGATTTCCCTAAGAAGAACCATCAGTGTTTATTTTAAGAACTCCAGACTAGGGAGGAGTCCAATGCCCCTCATGATTAACACACTGAGAGCGCTACCTGGCTCTATTCCCAGTGTGTCTATGGAGTAGAGAGGGGGTGTCGCCCTGAAGAGGAAAGGGAAGGTGTGAGTAAATACCAGCATCTCCCAGGTCCAAACCTCCACAAAAGTCACATTTTGCTAGGAGTGTTTCATGAATAGAATGAGAAATTTTCCCCCATAGGTGCCTGATCCCCAGCTGCACATCATGAAAGATCCTCCTATTTCTCTCAAGCCAAACATGCCATAAAATAAAGGAAGGGCCAATAGTCCAAGGAACCTGAAGAAAAGAGGTCTTGGAAGTGGGATGGCCTAGACGGTCCCAGAACTCAGACAAGGAAGAAACATGCTAGCACTAGCATCCCCACACACCCCACCAAACATGCCAAATCTGCTTGATGAAGGAGCACTGGAAAAAAAGGTGGAAGGTAGTCTCTTCACTATTGCGGCACAAGACACAAATGGAGGGCCCCTAGAAGCCTCTCTTGCAAAGATTCTCCCAAGTAAGACAATGATTGTAAACCAGAATCCAGAGGAAAAAGTTACACTTAGGCCAAGAAAATCTATTCTAAGCTTTCCTCCACCAAGAAACCTCCACCTCGCCAAACAGTTTCTTAGTCAGCGCAAGGTACCCTGAAGAAACATAATACTTTCCAAAAGAAGAACCTCCCCAAGCCAAAACATCAGGTTCCTGCAGAGAGTTGTACTCCCTAGAAGCCAAGAACTAAGAAAGCTCCAGTCGATCCCCCAGAGAACCACCGGGCGGCCAATCAGAAGAATTTTTCCATCTGTAACCAATAGCAAAGCCCAGATTATGAGCCTCCTTATAATGAGCCACCTTATTCCATCTAGCGGAAAGGAAAAGATCACAAAGAGGATGTAAGTGTGGATGAGAGGAAAAGAGAGGAGGATGCCCATTCCAGGAATCACTCCAAAATAGAGCCTTAGTGCTTCTGTTATAGATCCAAAAAAGACTTCTCTTTACCAGGTGAGTACCAATCTTGATGGTATTACACACCATAGAGCCTCTTCCCTCAAGAGGAAACCTAGAAACATCTAAAGGTTCAACGCTGGGTAAATACTTGTGTGACAGGATATGGGCCCAAAGCTGAGACTGACTGGAGCACCAGCACCAATAGAGATTGGCAGCAAGAGCTTGACTGCACAAGATAGCCAAATGAAGGCTAAGGCCTCCTTCCTTTTTTGGCCTACAGATAGTATCCCAATTGATGAGACTCCATTTAAAATTTTGCAAATTGCCACTCCAAAGAAATTGGCAAGAAAGAGCATCAAATTCCTTAAGAAAATACGTCGGGGCAGCCTAAACCATGCTTCTGTATATAGGAAGGGCCTGAATCATAGATTGAAGGAGAGTCACCTTGCCATCAGTAGAGAGCCACCTATGAGTCCAATGATTGACTTTTTTTTGAAGCTTGTCAAGCAAGCTCTGCCAAAAAAGCTTGGGCTATCTTTCCACCACAATAGGGACACCCAGGTAAGTTAGAGGGAGAGTCTCAATCTGAAATCTCAAGATATTATAAATCCTCCATTGAATAGGCTTAGGAGTGTTGAAGAAAAAATAGAGGACTTGTGGTCATTGATTTTCTGACCTGAGGCAGCCAAATAAGTATCCAAAGTAAGCCGAAAGGCTTCAACTTCCCGAATCTGAGCTCTCCCAACAAGGGTTGTGTCATCAACAAACTGGGAGTGGGAAAGAGTGGGCAGATGATTTCCCCATTGCCAGCCTTGAATCATATTTTGGGATACATGAGAATTGATAAGTCTGCCAAGTCCCTCAGCCATAATGATAAACAAATAAGGAGAAAGATGATCTCCCTGGCGAAGACCCCTAAAGGCCCCAAATAACTCAGACGGTTCACCATTAAGAAGGACCAAGAAGGAGGGAGTAGTAACACCGCTCCAAACCCAGCTAACCCATTCCTGACTGAAGCCAAAAGCTAGAAGAACTTTCCGCAAGAAACCCCAATTGACTCTATCATAAGCCTTAGCCATATCAAGCTTGATGAACATGGCGTGCTCTCTAGAAGTACACATAGAGTGAATGGCTTCAGAAGAAATAACCACCCCATCCAAAAAAAATTTTCCAGCAACAAAACCCCCTTGTTCCTCAGAGATAACTATGGGAAGCCAAACTTTGAGCCTCTCCGCGAGTAGCTTAGTAATGATTTTATAGACCACATTACATAGAGCAATGGGCCAAAAAAAGTCCAGCTGATTAGCCTCTTCCTTCTTCGGAATAAGGACTAGGAAAGTAGCATTCAAAGCTCAAAGCATATCTTTGTTGGAATAGGACTCCTGAACCACATCCGAAAGGTCTTGATTGATAATATCCCAAAATTCCTAGAAGAATTCAATAGGGAAGCCATCAGGCCCTGGAGCTTTGCCCTTACGCAAGCTGAAGACCACCTCCTCCAAGTCGGACATACAAATCAACCGCATAATAGAGTCATTCATCTCCCTGGTCACAACAGAGGGAATACAAGACAAGATTGTATTCTCCTCAATCTCTGGTGGAGGCAAGTCATCTGAAAAGAGAGAAAAATAAAACTAAATAGCTTCCCTGGACATAGCTTGAGAGGAGGTCAGATGTGTGCCATCAGAAGTAACAAGAGAAGAAATGTAACTCCTATTATGTCAAGCCTGCACAGATTTATGGAAAAATGCGGTGCTCTTGTCCCCTTCTTGAAGCCAGTCAACTTGAGCCTTTTGTTTCCAATAAATTTCTTCTCTAAGGTCCCACTCTGCTAAATCACTAGAAGCTTGGGATTTCGCTATGCCAAGAGCTTCAGAAAAAACCAAATCCTAAATCTTCCTAGTAATAACATCCAGACGATCCTGAGTCCTCTTCTTCATGATGTGGAGATTACCAAAACAAGTCCTGTTCCAATTCTTCAACTTCCTTTTGGGATACTGTAATTTTTTAGAGAAGGAGAACATAGCAGTGCCATAGGTAGGGCCACCCTATCTCCACCAGTGAGCCATTAAATCATGGAGAGAAGAGTCTCGAAGCCACATCAACTGTAACTTCAAGGGAGGCTTCTTTGGGACGGCAACATAACTATCCATGAGCTTAATAGGCCAGTGGTCAGAGCCTCTCCAATCAAGAATTTCAGAAGAGAGAGAAAGAGAGCCACAATTCCAAAAGTAGGAAACCAGGAACCTGTCCAAGCATTCCAAGATGGCATCATCTCCAACCCTTCTATTGTTCCATGTAAAGATCCCATTAAGAGGTTTGACATCAGAGAGATGTAAGAGATCCATATTTTCCCTCAGAAGCTCAAAAGAAGGACCCAAGCAAGCCAGCCCACCCCGCTTCTCCTCCAGACTAATGACAGAGTTGAAATCCCCGGCTAAAATCCAAGGCAAGAATAGGTGATAGCTTCTGACATGCCTAATATGTGCCCATATCTTAATCTTGCTAGGGAGATCAATAGGGGCATACACATTAGTAACAAGAATCATCTCTCCAGTTTCCAGAGAAGAGGCCACCATTGAGAGAGCTGAGTGACAAGAGATCTAGTAGAGAGGCGTAACTTTCCTAGGATCCCAACAAATGTCAAGACCACTAGAGCTCCCAAAAGCACCAACACACTGACATTGCCCCAGAAACCAAATATTAGGAGCACATCTAAACATAGAATCCACTGAAATCTTGGTCTCCTGGATGCAAAGGATATCTGGAGAATGATCAGCGACCGGCTCATGAATAGATTTTTGTCTGGGGATGCTATTCAACCCCCTCACATTCCATGAGAGAATAATCATTGAGTAGAGTAGGGAAATTTTCATTCACGGTCTTTACAACTCCAGACTCTACCAATAAATCTCCTATAAGTTTAATTTTTTCCTGATACTGCTTTCGCCCAACTCTTGAGGGAGTAGAAAAAGAGACTTTCTTAAACGGTCTTTGCATCAGGCCCAAAGGAAGAGAAGATCCCTTTCCTTTACTAGAGGTAAACACATCCTTGACCAAATCTACAAGAAGAATATCCTTTTTCCTGTGGAGCAAGAGAAACCACAAGGGCACTAGACTCAGGGCCAATAGGGGTCTCTAGCTTTTTCTAAACTACAACATCCTGGTTGCCATTAAGAATAGAACTCCTCCCATCTGAGCCAATAATCCCACACTAAGCATCTACGGGATTTCCTTCTTCTATGACCATGTTGTCTAGCACCTCAAATCGATTGAACCCTGAGTCCACTTGCCGATCTAGATGAGGTCTCTTCTGACCCCTTTCCTTAGCACGCTTGTGAGCAGAGATAAAACCATCCTTATAAGGACCGGTAGTGTTAGTTGGTCCTTTCCCCTGACTTGAAGTATTCATTTGATCTTTCCCTTTACCAGTACTATCAATATGAACTTTCCCTTTTCCATTACTAACAGTTTGACCATTCCTCTTACCATCATTAGCCATCCTTGGGCCTCAGAACCTGCTAGGAGCACCATTGCCTTTAGAGGCTTGAGGGCATTGGCACTGTAAATGACCATACTCATGAAAAATGCGATATTGGAAGGGAAGGGATTCATATTCTAGCTGCTGAATCCAAGAAGAAGAGCCTAGGCAAATTTCCAAAGAATCTAGGAAAGAATTATTTAAATCAATTTCAACACAAATACGAGCATAAGAAATAACCTTTTTATCCAATGATTGATGTGCTATAGCAGTTGGCTTCCCAAGCAAAGCAGCAATCTGTTGAAGGATATCCTCACGCAAGAACTCCAAAGGAAGCCGCAATAGGCGGACCCAAACAGGAACCCTCGAAAGGAGATCCTCAGCAGAGTTGAATCCCATATGCCAGGGTTTGACAAAAAGTCCCTCACGGTCATAAAAATATGGGCCTCCCTCAAAGACCCGGTCCCGATCTGACATGCAAGAGAAAGCCACCAAAAAGTAGCTATTACCAGCCAGCATAATATCCATATCACCTTCCACCTGCCACGAATGGCGAATCCAAGCTTCCATAGCCGACAGGGAAATCTGGATACCAAGAAACTTGCATATCAATGTGTGTTTGGTCAAGTAGTCCACATCTTCCATTACTGTCTCTGGAGGGATAACCAGCACAGGCCGATCCAGGCTACGTGGAAGGCAACCATTAAATTTATTCAACTTTGAACTCTCTCCAACATAAAATGTCTCCTTCGCCTGTGAGCTCACCCCAGGAGAAGATCCACCACCAGCTGAGGCTCCAGCAAGAATGAGACTCTTGGAAACCCCATTCGTGACAATCAAAGCCCAGCAGACAAACTCCCTTGCTAGATGGGCTTGATTTTATTCTACTTTTGTAGATGTTTCTTCTCTCACCAAACCCTATGTTAACACCAAGAAAATTTGCAAGAAAAAAAACCAAAATAGACCCCGAAACCCCACCCCGACTACAGGGGAAACGCTGCATAACACTCTGCAACCACCAAACACCCACCCCCACACCATAGCAAAAAAAAATATTTAAACCATGAATTAAGAAATTTGAAGCATTAAAGATGGTGAAATTATGTTTTAAATGATTCAATAGATTCAATAATGGAAAGGTATGTGCAAGATTACTTTTTACAGATTTTCTAACTGTTCATTATTTCATGCATCAGAACTTACAAGTGTAAAACTGCTCATTATTTCATGCATCAGAACTACAAGTGTAAAACTGTTATGTATTGGAGTGATAAGGTTAATGTGTTGGGAGTTACAAGGATTTATTTTGTTAAAAGATGCAATTTCTATGTAAAGGGATGCATACAAGCTTCCCTAAAAGTTTTTTTTTTAAGTTGTAACTTTTGATGTGCTCATGAATTTGGTTAACGGTACAATTTTTTATGTTTTCACAATTGACAATCGATGAAATTATCTTTTATCATTTGAATATGGACACACATATGTCAAAGATTGTTTGTAAGGACATTTTTGTTACACATAGCCAATATTTGAAAAACAAAACTTGTATACTTGTGTTATTGATGAATCTGAACCATAGAATATAAAATATATCATAACATGAGTCTGGATTCAACAAAGACATGAGGATAACTATCATCTTGAGCTAGCTTCTCACTCAAAGATGATTCATTGCATGAGAAGCACCCTATTTGAGTTCCTCAATTAAAGAGGGGGCTCGACATATTTGTGTCCCTAACAAAAAGAGTGGGTTCGACATATTGGCATCCCTAAAGAAAATAGGGGGCTTAACATATTTGTGCCCCTAGAGAAAAGAGTGTATTTGTCTTCATGATTGTCCCTTCAAGGGGAAAGGAATGAGAAATATTTAGTTGATGATTTTTTAAGCAGTTGAGGAGGTATTAATCACACTTGGAGGAAGTGTGGACTTTTATAGAGAAGGTTGTCTCATTTGTAGAAATTGATTGGTGATTTTTTCAATAGAGGAGAATTATTTCTCCAACACTTAAGGAGGCGTTAAACACACATGGAGGAGATGTGGACTTTCAGAGGAAATGTGTCTCATGTGCAACACTAGAGTAGGAATTAGAAACAATAGAAGGAGATGTTAAATTTTGGAGGAAATGTGTCTCATTATGCATGGGAGGTGAGAACACTCATTTTGTGCAAATGGTTTTAGGTTCTACAATCACAAGATCCACTGAGACAATGAGTTCTTTGGTTCTTGAAAGAGTGGGGAGGATTGTCAAGGCATTTCATCATAGTTTCCAAAAGGGTTGGGTTCAAAACCCTTACATTATTCCACTCTTGTTCAAATTAATGTAATAATGGGGGAATGTTGGAGTTTTACATTAATTAGGTTAGTTTTTAGGTTAGGTTAAATTAAATAAATTAGTTAAAATGAAAGTTAGTTTCTTACTCATAAAAGTTAGTTTGTTAATTATGGAAAATTCACAAGGCTGTAAAAATCCATTACATTGTAATGTAAAATCATCTGAATCTATTTGAGTGAGTTCATTGTATATATAATAAAGCATTTTCTCTTTATTTGTATCACAAACTTCTCTCATTCTTTGACAATGATTATTGTTTGTTTCTTATTCCAATTAGCTCCAAAAATTAGTGTATCTGTCTTTTCTACCATGCACTTCCATTCTATACACCTTCCTTTATTTATAATTTCAACTACATTTCTTTGTCCATGCTTCATTTCCTTTAATTTCTATCTTCTTTCCCTCTAAAATGTGATCTCATGCACCCTTTCTATCCATGTTTAGAGGTCCCTCTTTTTATTTCCCTCTATCCATGGCTTTCATTCCTTTTCACCTTTACTTTTGTGAATCCTTGTTTTCCTCAACTATGCTTCCTTGTGGGATTTCACCAATATTTCTGTGTGTGGCTTTCCATTTTTATAGTGCTCTTCCCATATCTCTTTGCCTTACTCATCTTTCAACATGACATTTATATCTCCTACTCCATCTCACATAAGTGTCATTTCTTCGCCCATGATTTATAGGGCAAAATAAACCTTCCATCATGTATATTTTCTTTATAGACTATGGTAATGATTATCAACTTGAGGTGCTCCCTTCCCTGTATCTATACCGTATCATTATCTCTTTTCTATCATTTCTTTAGATTAGGAAATAAAACTATTGTCTTTTCTACCTTTTATTTTGTGTTGCATTGAGGTGTAACTAGCTTTCATTTTTTGATCCTCTTATTTAATAGTTCAAAAAGAAAGAACCATTTCATATTGCATTTCTTTGAGATTTTCCAATCAAGTAATTTCATGAGACCACATTTTCGTGGGCTTTAGATAGACACAAGCCTTGTATATGATTATATATTTTGCATACATATCTACTAGGTAGTTATGCATGGCACAATATCAGGACCAAATTTTTCTATTTAAACTTTTCTTCCACTCTCTAGAATAAATACCAATAGAAAGATAGAAAAAAAAAAACAAAATAGGAAGAAATCAAGTCAACAATATTTTGGTTGGTGTTTATCTCCTTAGATCCAAGATTCTCTTCCACTAAATTTAAAGATATGAGAGTGGATGGATAGATTTTAAGAAGTTGCCTACAAGGTTTGAATCAATTGTGGTGGCCAAAGAAGAAAGAAAGAATATTTAATAAATTTCAGTTCATGAGCTATATGAATAAATTTTTTTGCATGATTATAGGCTAAGGAGGTCATAAAATTCAATTTTGGAGCATGCTTTCAAGGCATAAATCTCAATCAGCCATGGTAGAGATAGATGAAGAAAAAATTCTAGAGGTAGATGAAGAAACTCATATAGAGGTGGAAGAAGAAACCCATCAAACTCAAGTGAAAGAGGAAACCATCACATCACAACTTAAAATAATCCTCAAGGACAAAGATATTATAAATTTTTATTTCAATATAATTATTCTATTGAAATATTAATTTTCCTTAAATGAACATAGAAAGAAAAAATATGATTCATCGAAATAAAATAAAAATTTTACCAAAGAAAATGAAAATCAAGACATCATATTCATAGCTTGCAATGTTGCACAAGGAAATTCAAAATACATATGGTTCGTAGACCCAAGTTACAACAATCAAATGACCTAAAACTTAGAAATATTTTATAGTTTGGGTGAAGAATATTTAAAAAAAATAAACAACGCACAATTATGGATTAATTTACAAGTAATCACTTTCAAGCTAAAGTCCAAATGGACAACAATAGAATGTTTTTGCTAAGGCTAAAACAATAATTTAAGATTGAGTTTTCTCGAATGCATTGTTTAATGAACTCACAAGATAAATAGAATATTACTACAATCGCTCATGTAATATTTCATGCATAAAAATAAGCATGAAAGTTGGTTATGACATGTAAGATTTGGACACCTACCTTTTTGAGGTTTATATCCACTATATAATAAAGGAATTATGAATCGGTTTCAACTAATAGAAAAACCAAACGTAGTATTTAAAGCTTGTATTTTTGGTAGAGAAAGCAATTCCCACAACCAAAGCATTGGAGATTTTTGATTTGACCCATACAAAGACCCTCAATTAGCGGCTACTACTACTTATTAACATTTATAGATGATTACAAAACCAAACATGGGTCTACTTTCTAAAACATAGGAATTTTTTTTCATTATTTATGTCAATCCAAAACCCTTGTTGAGAAGCAACTTAGGAATCACCTAAAAGCATTAAGAACAGAGAAAGGCCGTGAATACATTTCAAATGACTTCATAAAATTTTCCAAGAACCACAACATCCTAAAATAATTTTTTGCAAGGTACACCACTAAACAAAAATGTTATAGAAATGATAGAGAGCATATTGAAAGCAAAACATTTGTTAAACGAGTAATGGGTTGAAGTAGTAGCATGTGCAAAATTTATAATAAATAGATGTCCTACTAGAAGAGTCATCAATAAGATTCTAGAAGAAGCATGAAATAGAATAAAACATAATATTTCTCTCATGAAAGTACTTGTATGTGTGGTATATGGAAAATTCCTAGGTAAATTAAGAATAAATTTAGAGAACAAACAAGAAAAATGTATAATTGTTAGATATAGTGATCAATCCAAGGCATATAAGTTGTATAATCCAAGAATAAATAAATAAATTATAATTAGTAGAGATCTAGAGTTCATAGAAGATGAAGCATGGAATGGGAGTTTGGATAAAAAAATTAATATTGAAGCCAATTTACCAAAAGAAGAAGAAAAAAAAGATGTTACTAAAAAAGTACTCCTCCAATTGCGACTCCTTCAACACCCATTCAAGATTTTAAAAAAAAAAATGGTCAAATGACACCTTCATCAAGTGTATGGAAAACTCTACACATTCAAGAAAATACTTAATCCAATTTATAATAAACACTACTTTTAATAGGTACTCTTAGTGTTGGAAAATCAAGTCCACATTCTATGTGTTCAAGTGATTTAAAAACTCACACTAAGAAGCTTAAGGAGACAAGAAAAAAAGATTGAGAGACATTTTCAAACAAAATGAAGGTGAAAATAATGCATATTTGACTTCTCTTTTTGCATTATATTCAAATTTAGGTGATCTAAATCATTTTGAAGATGTGATTAAATGAAGAAAAATGGTAAATACATGGCGTGAAGAAATAGGTGTTATAGAAAATAATTAAACATTGTCGTTAATGAGTCTTTCATAAGGAAAAGATGAGATAGGACAGAAGTGAGTTTAGAAAAAAAATAAAATAAAATTGTGTTGTACAGAAAGCTAAGGTCAGACTTGTAGCTAGATATTATCTACAACATCTATAGATAGACTTAAATTAGACACTTGTACCAGTAGACCATTCAGACATCCTAACAACAATAATAAAAAAAGAATCTTAAAAAAAATTGGACAATATATCAAATGGATATAAAATTATCTTTCATAAATGATTTCACACAAAACGAGGCTTATTGTGATATCACTATGAGGATTCAACTGTGTAGTTTTTGTGTCAAACTCATTGAACCGTGTTTCATGAGTAGTGGTTCATAAGAACCCATCTCTCATGAGAATGCTTAGAACAGTTAACACTCCTTGCATCTAGGTGATTCTCATAGAGTTGAAGCATCAGGGCTTCTCGAGAGGTCACCCATTGCAGTACTACTCGAAGTCAACTATTCTTTAAAATGGAGTTTTCACAAAGGTTAAGAACCCCTAGCTTGCTACCCAAAATTTGTAGCGAAAAGCTACTTGGGATTAACCTTGGAGGAAAATCCACTGTTAAATGCACTTAACTTGGAGAAATACTAGGCTGGGTAACCTCCCAAGAAGGTCTAATGCTTCACCCTTATGAGAATCACCTAGACGCAATGAGGGGTAAGTGTTACAATCATTCTCATGAGAGTTGGGTTTTTGTGAATCATTACTCATGAAACATGAGTCAATGAGTTTGATTCAAAAACTACATAGCTGAATCCTCATAGAAATATCACAATTCAATTTACAATGAAAAAGATCTCCTACTTATCAAGAGGTTTATTTGCATAAGAAAAATGTGTATGAGATTTTGGGCCATGAAAATAAAGTTTACAAATTAAGCAATGCACTCTATGGAATCAAGCAACCCCCAAGAGCCCGGTATAGTAGAATTGATTCTTATATTTTATAAAATGGCTTAAATAGGTGTTGTAGTGTTCCTACATTGTAAACCAACCTGAAGGAGAAATGTGAGATCACAATTGCTTGTTTATATGTTGATGAATTGATATTCATATGTGATTTCTCAATTGATATGTTCAAAACAACTATGATAAAATAATTCTAAATAAGTAATTTTCTTTTAATGAGGTATTTTCTTGGTATTGCAGTAAATCAAAATAAAAATAATTTATTCATTTCAAAAACCAAATATGAAAATGATATTTTAAAGAGTTTTAATATGATGAATTCAAAAACAACCCCAACACCTATTGTTATAGTTTTGAAATTGAGCAAAGATGTCAATGGATCTAAAGTTGTCTCAACATTTTATTAAAAAACTTATTTACAGTCTCATGTATTTCACTACTATGCTAGAAATAATATTTGCATTTAGTCTCATTTCTATTAGCGTTAATACATTGTAATGATTGTGCACTGTACATGTTTACCGTTGGTTCATTCTGCTAAATACACATTTAGTTGATTCTGATAACTACCATTTCTCCAATGCTATGTGATAAATGCTTATACCTATATTTGCATCAATGATGTTATCAAAAACATTCTATTCTCCTCTGTGATTTGGTATCAGAGCAGGCCA
Organism: Thuja plicata; assembly: GCA_018584345.1. Taxonomy (NCBI): domain Eukaryota; kingdom Viridiplantae; phylum Streptophyta; class Pinopsida; order Cupressales; family Cupressaceae; genus Thuja; species Thuja plicata. The sequence goes on from MU228485.1 coordinate 1,254,166, forward strand.
TTGGTGGGTGTGTGGTTACTATTTGCTCTTGATGTGAGGATGAAACATTTGTAGGCATGGTGTGCACCTGCTACCTGTGTGCAGTTGAAATGACGTGAGAAGACCAAAATAAACTATGTCATTTGTGCATTGAAAGGAGCCAACTGTAGATGGTATGTGAAGGAAAGAGAATTTCGATCCCATAATCCTATCATAGAGACTCTAAATTCTCTATTTCTCCGCCCTTATTTTTCTAGTTGGTTGTGATTTCTAGTTCATTTTCTACATGTTTATTGTGTTATGTCGCATCTCTTTGAGTTATTCGGTCAAACAAATTGCAATCTTAGGTAAAGAGATCTGCAATTATTATGTTGTAATGGGAACTCATACCATATGCAAAAAAAATTCCCATTTCTATACTTGTGTGCAACGAATGTATCAATAGTGTCAGGAATTGCATCAAGAGCAATTTTGTCAGGAATTGCATCAAGCTCAATGTTGTCAGGAATTGCATCAAGCTCAATGGTGTCAATGTTGGTGTGAATTGCATCAAGAATAGAAAAGATTTCAATGTTGTGATACTGGTGTGAAGATTTCAATGCAATTTGTTATGAATTCATGCTAGCGTGAAGATTTCAGTATAGTGGATATGAATTCATTGATTAATCTGTATGTTGTGGGACATATAAATTTACAGTTTTTTTGATTCATGTTAACTGACGCCTAGGTCAAAAGATGATTTCGTGGGTGATGTTTGTAAGCCTTTTTCAAATTGCAAAATGTGCACTCCATTTTATTGGGTTTGTTTAGGGATTGGTTGTTTTATGAAGAAATTATTTGAGAATACTTTACATAAAGTACCTAATGATTCTTAGCATATGTATGAAACCAATCCTCTTCCTGTTTTGAAATTATTAGCAAGTTGAATTTAAAATTCATAAAGAACGTGGTTGGGCCAATCTAGTTTGTATTGAATGATGTGCATGTATGATTGAATTCACTAGCAAAGTTGTTGCAAACTCAACTTTTACTGTTGAGCTTATTTTGAAAGGAAAAATATGTTGTTTGAAAGGCTATAAAATATAATTCCAGGATGTAGAATAAAGATAACGATGTTCAAGCTTGCACAAGTGACATATAAAGTAGCGGTGGCATGGGAGATTACAGAGTGGGTTAAATGAATTATATCTCACTCTCATTCAAAATCTAAGCAGTTTGTTGTTATTGCCCTTCTTAGTTTTCCATAATAACAAGATGGACATTGGATGACAGTCTTGACAGTAAACATGAAAAAGATAGTTGGAACCCTTGGAATGGCTCTAATTTGTGTTCACAAAGTGGCTATGTTATCTCTAGTGTCTAATATATCAAAGGTAATAGAAGGATGTTCATACAATGATTATAAGAATGTAGCATAAAAACATGATTATGAGATGGTAAAGAATGGTGAAACTCCCGTAGTTGAAACACAAAATACAAGTTCTACTAAGTCAAGATTAGCTAGTGGAAAGAAAACCTTTTTTTGTGAACCAAAGCCTCCCTCTTATCATGGCTGGGAAGCTTGATGATGTCAGAATGTTGAAACTCCCGTAGTTGAGACACAAAATACAAGTTCTACTAAGTCAAGATTAGTTAGTGGAAAGAATACATTTTTTTGTGAACCAAAGCCTCCCTCTTATCAGGGCTTGGAAGCTTGATGATGTCAAGTTGGAGGATGGTAGCATTTACAGATGGAGGAGTTTCCATCATCTCAAGTCAACTTTACGCTTTTAGATAGTGTTTTGCACGAGAAGCATTTTCAACGTTTTCGGTTTTGCTTTACTTTTTAATGCTGACAATTTTGAAGAATGCAGGTCTTGTGAAGATTAATTTTGGAGATAGGATTGGTATTTGATGTTGAGCTCAATATGGATTATTTTTTAATGAGCTTTAGGGTATATGTTCAGGAATTATACCCTTTCATGGTCACGAGAGAATGATAGAGATTTGTCGCATCTCTTAAAGATCATTGTTGAATAATTCAAGACTCTGTTATTTGAGAGTTTAGAATTGAGAGATCAAGAACACATCTTGAAGCTACATGTTTTCGAGGGGCAAGAGACAACTTGATGGAGCTTCGATTGCTTCATGATTTGCATCTTTAGAAGAAGAGTCTCTAAAGATGTGCATTCATATTATGTAATTAACATGATTTCGTTGTGTAAGCCTTAAGAGGGGTCCCTAGGGCGAAATGAACTTTATATTTGATGTTTTTTGGATCAATGTATTAAGGGGGGGTTGGATGTTAGCATTAATACCTTGTAATGATTGTCCACAGTGCATGTTCACCATCAGTTCATGCTAGTAACTATTGTTTCTCCAATCGTATGCAATACATTCGTATACCTCCATTTGCATCAATAATATTATTAACAACATTACATTATCCTCTATCAATTAAAAGGTTCATGGAGTCGAAAAATGTTTCTCATTGGCTTGTAGTGAATTTTTTTTATAAATATGGCTTGTAGTGAAATTTTTTTATAAATATGTAAGTAGAATTAGGAATTATGAAATTCTCTTCTCACGGTCAAATGATTTCAAGTTGATTGGATAAGTATAGACAATAGAAAAAAACACTTCGGATTATGTCTTTTTTTTTTTTTTTGATCAGACATACTCTCCTGAACATCAAAGAAATCACCAATTTTAACTCTTTCATCTGCTGAAGCAAAGCATGTAGCAGCTATAACGACAGCATTCTATGCAATATGGTTGAGAAGAACTTGAAAGAATTGCGGAATGAACAAGAAGAGGCGATTAAAATTTATTGTGACAATAACTTAGCTATAGCAGTATCAAAGAATTCACTATCTCACAAATGTCACAAAGATATTGGTACAAGGTATCATTTCATCAAAAAGCTCATCAACAATGACAAAATCATTTTGTAACATTGCAGATTTGAAAATCAATTTGCAGACTTCTTCACAAGGCACAAGGAAAAGAAAGTTTTGTGCATCAAGAAAACTTGAATAACACAAATGACAATTCTCTCCATAGGTTTCATTCTCTCCTGCCATTACTAAATCCCTTCAAAGATTTTTGCATTTACTTGTATAGTCCTCTTCACAAGGCACTAGGAAAAGAAAGTTTTGTGCATCAAAGAAAACTTGAATAACACAAATGACAGTTCTCTCCAAGGGTTTCATTCTCTCCCTCCATTACTAAATCCCTTCAAAGATTTTTGCATTTACTTGTATAGTCTTCATTCCATTTTGCCTCTTTTTCCAATGCTAACAAGATATTTTCAAAATTTATAATTGATTGCAAAATCTCTTTATGATTCTCATTCGTTGGATGTAGACTTCGAATTGAATGGAAGTTAATGGTTTTTTTTTCTCTCTCCTTGCTAAAAATTTATTTAAGGAAAAAGGAGACCATATTTTTGCAGGAACAGAAAAGGGCAGAAGTTTATGTAGTTGTAGCAGCAGCAGTCGAAAGCAGGGGTCTCTAAAAAGAAATAGCAGTTTTATATACTATTCTATGCAATCGAATTCTGTATCCCAAATCATTTTACTCTATGTTATTGTATTTATTACTGTTATTTCTGCCTTATGGTTTTGCTTATTTTCTACGCCTCTATTTTTCTGGATACAGGGTGACTTTCTTGTCGTTGGTACACTTGCCTTCCACTTGTCACAAGATTCAATTTAACTTCAGTGCCTAAGAATTTTTTTTGAAATCTGAACTTCCTTGTGGGCGTTGCATCTGAGAAAAGTTTTCTTGAGATGCTTGTTCAAATCCGAGTTTAATGAGTTACTCAGCAAATGCTGATGATGCATTTTACAAGAACTTTCTGAGTTATAGATTTGTATTCTCTTAATTGATGGACATTTGCCAGACAAACCAAAAACTGTTACTGCTTGAGGAGTTCATTACTTTGACATGTCTAAGTTTTGTCCAATCAAAGAGTGTTTCCTTATTCTAAATGACCTATCAGTATTGCAAATGAATATGCTTGCAAAACTCTGATGTAGGTAAACTTGATTTTTGTTGTTCATTGGAGTCTCAACTACTATGTGGAAAAAACCAAAATCAAAGAGCCGGATAGGACATATAAGGTAACCTTCCATCTCGAGAAATAGTGTCCTGCTTTTAAAGAAAACTACGAGGCCTTGTTGCATCATTTTATGAATGTTCATCCAAATACTGAAATTTTTTTCTTTCTCTGTTTTCTAACGAAGTTGTTTTAATTGGATCCTCTTTATTAGTTTGATCTTCCTTATAAATTTAGTAACAAACAGAACTACTGAAAGTAAAAATGCATATCAGGGAGCTGGGGTGACTATTGGAGGTGAGCTTCCATAGTAAAAAAAATGTTTTAATTCTACCATTTTAAAGCTTATCAGTACTAATTCAAATTCAGACTTTCAGTGTCGATCCAAATACACTTTTCCCTTAAAAGATTTTATCAAATTTTATGATTCCTTATAATTAGTTGCAAACAGTTCCTGCTTTGATATTTATTTACCTAGGAGGGCAGGCATCTTGCTACAAAAGCTTTGCAAGAAAGGACGTACTAATTGCATATTAGAAGACCTTAAATCTGCACATTCACTGATGAATAACGAATTAAAAGACAATATATTCCTTCAATTGTTTGAAATCCGGACAGAGGGCCTTATGTCTAACGAATCTTAATTCCAACTAATCTAATGTGCAGCTTTGTCAGTTAGAGAAGTTTGAAATTCAGACTCATCATTGCATCGTACAAACCAAAGATATTAATCAGACAGAGTTAAACCTTCAGGAATTTTGAGTGCGATCCCTAAAAACATCCAAGATGCTTGTATTCAATTAGAGAAGGCTTCTGCGTTCAGTATGCCAGGATGTCAAGGACGCCAACAAAAGTAGGGTAAATTAAAAACATACACCGGAAGAGCTGAAACTTCAGGTATGGTAGTTAAGTGTTCTACAGATCTCAAATCTGTTTTATGCATAAGGTTTAGGTCATAAATTAGTAAAATCTCTATTTTAAATGAAAGGAATAAACATATCTTGTTTGAATAAGTGAAAAATGTTAAATATTGCTAAATAGATCAAATATGGTTGAGATATTGGGTTGGAAAAAATAGATATAGTAGGTATAATTTGTGTGTTCAAATAGATGCATAAAATAGATTATTGTTAAGGATGAGTAAATAAGATATGTAAATGTGCTATAAAGAAATGGATAACAATTAAATATTTTAATAAAATATTTGGAGGAAGAATAAGATATCTCATGGAAGAAAAAGGTAACACAAAAATATTTAATAGAATCAAGAATAAGATGCCTGTAAGAAGAATAAGATACGTCATAGAAGAAATGAATAATGGAAGAAATCGATAATGGCAAAATATTCTAAATTAGAATAAGATGCCTCTAAGAAGAATAAAATACATCATGAAACAAATAAAAACAAATAAATGTAATTGCATGGATGTTGTGTGCACAAAAATGAATGTAATGATATGAATGTGTGTTTGCATTAATATTTAGCTGTTTGTATTATTGTTATTGGTAATTTTGTTCATCTTTATCAATTTTCAAATTATAATTTTATAAAATAGTTTAAGGTAGACTTGTGTGTAAATACAAATAAACATAATAATATAGATTTGTGCAGAAAATTAAATATAGTAGCATAGACAAAAAAAAATATCACAGATATTGTCATATTGGTTATTTTAACTCTATAAGATTCTAAGGTTCTTTGACCTATTATAAGCTTTTGAAAAGAGAAGGATAAAAAGAATATAATGGTAGAATTAAATTATTTAACAATCTAATTATAAGAATAATTCTAGACTTCAACAGACAATGAATAAAGAGAAATATACTTAAAATTACATGTTTTTATCTATCAAAAGTATTATCAATTGTAAATTTTTCTATAAAATTTTTAGAAGTACAATCTCAAATACTTTCACTTGAAAAAATCTGAAAAATAGACCTCCACCTTCAACCACAGCAATGTAAAAAATGAAATTCACTCTGGATCTGACACTAATTTATATTCATATAGTTAATCTATTGTTTCACTATTTTAATCTTTCTTATATAAAATCAATATTTTAAATTAAAATCTCAGCACCTCCTCTACCTATCAAATTTAAAAAGCACATTCATCAATAGAGCGCCCGTCTCAGATACCATACAATACAGACAGACTTCATCCTGCTATTTTATTGAATTTCCAACTTCATTAGAATTAAAATTTGTAAATCGAAATGACTCTTCAAAACAGTGAATTTAGTTGAAGCTCTTCCCAAATAAAAACAAGTCATTAAAAATGTCTGAAAATGAAATATATTGAGAAAATTAGCATACTATTTCTGGAATGAATACGCAGAGAGCAAAAGTGTCAGAAATACAAACAAAAGGAAAAGTACTTTTTTTAATGAATACAGCACAGGAAATCCAGGAAATTTTCAATCTATTGAAATCGTAAACAAATATGAACAGGGGGCAATATCTATAGATCTATACCTGAATACCCATCACATAAATAATATGTATAAAACCTAACATCAATAACATAAAATATGGAAGCAGGTGCAATAAACAAAAATGCATCGCTTCAAATAAGGTTAGTTGGCCTACCTCGCCATTGTTGATTACGCAGATTTTTCCAGTATAAACTTGAAAATACCGGCGTAAACCCTGGAAAATTACTAAACCCAAATTAAATGCAAGATTTAGAGTGAAGTAACTGATTTTGTTTTCTAGCACAAGCTAACGATCAACGGGAGACATTCCATGCTGTCTTTTGCTATTGGAAATTGATACTCGGATATGTATCTTTCGAATCTTGTGTTCACCAATGTACAGATGGGGATTGAAATTGGTTTAGGATTCGTTGTAACAAGAGTCTTCTCCTGGATCCCACTCAATCGATTCATTTGGCCACACAGGAATTAAATTTCTTGTTTTCACTATGGAGAGTAGTTGTGTGGACCGTAGGATATGCATTTCTCGTTTTCACTTATGTAAGATGGGGATTGAATTTCAAAAGGACTTCATTGGGCCACGTAGGAATTTATCCATCAGGATTCCTTCAATCGATTCGTTGCCCTTCCCTATGCAATTATATTTTCAAACTCACCCAACATAGGATCGATCCAACCACCACCCACATGTGGAGTGGGAGTGGGAGTACAGCCAATTCCAATCGTAGTGAGCATCTCGATGGGAGTACAGCTAATTTGATAGACTTCAACAAAAGTTGATGCATTAGGCTTTGACAAGTGTATAGAATTGGAATTTGCAAGATACGTTGGAAATGGTTGTCCAGGGCTATAAATTAAAAGGTTGAAATCTTATTGGCTGTGCTGAATCATCTTTTACATGATAGAGGTTCATTGTAAAGTAGTTGTGTAAGAATTTTCGTGGGAGGTAAATTTGAAAAAAATATTAAATTTTATAAGATCTTTGAAAAAAAAAAGTTTGTATTTTATATTTTGATATTTGTTTTGTTTGTAAATTAAGTATATATTATTTTCAAATTTCTTGTAAATTATTGTTATATTTGCTTTTTTTATATAGTAAAATAGGAACAATTATTAATGCCAAAATTATCACTCATAGAAAGAAAAAAAAATTAATAACAAAATAATAATTAATTGTAGTAATGAATTGTAGTGGGAGTGGTTTTAGAAGATTTTGAAATGGTGAGTTGGGAAGTGGAGCTGTCTGGGAATCTTCAATCATATCTTCAAGGAAAACATCATTTGTGGCATAAGATTCTTCCTTTAGTATATGGGAATGTGCAAATATTGACAAAGATGAAGGTAAGTTGGATGGAAGCTCCGAGGAGCAGGTTGAGCTAGGTGGAGTCGAGGGGGACCAAGGTGAGAGTTCTTTAGACCAGTTGGGGACTTTCAAACAATGGTTTGCCCTGTTTGGGGTTAAACCCTCAATCATCTCCTCTATTAGTCTGGTGAAGAATATCTCTGATCTAGCAAATGGAAAGTTCTCTATCTCTATCCTTGATTCTATTATTGATTATCTTGTGTATGGAAAAATCTTTGGTTAGTAAATTCATGGGAGCCATGCTGAATATAGAGGTGGTGCTATGCTTTGTTAGGAAGAAATGGCAAGTTAAGGGGCAAGTGGATGTTTTGACCATACCTGAGGGCTTCTTCTTGTTTGTCTTTTCCTACTCGAAGGACATGTCTCCCATTCTATATGGAGGCCCTTGGGTTACTGGTAAGGCCTCTTTGGCCCTTAAGTAATGGGAACTGGGTCTAAACATTAAAATGACTCATTTTTTTTTTATTGTTGTGCTTGGTTTACCTTACAAGTTCTGAAACAAGGTTATTTTCAAGGGGATTATTAATTCATTTGGATTTCTTAATTCCATACATATCACAATTACTTCTTAAAAACACCTTATTTAAGCTACATTATGTGTAGCTATTGATCAAATTTTTGACATGCCTTCATCAATTGAGCTCAAATAAAAGCTAGGAACTTGGACTTAGATCATTGAATTTGATTTTCTTCCTTTTGATTATCTTTTTTGCAAAAAATCAAGCCATTGAGTGAAAAATATCGATCCGAAGCCCCTACCAAGATGACGAATGATTGGAAAGAGAAACAAAGAGAGGGAGTTACCACGGGTCATGACACTTACCCTGTCAATACGAGTCTACAATGTGATTTTGATCATAACCATGGAATGAGGCTAGAAGGAAAGAATTAGTCATAGGATGTTGTTGATCATATTCAAGACGTGAGCTTAGATGGTAAGATTCAACCTCTAATCATTTCAGAGGAACTCATGGGGTGGTTTTGGGTTCAAATAATGAAAAATCATGAAGCCTTCAAATGAGGTTATCTCTTCTAATTTTTCATACCAAATAGAACATTTTGTGGATTTGGAGAAGGGGATTTCACCTACCAACCCACATGAGTTACCAATCTTGTTCATGTGGTAATCAAGAATGTTCTCCCCCCAAGATCCACCTTGAATCTTAAGGATATGAAGTCTCAAAATTTGTGGTCAAATCAAGAGGAATGCTCACCTTTTCTTTCTGTTACTACAAGGAAAAAGAAAAGAGTGTTCCCACTTGAAAAAATTCAACACTAATTCTAGACTAGCCAAAACAATGGAGAGAAAACCTTCTAGATGGTATAGAGAACATGAGATTCTACAAGGGATTGTTGATGGAGTGTACGAGAGTCTGCTAGAGATGTCCTTGGGAAGCACATTCCTCTCAAAATAATGATTATCTCATACAATATTCAAGGTTTAAATCTGCCCCATAAACATGATCTTCTAACCAATCTAGCTATAGATCATAAACATGATATTTTTCTTGTTGAAGAGCCTAAAATGCTAACTGAAAAGATGAAAAAACTTAGTTTTAGTAAGAATAATAGTATTAATTGTAATAATGCTATAGGACTTTTTGTAGGTATGAAACTTTATAAAATAAATAGCTTATCTCTTATTTAGTTTTACATGAAGACCCTAATCATATTACAACCAAATTCACTCAAATCCAAGATGACTTCACCTAGGTCCTATCTAATATCTATGCACCTAATGATAAAGTGGATAGGAGAAAATTTTGGCATTCCCTTGCCTCTTTTAGATCTCAATAAGCTACTAACAATCTTCTATTCATGAGAGATTAAATAATAAGAAAAGTTTGAGGGTATTGTCACTTCCCAAGACAACACTTCTTAACTATAAGTCTTTATTCATTATAAAATTTGGTTTGATCTTGATCCAGTGGGGCTTCTTATGCTTGTTTGAATAGGCATGTTGGGAATGATCTAATTTATCTCAAGTTGGATAAGACTCTCATTTCTTCTGACTAGATTTTATTGTACTCTTATTCTCTTACAACCCTATCAATAATTGGTTCCAGCCATTTTCCCATTAGTTTAATGGAAGATGCTAATTCTATTAAGAAAAAACTATCCTTTTCTATTTTAGGAAATATGGCTTCTTCACCCTAAATTTAAGGATTGATTATGTATATGTTAGAATATAAACATTCAAGGAACAACAATGCTCAAAAATGCTTAGAATATGGCTCATGTCAAAGATAAGGTTAGAAAATGGAACAATAAGTCTTTTGGTTATAGCTTTACTTAGAAATTGTTAGTTGAGTTACGCTTAATGGACATTCAATCCAAAATTGAAGTTTAAGACTATTGCAAAGAGTATCTCGCCCAAGAAAATAACATTTTGATTCATCTTTATGATATAATAGCAAAGGAGAAATTTTTGAGATATAGGTCTCATGCTCTTTGGTTGGTAAGTACAGACAAGATCTATAGGTAGTTAAATTTATCTACTTTAAAAAATATACCTTCTAGCTAAATTAACCATATCTTGAAGAATGGTATTCACATTGAAAAGGAAAAAGATACTATGCATGTTGTTGTTATATTTTTCTTTGATCTTCTTAGAAATGATGCCACTCTGGAAATTCATAGTAAATTAGAGTTTCTTAGAGCTATCCCTTTGATTATTTATGATGAAATCAATAATAGGATTACTACTATTCCCTCAAGGGATGAAATGGAAGATAATGTTTTCTAGTTTGAGGGTAATAAGGTATCAGGCCTTAATGGATTCCCTATGTTTTTCTTCTAGACTTTTTTAAATATCATTATAGAGGATGTTTGAAATGTTGTTAAATAGATGTTTGGATCTAGGAGACGACTCAAGGAATCAAATTCTACCTTTTAGCTCCTAATTGAACCATAGTTTCCAAGTACGAATTCCTTTTCTAACTTCTAAGGTTAATATCCAATAAAAAAAATGTCTTTATTCTAATCCAATAGATTCTTGATTCCATCATGGAAAATCATGAGAATATCTACTCCTTAAGTATGAATAAGAGATAAGGATTCTTGTTAAAGCTTTTTCTTAAGAAGGCACATGACATAGTTAATTGGTCTTTCCCTCTTAAAATAATTAAGGACTTTGGTTTTGGAGCTAAATTTTTGTATCTTATTTGGGATATGGTATCTAAAACTAGAAGTTTTGTGCCAGTTAATGACTCTCCTTTTTTCTTCCTTTGTTGTGCCCGCTTAATTCTCCAAAGGGACACCATCCCCCCTTTATTATTGATAATCATGGTAGACAGTCTAGGTAGACTTCTTCAATATATGGTCAACATAGATAATTTTAAATAACTCAAACCTTCCTTCTATGCAACTTGGCTTCCCTTTGGGTCTTAAGGCATTGTATGGGTTTTGGATGAAACTTATTGACAAATTCAATACTAAATTGGCTGGTTAGAAGGGGGTTTAATTAGTCATGTTAGGAAAGTACAATTACTAAAATTTTGTCTTTAAAATCCACATATTTGTGCTCTTAGCTTATTTAGAATCCCATATAAGTTTTCTAATGAATTTGAAATAATTTAGGAAAGGTTCCTATGGCCATGTACGGAAGATAAGAAGAGGATGGCTTTGATTTCATGGGAAGTTGTTTGTAAACCTACAAAGCTAGGTGGTCTTGGACTAAGAAGAATAAACTATTTCAATCAAGCCTTTATTTATAGGTAACATTAAAGGATGTTCAAAATTAATGGAGAATGGATTTTTATATAGCGTAATAAATATCTCAATAATATTAACTACATTTAAGAGCTAATTAATAGACAAAATATTCCTAAAGGCCCATCCATTTGGAACTAAGCTTATGGATCAAAGGATATATTAAATAATAGTCTTTGATGAATTATTTGGAATGGGAAGAAGAATTTGGTTATGGGATAACACTTCACTTTGTCATTTACCTCTTTCATCCTTTATTATTTTCCAATACATGGATTATTATTTTACCAGATTTCGTAATGTAGGAGCAGCTTGGCAATCTTGCATTAATAAAAAAAATATTTGCTTTCCTATTTTATCAGTGTTTGAGTATCTTTCTGTGATTGGCTTGTGTATATTCTTGGCAGAAATGATCCTTACAGTGTATTTGTGGCATCGTGTTGGACCTTCTCCTGGGTTTGTGCCTCATTTGGTTGCTTCGCGTATGAGATCTTGTATATTATTGGAAGTACTATCTTGTTCTTCATTTTTTTGGCTATATTCTAGTATTTCTGATCTCGCAAAGATTTCCCTGATCAAAAAACCTTAATGGCTCATGATTCATGTTCCACTCATTGGAAGGAGATCCTTATGATTTTGGTCATGACCTATATGTTGTAATACATTTTGTTTTCATTGGGAAATGTAATCTTTCTTGGCTAACCTAATGTTTGCAAAGGCCTTATATACTCTTGTAGTTGATTTCCTTGAGGGAGATAATTAAGATAGAACAAAATAGAACCTTAGCACCTGTAGAGATGTGATCTAGAGATTGAATGGAAGAAAGTACCGATAAAAGGTTCATGTAACTGGTGGTGTAGGTAGATCATATAGAAAGATAACATATTGAAGGTTTCAATTAGGTCTGTATGTCTAGAATGTATTTCTGCTTGTAGTAGAATCATGTATTGGTATTATTTTAATAAGGAGGTTGATCTTGCATTCATACCCTTGTTCTTTGTTGGCTTCTATTTTTTGACTCTTTCTGCAAGAATTTGTTTGAAGTCCATGAGTTCCCACTATCCTTGAATGCATCAAGTGATATTAGACCAAGGTTTGCAAGCTAGGTGTTTCCTATTGGCTAGCTGAAGACAAGATTCGACATAAAATTATTGCAGAATTTGAAGATGGCGAGAATAAATGCTAGAGGTGGAGAAAAGAATGAAGATCTAGCTATCTTGGACATGCTGCGACAAATTTATTCTAGATTAGAAGTGGTGGAAAGAAATCAGAGGAGAGGACAATAGATAGAATATGCAAGTGATGAAGAAGGAGATGAACACACTCAGGCAAGGGAAGGAGTGAACAATGAAGAAAATACTAAGTCAAATCAAGATGAAGAGATGTTCATCAGAGCCTTAACCAATGTGAACAAGAGACCCCATTTCAATCCACTAGGCTATCATGGTAATCTTGATTTTAATAAATTGATAGATTGGATAACAGACATCAAAAAATACTTTTAACTTGAAGGAATTGGTGAGGAGAAGAAGGTAAAATATGCTTGTACTAATTTAAAAGGGCATGCTTCCTTATGGTGGGAACATTTGTAGACAGATCGACATAGAAGGGGTAAAGTCAAGATCAAATCTTGGGATAGAATGGTGGATAAGTTAAAGGATAAGTTTCTCATCACCTTAATGGTTTAAGGGTGTCAATAAAGGATGAAATCAGTCTGATACAGATTAGGAGTGTGGAATAAGATTACAAATGGGCTTTGAAGGATGAAGAAACATGGAACCAAAGGCATGAAAAAATTCAAAAATGTAGATGAGGAAGATTTCAGAGAGGTGGATCCAGTACTAATGCTGGGGGAGGTAGATCTTCTGCAGATCAAGGTAGAAGTGAGAGATAAGCTACGAATACCAATTTTTATTAGAGAGATGAAAGATGATCCTATTGCAATGAAGGGAATGGTAGTGGTGATAGAAGGAATTTCAGTGGCACTTATTTCAAATGTGGTAAAGAAGGGCATCAAGCCTTTGAATGTAAACAAGGAAAATCTGAGAAGAAGGCACAAAGTAGTAGGCAAACAATATTTGTAGAGGAACAGTCCATTAGATCATTAAACAATAATAAAGTGAAGATGAAGCAACCTTGATAATGCATAGAACCCTATACCAAGGAGAGAAAGATATAGAACCATTATAGAGGAAGAATTTATTCTGAACAAGATGCAGGGTACATGACAAGGGGAGCAAAGTTGGCATTAACAGTGGCAGTTCTAATAATCATCCCTGAAAGAAGCTAGTTGACAAATTGAAGTTTCAAATATTGAAGCATCCTAAACCCTATTAGATTGCATGGATACAAGATGAATACAAGGTGCTAGTAAGTGAACAATGCCTATTTAAATTCAAGATTGGGAAGTATTATGATGAAGTTTTGTTTGATATTATGCCTATGGATGTGTGACATATATTTTTGGGTAAAGTATGGCATTATGATATGAAAGTTATACATTATGGTAGAAATAATGTATACACCATTATTGCTAATCGAATGAAGCAACTTTTTTTTACCTTTAGAAGAAATCATTAAGAGTGAAGTGTGTACAAGTTCTCAAATTTAGTTAGTGGGTGGAAAAAAATTCTTAGAAAACATGAGGCATGATAATTTGTGTTTTTTCTTTAGTACCCAAGAAGTCTAAGGAGATTATATATGAATAAGAACATCCAAAATAAATCACTACATTTTTGAATGAGTATGCATACATCATACTAGACAATGTTACTAATGGATTACCACTTGTGATGGGTATTATCCATTATATGGATTTGGTACCAAGGGATAGTTTTCCTAACAAGGAAACATAGTACATGACACCAACATATAATGAAGAAATTAATATGCAAGTGTAAGATGTTTTGCATAGTGGCTTAATAAGGGAAGGTCTGAGTCTATGTGTAGTGCTTGAAGTCTTAGCAACTAAGAATGATGGACAATAAATAATGTTTACCAATTATAGAGTCATCAATTGGATCGCCATCAATTATTAGTTTCCTTTTCCAAGGATGGATGATTTAATGGATTGTTTGAATGGATCTAGATATTTCACCAAGATATATTTGAAGAGTAGATATCATCTGATTAGAATCAGAGAAGGTGATGAGTGGAAGACTGGATTCAAGACAAATGAGGGATTGTATGAATGGTTTTTAATGCCTTTTGGATCAAGACTAATGCATCAAGTACTTTCATGAGGTTAATAAATGAGGTTCTGAAGAATTTATTAGGTAAGTTTGTCATTGTGTATTTTGATGATATATTAATTTTTAGTGAGAGTAAAGAGGAGTATTTGATGCATGTTAGATAAGTGATGTAGAGGTTAAGAGAAGAGATATTTTTAATCAACCTTAAGAAGTGTACTTTCATGAAAGAAGAGTTAGTATACTCAAGATTTATAATATATTTTGAAGGATTGAAGATGGACCATGAGAAAGTGAAATTAATTTCTAAGTGGCCTACATCGAAGAATGTTGGAAATGTAAGATGATTTCATGGGTTGGCTAGTTTTTACAAAAATTTCATTAGAAACTTTAGCTCAATTTTTGGACCGATGACTGAAACTATGAGGGTAGATAGGAAGGAATTCAAGTGGACACATGGATCAAAAAAGAGTTTTGAAATTCTAAAGAAGAAGGTGACAAAAGAACCAATATTATCTTTACCTGATTTCATCAAAGTATTTCAAGTATAATGTGATGCTAGTAGAAATGAAATTGGAGCTATCGTAAGTCAGGAAAGGAGACCCATTTCATATTTTACTAAAAAATTGAATGATGCTAAAAGAAGGTATTTAGTCTATGGCCACAAATTTTATGTCATAATTGAAGAATTGAAGAAATAGAGACACTTTTTTTATGTAGGGAGTTTGTACTATATACTGATCATCAAGCATTGAAGTATTGGAGTAGACATGCCAAGTTAAATCAGATACATATGAGATGGGTTGATTTTATACTTAGCTATACATTTGTAATGAGACATAAGAGTGGTATGTCAAATAGAGTTGTAGATTCCTTCAGTACAAGAATAGATTTGTTGACTAAGATGAAGATTACATTGCTGGAATTTGATGCATTAAAAATATTGTATGAGGATGATCCAAATTTCACCAAACCTTAGAAAGCTTGTAGTGAACCTGTTGTTGCATATAGAAGTAAGTAGCTAGATTATTTAATTCAAGATGGAATATTTTTTAAAGGAAGTCATTTGTGTATATCGAGAAGTGATATATTGAGGGATAAATTGATTAACAAGAAACATAGTTGAGGCTTAGTAGGATATTTTGGCATTGTTAAGATAATAGCTTTGGTAATTGAAATTCACTTTTAGCCGCAAGTTCAAAAGGATGTGCAAAATTTTGTTCAGAATTGTAAAGTGTGTCAAGTTGTAAAAGTTAGTAGTCATAATGGAGGATTGTATACACAATTGACACTACCAATCAGAGACAAAAAATATATATATACATGGCATTAAACAATAATATAAATGTATGAATTAGAGTAATGTAAAATGTTATAAATTTTGGTAGGATGAATTTTAAACAATAAACTACTTGGAAGCAATCTTAATGTTCGCATATTATTCCTTCCCATAAAAAATTATATAACTAGAGTTATCACCCTCACTTGATGACCTAAAATAAAGGGAAGGATAAACTCCTTTAGAAGTTCCTAGTGCGGTCCCACCACTAACTAAAGAATGTGGGATTAAAGAGTGATTATGAGGTACAAGGGAACATAAGAAGAAAAAAATATACCATTGAAAGAAACAACAAATTTTCCAATGGGAAAATAGAAGAATAAAAATTAATCTTACAAATATTCAACACAAAAGGGGTCGAATCAGATTTAGAGGGTACCCAGACATGACAAGATAAATCAAAGTGGCTCATTAAGTTTATGCTCACATATATAGAGAACTATCATAAGGTAAATGAGAATGCAATTTAATACTGATTTGATCATAAAAATCTTATTGGATAACTTGAGCTAATGGGATTTCCATGTGAGGATTCCTTACAAGATGGGGGGCATAAGTTAGTCCCATAAGTTATGTTTCACCCTTCCTGAAAAATAAAGTAAATCCTAAATACTTGTAAGGAAGATATTGAAATGAAAATCCATAGAACTTAGATAATCTCGTTGAATAAATTGAGGCACATTACGATAAAATATTTCAAGCTTGACTAGCCTAATGATTGATTTGAAGCTCTCCAACTAGAGTATTTGGGTTGCAAGTTCTGAGGCATCCACGTAGAGAAGCATAGTTTGTATTGGCCATATAAGCAGCTGACTTGACTGCTTATTTCTTATCCACCTTTCATTTCATTGTTTGGATTATTTTTTCTATTTTTCATACACCTTTATTTCTCTTTCATGCAACTTTTACTTCTAGTTTATTCTCAGAATAGGAAATTGTACCCCTATATTAATGGATGAGGGTTCTCTGGGTAATAAATATCTAAATGGTTTTCATAATGAACTTAGAATGAATCTTTCTTCACCGTTATTTACAGCTACACCCAATCTTTTAAGAAAGTGATTTCTTGCATAGAGATGAGTATCCTATCTTCTGGTACATTCCTATCTAGTACACATGGAATCAAAGGTTTCCATCAAATGATATATGGTAAAGAGTCTCACTCTTACCCAAATACTCTCTTATTTTTTATTAATTCATATATATTTTATATAATTTCTAATGAAGAAAAGTAGAGTGTAACAAATAGTCATTTTCCTAGCTATTGTAAATATCAATAAAATCCCCACTAGACATTTTCGTAATGAATATTTTAAAAATGTCTTGTTAAAAATTATGGGTGTTTAAATTTCATTATCATATTTTACAAAGGTTTTATTATTTATATTTTTTATGGATCCTAAGATGCAAGATATTGTCACTAGTAGACAATTCTGGATTATAGAAAATTATATTTTTAGGGCCCTTAAGTGGTATCTTGATCTTCTGAATGAGAAAAATTTTTCCCTCTCTTTCCCCTATTGGCT
The DNA here is from genome assembly GCA_018584345.1 of Thuja plicata. Taxonomy (NCBI): domain Eukaryota; kingdom Viridiplantae; phylum Streptophyta; class Pinopsida; order Cupressales; family Cupressaceae; genus Thuja; species Thuja plicata. Next base: position 1,271,746 of record MU228485.1, read on the forward strand.
TACTCTTAAAAGTTTTCCTCATTTTCTATGGACTGTCATCCCCAAAATTCTTTCTTCTATTGATTATATCCTCAAGATGGAAAACCCTAGGATAAATCTTCCACACCTTGAGATAATGGTTTTGGTTTCTATTAATCTTTGGGGTTGAGATTCTAATTGTTTTTGGAAAACTTTCTAGAAGAGAGTGATTTCATGTGTGATGTAGAATTATTGGGTACAATAAATGTATAATTCCTCTACTATTGAGAAGTGCACTAGAGAAATTTTTTCCCTATCTTGCATAATAATAAACATGCTAGCCCTATTAACCCACATGATGCTCCTTCTAAGATTTTGTAATTCCCTACTAATGAACCCTTGGAAACAAGGATTAAATATGAACCAAAGAAATTATTTTTTGATAAAAAGAGAGTATATAACATATCAAGTGCATCAGATAAAAAAAAAACATAAGAATGATGCTAGATTCTAGAGATGACATGATGATCACTACATGATTGCATGCAAGTGAAAGATTAACAATTCTTCGAAAGGTTCCTACAAAATCTAAATTTTAAGCACGAATAGAAAAAGAATATTCACCCTAGCTTGTGAGAGTTTAGATAACTTACACAAAATCCATATATCATGGTTGGACTATCATTAACAGTCCCCCATCGATGATACAAACACATAATCATAGACAAACAAGGCAATAAGATGACTACAAGCCAAAAGAGGAAGATAAAATAGAGGGTAATTCAATCTGATCTGTTTAGATTCAAATGAAATCTACTCGAAAAGGTTAACTAAAATATTAATTAGGTTTTTTAGATAGTGTATTAATATAACCTCTATCCCAAATCTGAAGAACCAATTATGATGTCGTTGGTTTACCAAATACAAGCAATCAAAGACTTTGTACAACCTTTTATCCTAAATACGATCATTTAGAGACTAGAATTGAGCTTTTATCCCAAATATAGTTATTCAGAGATTGGAAATAATTTTTTTTCACAAATACAATTATTTAAATAATAGATATGAGCTTTCCGAAATATGATCAAAGCTAGACTAGAAATGATGAAAGAAAGAGTAGAAATGATTAAAGACAAACAATGTATGTAATTTGAAATCAGACCTTGTGGAGGCCATAACTTAAATGCATTTGACATCTACTTGGCTCCATTAAAAATTTGTTAGAAATCTCTTTATGAGATCTACGATAAAATGAGCCTAAGAAAAATGAGGTAACTCTATTTGAAAATAGGGTAGGCTTGTCGATACAAACGTACAACATGAAATTTAGGCTTGCTCCACATTTGGGAGTACCAAATACATGCATTTAGAGGCTATAGACACTTGATTGCATCAGTAATACATAAATAGGAATAATAAACCAATCTAGGCTAAACCAAGAACATTAAGTAAGTATAAAAATAATATGTCTATGCAATAAATGAGAGTGAGCTCTGAAGCTCCAAATCTTATAGTTGGAGTAAGTTTGTCCTTGTACGCCAGTCCCTAGAAATGGTATAATGTGTAATATACCCTACCATGTAGAACTCAAAATCCCACCCACTATGCTCGTGGAGATAGTAACCCAACTACAATTATAATGCAATCACACACCCAAGAGAGGCTACACATGCAATAAAATGCATGACTCAAGAGTGACGTAGCAACCCGATTATAAAAAAAATTAAAGGTCTCAGGGTCACTACTCAGACCTTTATATGCTAACATTGTAGAGACTCTATTGGAGTGTCATTACTTGGCTCACGGTAGCTCAAGTATCATTGATTCTTGATCAACATCCATATACGACTAGGCTTGTAATGTATCTTTGATCAATAGTTACATGTGGCTAGATAGCGTGTCCTCAATCAACACCATTGCATGACCAAACACTTACTTACCTTTGATTAACACCCTCAGGTGGATAGGTAGCCCAATTTCTCTTTAATTAAGTTTTAATGCCCTTTATGTTTATTATAATTATCTATTATTAAGAAATTCCCCATTTTATTGGGTCAAGCCACTTATGGGCTGGGGTACACATGAGAATCCACTCTACAATCTACACAAGCATAAAACCTTATCATTAAGAAATGAGGCAAATAATAAAAGCCACAAGGGAAAAACCATAAAACCAAAAATTATGCAAAAGGGACTGAATTGGCCTTCAACCAAGAGCATCGTTCTAGAAAGATCCCTATATAGTACACTCAATGTTCTTGTGCAGTGGTTGTTGTCACTAAGGATTGCACCCAAAATAGCTAAGTATGAAACTCAACAATCCTGTGAAACATGGGAATACTTCAAGGTTGTGGGGAACCAATAACGGAAGTAGACCTCCAGATTAAGGGTCCACTTCCCCTTGAATCACCTTAAACTTAAACTAAATTTTTTTGGAGGAAAGGGAGAGAGAGAGAGTTCATGAATTGAAAAAATGGACCTAAAACCTAGGTGATTCATCAAAACTTTTAAGATCCATATAATATAAAATACTCACAATATGATTTAAACATGACTTGGAATTCACAAATTTGTCCCACTTATGTTATTACTTTAGAGAATAACAAGGTGCATATTGTAAATGAGAAGGAAATGAATGAATTTCACAACTCAAAGACTTATGAGAGCACACAAATAAGATTTTAGGCAATAGTATGTGCTTTCTAAACTTTAAATGAACAATATGCCAAGTAAAGGATTAACTTGAATCACAATAACATTGAACAAAACTCATTAAATAATTCAGAAGAAAATAGGAAAAAAAAAGAAAAGGATCTTTGTTATGTATTTAACCAAAAGGTGGCGAGGAAAAAAATCTCCTTCTCAGAGCTACAAGAATTCAAATCTCAGAGTGAGATAGAATGAAAGAACCACCCTTCACAAAAATGAAAGGGGTATATATAGGAGTGAAACCAAACTCTGCATCTCTGAGAAATAGGGAAGTCACCATGTCTAACTCCACCAAATCTAGAACTGTATGTAGGGGTATATCTGAAAATATTCATTTTAGGTCCATCAAAATTCTCAAATCTGGATGATAGGAATTCCAGATTTACAGGGGTAGTTGAGAAGACAAAATTAGAATCATGCCTTAAAAAAAATCCTCTTACCAAACCAAATCTATCCCCTCCCCTAATCATGCTTGGTAATAATATTGGACAAAAAGATATTTAAAAACATTATTTGTCAATATTTTACAATAAAATTTGCAAGATTATGTGACTAAACATGGATTTATTAATAAATTACCCCTAAAGACATAACAATGATATCTAAAGACATCAACAATATCAACCATATCGTAGGATCTAGGAGACATTTATTACATTTTTAATCTTCCATTTACGACCTTCTTTGGATTTTTTATTTAAATTTTACATCTTCTTCAACTCTCCTTCACCTAGGTAATAAAAATATCCTTTAACAACCTTAGCCTATTATAAAAATATTTTAACACATTTCTCATTTACTTAAGTTTTAAAACATGTTCAAATCAGTTTTTTTGTATGTTGACCCGAATAGATTTTTATTTTGAATGGCTCATGCTCGGTCTATGCTCTGCTAGGGTTTTTTCACCTTCTGTCCATCTCTATGTTTCCATCCTTCACACATACAACCGTTATTGTGGGAAATAGCTTAGTATTTATGGCTCCGGCCACTTCCCACCACGCAGTTGATGCTGGTGTTGGTGTGGTTTTGGATAGCAATGGCGCCACCAAGAAAATGCCCCCACAAGTTTGTACCCAAAGTATTCCATGAGGTATGGCTCAGCCTGATATTGTTTTACCCATTAATGAATTCAATGATGCATGCACTTGGCTTGAATCTCACACCCTGATTAGCTATTTTCTGGGTCGCAACCCCCGTGAACATGTTCTCAAGGACTGGGTTGCGAAGAACTGGACTCCTCACGGAATCCATCTGGAAGGCATTCAGAGCCTTACTAAAGGATTTTTCCTTTTTCGCTTTTCTAACCCCTCCCATGTGGAGGCTATCTTTGCCAAAGGTCCCTGGAATATCAGGACCTCACTGTTAAATTTCCAGCACTGGTCTTGTGACTTCTCTGTCTCTGATGACAAGAAGCTCAAGGTTCCAGTGTGAGTCGAGTTCCCTGGTCTCCCCTTACCTTGTTGGCCTTTCATGCAAGCCATAGTGCAAAATCTTGGTAGGGTTATATTTCTTGAGCATGATCATTTTCTTAATCCACGCCCTCATAAGAGGCTCTGTGTTGAGGTTGAACTTTCTAGGGACCTTAAAGAGTCCATAGAGATTCAGGTTGGTGATACCACCTTCACCCAAAAGGTGCTCTATCTTAACCTTCCTAATACTTTCTTCCGCTGTCAATTAGCGGAGCATAAGATTAAGGACTGCCCTCTGGTAGTGCCTCGTTCCAAGCCTACTCCCAAGGATACTATTACTCCACCGGTTGAGGCTGGAAAAAAAGAAGCTAGAAAGAAAGAAGATGGAAAAAAAGATGAATGGGTCACTATTGGTCACCATAAAAAGCTACCAAAGTAGCCTATTTCGGCTCCTGCCTCCCATCTGCCACCCGCTGATAACACGGTTTTTTTGGAAACCCTTGTTATCAAAGTTTCAAACCCTATTGAGTAGGGTAAAAATGTTTCCATCGCCCAATTTTATATTCCTACAGTCAGATTGCCTTCTATGACTGCCAAAATTGTTCCCTCCAGTCCCTTCTGCTAATCTCACATCCCTTCTAGGCATGCTGAGGCAATGCACACTGGCATGCAGGACAAATGGCATAATATTTCTCTAGATTTTCCTGGGTCTAGTTTTGTCCCAGGGTATTTGTCTAATAGTTTTTCCTCCCTTGGGGACAAGGATGGAATGGACGACACTGGTATTCCATGAAGCACATCTCTTGGAATGTTTGTGGGTTGACAGACCTCCCTAGAAAATATTCTGTCAGGGATTTTCATAAGCAGTTTTGTCACCTGGATGTTTTATGCCTCTAGGAAGTTAATATTTTTGGTTTCATGCTTGATGCTACTTGTAAAGTTATTTGGCCTAAGAGCCTTGTTCTCTATTCTTAGCACGAGGCTGGTCAAGGTGGAGTTGTTACTCTCCTCTCTCCTCATTGGCATTCTCTGCTGGTTAGTCATGGTTCAGATCCCATGCAACGAGTGGTTTGGGCCACTTTCATTATTGAGAATCATTCCTTTGGCATAGTTAATGTTTATGCTCCCAATGATTTTGTTGAAAGATCTCACCTTTGGCGGTGGCTTGCAGATTCTCTACCACCTGCTACTTGGCTTGTTTGTGGGGACTTCAATATGGTGGAAATGGCAGCTGACAAGGATAGTTTTCTGTCATTTTGATGGATAGCTAGTGAGAGAGAAGCTTGGTACTACATGCGCAATAAATTAGGGCTTTTTGATCCCAATGTGGGTCGTCACCATTCTGATGGGGTCTAGCACACTTGGTCTAATTACAGGGCTTCTATTGACAGAATTCATAAAAGGCTTGACCATGCCATGATCTCGGCTTAATCTTTTTTTTCCTTCTCTGATAAGAAAGCCTTACCTATCCTTCCTCTTATTGATGTGACCTTGTCAGACCACTATCTCATCCAATTTAATATCGTTTGGTAGACAACTAAGGCTAGGCCTCCCACCATGCAATTCTACTTTAATACTTCTGTCCTTCAACATCCTGCCACTGTGGCCCACAGTCACCAGGTTTGGAACCTAGAGCTTAGACCCACTTGCTTGACAGGTTGCATTAAATGGTGGAATGACGCCCTTAGGCGTACGACTCACTTTTTATGCATCTATGGCTGACAATTGGCCAACTATCATCATAGAGCTTATGATGCCAACACCAAAGCTTTGCGTATTGCCATTGAAGCCCTTGCTTAGGACCCCTTCAATCAAGAGTTTCAATTCAATCTTGCCAAGTTACATCATCAGAAGCAAGTGGCCAACAACCATGCTGCTAGAGGAGCCCAGATCAAAGCCAGGCTGCACTGGTTAAAGGTTGGAGATCAAGTCTCTAAAGAGTTTTTTACTGCCCTTCATCCTTGACATACCAGTACGGGCATAGCCAGAATCTGTGAAGGTTCTTCTCTTTTCACGGATCTTCCTGATGTTTTGCAAGCCTTTGTTCGCCATTATGAACAAGTCTTTCCTACTCAGGGCCGTTCCCTTTCCAGCGAGAAGGCTCTCAAGGATTGCATCACGGTGGTTCCTCAGTGTCTCTCCCCTACTCAGCGGGTCTTTTGTGACCAACTGCTATCCCTGCAGGATCTTTGAGAAGCTGTGTTCTCCATGGCTGATGACAAAGCCCCTGCTTGTGATGGCTTTCCCTGTGAGTTCTACAAAACCCTATGGGATGCCATCGGCCCGGATCTTCACCAAGTTTACCTAGAGGCCTTTCATACGAAATCTCTTAGGGATATCATCAATCAGGGGAATATCAAGTTCATTCCCAAGTCTGGGGATATTGAAGATATTTTCAACTGGCGGCCCATCACTTTGCTCAATGTCTCTTATAAGATCATTGCGAAAGATCTGGCTCTTAAGATCTGACACATGCTTCCGCAAATTGTTCAGCCTGAACAAATAGGGTTTATTAAATCAAGATTTATTCTTGACAACGTCATTGCTATTTGGGAAGGAATGGAGTGGGCTCAAAATTCTAACTAGAGAGCCCTTTTTCTCAAAATTGATTTTGCTAAAGCTTATGATCATATTGAATGGCATTTTATCCTTGCTATGCTTCACGCTATGGGTTTTGGCCCAAGATTTCTTCAATCTGTACAGATGCTCTTCAATGATGCCTCCGCCTACATTACCATCAATGGCTGACAGTCTTCCACCTTCAGCCTTTTTTGTTCCATTCGCCAGGGCTGCCCTCTGGCTCCTGCCCTTTATGTGTTAGCGGCTAAAGGGTTTGGATATTTTCTTGCTCATTCCATTTCTATGGGAACTGTTAGGGGAATCTCCTTGCTGAATTCTTCTCAATAGCTGGTCAATGGCCATTTCACCGATGATTCCCTCCGCACCTTGGCAGAGGATGAAGAGAATATCAAGGTAGCCTTGCAGTGTTTATACACTTTCTTCCTGGCCTTTGGCTCTGCCAGTCAGTGGCACAAAACCCTCTGTTATAGAAAGTTGGCTCTTCTCAGGCCTCCCTGGCTTTCACAGTTTGGTTTGACAAAAATTCAGCATGGGGAGATATTCTGGTTTCTGTGTATTCCCTTTTCTTTTCAAGGCCATCCTACTGATCTATGGAATGCAGTGCTTTCTAAGATTGAAAAAAAGATTATTTATTGGATCACAAAGCCGCTTTCCCTAGCAAGAAAATTCTAGATCTGTTCCAAAGTTCTGGCTGCTACGCATGTTTATTACTCTTCTTGTTGGGCCCCTTCCAAAGCCTCTTACAAACGGCTTGAGAAACTTCTTTGGGATTTTCTTTGGGGCTCTGGTATTGATCATCAGGGCTTTCACAGAGTCACCTAGGACTTTTGTTTCCTTCCTAAGTCCTCTGGTGGGCTTGGTTTAATTGATACCCAAAAGCAAGGACATGCTCTTTGTGCCAAGTGGATTGTGTGTTTCCTCTCTGGTGATGAATCCTGGAAAATTCTACTTCGGCACTGCATTTCCTTAGGATTTCCTCTCCACAAGCCTGCCTAGAAGGGGATTGGCTTTCAAACCCTTCTTGTTATAAGGGAGCCTGTTCAGATCTAGGGAAATTTTGTTTCCAAAAGTATCTAGAGAGCCTGGGAGTCTATCAAGCCTTGGGTTCGATGGACTGGAAATGGTTTTCATGATGGTCTTTCTTTCAACCGGAAAAAAATTTGGTGGTCTCCTCTTTTTGCCTAGCAAGGGATTCCTCTTGCCAGAATGCAAGGAGTTAGTGCTCTTCGGTTCCACAAGCGTGGAATTCAGACCCCTAAAGATGTCTTTTCTAGAAGCACCACGAGTCTTCAATTCTGGGATGATCTCCGAGTTCAGTTTCGGCTCATCCGCCCAGATCGTCCGACTTTTGACTTGCTGGTTTCTACCATTCCGCCTCACCTCTTGCACAAATTAGGAATTCAATCTGTCAGACCATGGTGGAAAGACTGGAAGTGGTATCTTGCCACTCCATTCACCAGTTACAAGCTGAAACTTGGGTATTGTTGGCTTATGCCTCATTTGCCCATGATTGATTCGCTCAATCACCGCTAGCATCTTTCCTCTTCACAAAAGAGCTGGGGATGGAGATTTTGCATCATTTGGGATGCTATTACTGAGCCTAAAATTGCTCTTTTTTCCTGGTGTTTGTTATACCAGGGCTTGCCATTGCGAGATCGGCTCAGACATATGGGGGTTCCTGACCCCAAATGCCCTTTTTGTGGTCATTCAGAGACTCTCATGCATATTTTCTGGTTTTGTCGTCGTGCTCAAAATTACTGGAATTGGATTCATGAATTTTTTGCTCCCTTCAGGCCAGAACCCTTTTCTTGGCACATGATTCTCCTTGGTGACTCTCCCAGAATTCCTTCCCAGTTCACCCAGATTTGGCATTCCTTTCAGCTAGAAATTTTATTTACTTTGTGGAAAGATAGAAATGTTGTGCTTTTTTCTCACAGTTCTCGGGATATTCATGTTTCTCTTTTTGATAAAGCGTGTATTTGTAATAATGTCATGATGAAGATACAGGTGCAAGTTGACAAAGTAGCCTTAGAGGTTGCCCACTTACAGGAGCTACTCTAGCACTGGGGCAATGCCCCTTGTATTGTTGCCTGAGTGCCTCTTGATTCTCTCACAGCTAATCGTACGGCACCTAGGGGGTGACATCATAGCCAGAGTTCCTCTGCCAGACACTCTAGGACCCCATGACAATGGCGTCGCCCCACCTCCTCCCCACCTCCTCGGAGGGATGTGGGTTCTGGGTGGCCTCCTATGCTTGCTTCTACTGCTGTTGCTCGGCCTTTGGCCTCTGCTCCTGATAATCAGGGAAAATTCCCTCGCCTGGCGCTGGCTATCTCGCCCAGGTAGGAGGAAGGAGAAGTTGAAAAAGAAGATCCTAAAGATGGCTAGGCCATCCCTGATCAAGCTCCTGCACCCACTGTCTGGGGCAAACGAGATGATAGAGATCCTCCTCCTTCTTTTGCTACTGCTCTCACAGCCTAAGAGGCTAGTTTTATATGTTTTTTGATGAATAGTTGTTTGTTTCCGGCCTAGGTGCCATGTGAACTTGCGGGATGAATTTTTTTCCCCCTGCCCCTTTTTTGTGAATTTTGTACTTTAATATTTATATTAATAGTAAAGGCCTCTATTCATCAAAACATGTTCAAATCGATCATTTACCCTATCTCCAATGTCATGTTTACCTCTTTTGCATTAGGGGATGAACATGAGTTCATAAGCACTCCATTGGGGAAAGATAGCTTTGATTTGGAGAAAGTTTCCATTTTACTTGAGCTCTGCTCGATTTGGATTTCGAAATATATGGCAAGGTAAGAGATTTTGAACTCCATATTCATTCATGCTTTGTAATTTTGTTATTTTCCTTCCTTAGCCATGGCTTTATGGCTTCGTCTTTGCATTGATTTGGGAGTATTATTTCTAGTTTTTATTCCATAGAAAGTGCTGCATTCACACCCTACTAAATTCTGTGGAATAATCAGAGCTCTTTGTATCTAATGGAGTTATTACCAAAAACATTTTTCCATTTAAACTTGTTGTTTTGAACAGAAATCTGGGCAGCTAGGGCATGTTTTTTATTGCTGTTATGTTTTTGCTATTTTTCTTAACCATTCTCTATTTTATCTCCTTAGAAAGTGGTGCCATGGATCCCTATTGTGGATGCCCTTTTTTCTTGGGAGACCACTCCATTAAAAAAATATTTTTATTGTTGTTTATGCTTCACAAAATGAAATGGTTTTTTCTGTTTTAGATTCATTATGTATCCTTGTTGTTGGAAATATCATTCTCCACGTTTTCCTGCATACAATGGGTCATTTTCATGCACGCTTGCTGCTCTTTACTTTCTTTAAACATTATGGAAGAATTTATATTGCTTCTATGTTCTTCCAAGGCTATAGGCCATGACCGAAAACCTCTGTTTGTTGTTTGTATGCTTGCTTTTTTAACAGATCATTCTCCATTTTGCTAATGTTTTGAATCCATAGAAAGTGGTTCCTCGATGATATTATGATGTCTATGGATGTATTTAGGATCCATTTTGTTACCCTAATGTTGTTTATGTGTGTACATAGGCTCTTTTTAATGCTATTTACAACTTATTTTCTTATTAAATTGCTTGGAAGAGACATTGTATTTTACAAGATCCATTAGGCATCATTGCTCTGATTGTTAGATGTCTCTCTAAATGTTCTATTGATGTCTTAACAAGCTATATGCAGATTCTTTAACATGAATATCATATTTTCTTTAATAAGATCTCATATGTGAAGCATCTTTGCCCATGTGAAATGATGCTAACTTTTGAAATTTATATGTTGTTTTGATATTTCTATTTTATTACTTGCTCACACATAGTATGCATGTACTTGATGTATAGATTCATATGAAAAAAACCATACCTCTTGCTGTTCTAAACTTTTGAGGTGCACTATTAATGTGTTGAGATGTAGTTGATTGTTTTGCAGAATGTACCATGCATCAAGTCCTTGCTATTACACCTATGCTTGATGTGACTTGGATGCATAAGAAAGACATATAGAATAAATACAACATTGCTGTCCAAATCTATACTATCCTGGAAGAACATCATATCTCCTACTGCTATAAATTTTTGACCATCTCTTATGCTGGGAGATCTATGTAGATGCTTCATTTATTGACAGTTTATGAACACCATATTGCTTCTATCTTTCTTTGATTGAAGTGATGCACTTCATGCACCATTATACATTTCATTTTCATGTATCTGAAATGCTCCATTGCTAATGCTACTTTTTGATGTATCTGTATAAATATTCTTCTCCATGTGAATTTATTCTTCAAAGGTGGCCTATGATGGGTTCCCTTGAAGACCACCTATGCATGAGTGAGGGAATTTATCACATACTAATGTTATAAAACAAATTCTTCTGTACCTGCACATGGAATAAACAAATTAATGAAAACATGGTATCCTTCTTTCCTCTGCAGCATTGTTGTGAGTATGTTCATGCCTGGAGCATGGTTCCCTCCTTTTGATATATGGCTAATTTCAAGCATGCACGATTGCAGGTGTATATAAATAATTAGTTATCACACATTGCTTAGATCCATTAGATCTAACCCCTTTCTCTCCCTTATGCAGGTTATGGATCAAATAGGAACACACTGAAGTCACCGCCAGGGTCAACATTTCTTTCTTCCTTAAGGAAATGTATGGTACATTTTTATTTATATTAATTTTCTCTTGTGCATGTATGTAGTTTGCCATAGATTTCTAGGAGTTGGCTATGCTCATGGCCTGTGTGAGCTCAGATAAATTTTCTTTACTTTCCTTCTGCACATACTTGTCATTTATGTTCAAAACTGAATATGATCCAATGTATATATCATGTCATTTCCTTGATATCTTAGTTTGATTGTCTCCTTTATGTACTTTTGATTTTTATCTTTAGGAAATGAACACAAATTTAATTCAGATCACTAATAATGATCAAACTAGGTTATTTAGCAACTCACCTAGTAATTAGGCTAACAATATCCACCAATTTGATTTAACATAAAATTTGGTAACATTTATGGCGACCTCAACTGAGTGATTGCCTGCTAAGTACCCCTTTCGATCAGTTTCCTTCGCTATCCATTGGGCATAGAGTCCTCTGCCTTCCTTAACTGAATTTGGCTCAAACTCTAAAATACAACAACTGCTCCTTGAAACAAAACAAACTAAGTGCCTGAGATATTTTGGTATTACTCTAAGGGATTCACCCTATGAGTATGAATGGTTTGTATCAGTGGGTCCCAACTCACTAATTTCAATCACTTATGCTTATTTTGGTGAAGCTTACAAAATGGCGTTAATTTATCTCTAGCTTATTTGTAACAACTAAAAACTGGAAACACACAACTGAAACTGAAAAAATTCTAATCTAACCATCTACCCTAAGCTAATCAATCATAATAAGCTCTAAATACATCCATTAACAGATTGAATGAAATAGCTTCCTTTTCTTACCAACAATGGATGAGATACATACATACATGCAACCAGAAAGATATGAAAAATGGCTTGAAAGACCTAAAACTCATGAAGCATATCTTGTAAATGAATAGATATGTCACATTCCTCTTGGGTTCGATCAAAATAAATGTAGATTTGATGTAAATATATTTTATGAATCTATTGATGTATAGCTAGAATCTTAGGCATAGACCCCATTCTGGAAATACGCCTGATTGGGCAGCCCCTTGTAATAACATATTCTAGAACGTTAATGATTCCTATTACTTCCACCATCACACAATTCTCTTGAACAAAATAAGATTCTTGTAGCCTCTTTTCATTGTTGTCTACACTTGTACCCTCTTGGATCGCCCTTTGCCAACTTCATTTTCATACTTTTGTTGAGATTTAGTAACCATCATGTGTTCAACAACTTGCTGAACCCGATTCTCTTTATGAGGAGACAAATGATAGTTGTCTAATTTTGTAAGGAATACCACAAGACCTTCCAAAAAATTAGCCTCATCATCTTGGTTCTCATCTTTGCATGGGAGAGGACTGATATTTACCTTGTTATTGTTGTTATACATACTCAAAACATCAAGATTTTGAACTTCCTCTCGCTTCTTTGTTAATGATGTAAGGGCAATCTCAATTTCCTCTTCCTCATCACTCAAAAAACCTGGGAGTTCATTAAAAAAATCAGATGATCCCTCTTGAGTGAGTTCTTCACAAGGCTCCTTGGCTGGTATAGGTTGTCCCTAAGGCAAAGTTTGAACATCTTTAGGCTCTGATTCCACAACTAGGCCTTGATGATTTGTAGAAATTGGTTTCTTTGCATCCATTACCCTCTTCTTGGACCTTGTGTTAGCTAGAACCAGGCCATAGTTCTGATTATCAGTGAGGGAAAATTTAACCCCACATAATTCCTCTCTCATCCAATTCATGAGAGCCATATCAGGTACACTGTGTTCATTTGGTCTAGTTGATTAATTTTACTGAACCTAAGGCTCCTCTAACACTTCTTGTGGAGGCATAACATTGTTATGCACCATAAGCACTTGGCCAAATCCATTGGGACAAACTCCCTGAATGTGATGTTGGTTGCATTGACAACCCCATTCATAATCACATGCCATATTGTTTTGTGCTATAGGAACAAGTTCTCTAGAAGCACTAGGAATATTAGGATTGTAGTGTTGGTTGGCTCTTTGGTTATAGTTCCTTGCTTTGCCTTGATGACATGACTGATAAGGGGTTCTATTTTTCTAGTATTGGGCATCGTAACGATCTTGGTAAGGTTGTTGGTAGGGTTGTTGATAAGGTTGAAATTGTTGCCTTTTAATGCTAACAAGCTCATTAATAAAGTTCTCCAAGGTCTTTTAAATCTCTTTTAGTTCTTGGGACTAGTCTATAGCTAGGCTAGTAGTCAGTTAGGAAAGAGACGGGGTAGGGGGAACATATGCCAAGGCTGGAATTTCTTCAGGAATAGGTTACAATTCTAGAAAGAAGGATATTGGAGGCCTTGGGGCTATTTTTCTAGCTTGTATGAGACTATTCTCAACTCTTATAGAAATATCAAAGGCTTCCCATAAGTTGTGTCCTCCCATAGACTGGATCATCACAGAGATGTCACTATTAAGTGCCCTCAAATAATACAAAAAAGCATGCTGGTTTGAAGGCCTAACCGCCACTGGGATCCTATTTCATGCCCTTTGGAACCTGAAATTGAAATTCATCATATGCTCATGGGGTACCATCTTTATGGTATTCAAATGTTCTATCAAGGAAAGATGATCAGATTTATCCTCAAACTGCCGAGTCAAGGAAACACCTAGCTCATCCCAGTTTGTTATAGAAGTAACTGCTAAACCCCTAAACCATTGCAAGGATTTTCCCTTAAGCAATGATGCTAACAACCTTACAACTACATTATCATGGGTTATGTGATAAAGAGCATAGAGGGATGTAACATCTCTTAAGTTTTTAATGGCTGAGGTCTGATCCTCTCCAGTAAAAATGGGTAAGCTTTTAAGAGATCCTATGGGTATGTCATTATGTTTCTGTAAGTTGAGAGGGCTACCCAGGTTTAAAGCCACAAAAGGCTGGATTATGGCCATAGGGGGATTTAAGAGACTTTAAACTGATGGGGAATTTGAGCTAATAGATTTGGTGGTGGGATAACAGAAGAACTTGTAGAGATATGACTAGAATCAATATCTTGAGATGTACTAGGATGAAATTGAGAATCCTTTGGTGCCCTTTTCTTCTTCTTAGCTATAGGTAGCTCTATATATTCTAAAGGATTCCTAATTTACATGGTTGGTATCTTGTTCATGTGCTAATAAGACTGATCTACATAAAAACAAGAGTAGAGTTGCCAAGCATGATAATTCATAAATCACAATAAGAACATAGCTACTGCACATACCAAAGAACAAATCATATGAAACTTTCTAGAATACTGGCTCAAAAGTCTGTCCAATCAGACATGCCAAAAATTGTTGTCACTAAGGATTGCACCCGAAAAAGCTAAGTATGAAACTCAGCAATCCTGTGAGACATGGGAATACTTCTAGGTTGCAGGGAACCTATAATGGAAGTAGACCTCTGGATTAAGGGTCGGTTTCCCCTTGAATCACCTTAAACTTAAAATATAAATTTTTGGAGGAAAGGGAGAGAGAGAGTGCATGAATTGAAAAACTGGAACTAAAACCTAGGTGATTCACCAAAAAATTGAAGATCCACAGGTTGTAAAATACTCACAATATGATTTAAACATGACTTGGAATTCACATATTTGTCCCACTTATATTATTGCTTTCAAGAATAACAAGGTGTAGATTGTAAATGAGAAGGAAATGAGTGAATTTCACAACTCAAAGACTTATGAGAGCACACAAATCAGACTTTAGGCAATAGTATGTTCTTTCTAAACATCAAATGAACAATATGCCAAGTAAAGGATTAACTTGAATTCCAATAACATTGACCAAAAATAATTAAATAATTCAGAATAGAATAGGACAAAAGAGGATCTCAATTATGTATTTAACCAAAAGGAGTTGAGGAAAACAATCCGCTTCTCAGAGATACAAGCATTCGAATCTTCGAGTGAAATAGAATGAAATAAATTCCCTTTAAAAAAATGAGACGGGTATATATAGGAGTCAAAACCAAAATCTGCATCTCTGAGAAATCTGGAAGTCACCATGTCTAACTCTACCAAATCTGGAACTGGATGTAGGTGTATATATGAAAATCTTAATTTTAGGTCCCTCAAAATGCTCAAATCTGGATGGCAGGAATCCTAGATTTATAGGGGTAGGTGAGAAGAGAAAATCAAAATCATTCCTTAAAAACAATCCTCTTACCAAACCAAATCTATCCCCTCCCCTCATCATGCTTGACAATAATATTGGAAAAAATGATTTATAACAACATTATTTGTAAATATTTTACAATAAAATTTAGATGATTATGTAACTAAACATGGCTTTATTAATAAATGACCTCTAAATACATAACAATGATATCTAAATACATCAACAATATCAACCATAACCTAGGACCTAGGAGACATTTATTACATTTTTAATCTTGCCTTCAAGACCTTCTTTGGATTTTTTATTTAAAATTTTACATCTTCTTCAACTCTCCTTCACCTAGGTGATAAAAATATCCTTAACCCACCTTAGCATATTATAAAAATATTTTAAAACATTTCTGATTTACTTATGTTTTAAAACATGTTCAAATTGATCCTTTACCCTGTCTCCAATGTCATTTTTACCTCCTTTTCTTTCAGGGATGAACTCGAGTTCTTCAACACTCCATTGGGGAAAGATGTATTTGATTTGGAGAAAGTTTCCATTTTACTTGAGCTCTGCTGAAGTTGGATTTTGAAATATATGGCAAGGTAAGAGATTTTGAACTCCATATTCATTCATGCTTTGTAATTTGTCTATTTTTGTTCCTTAGCTATGACTTTATGGCTCCATCTTTGCATTGATTTGGGAGTATTATTTCTTGTTTTGCCTCCATGGAAAGTGCTGCATTCACACCCTATTGAAGTCTATGGAATAATCACAGCTCTTTGTATCTAATGAAGCTATTACCAAAAATGTTTTAATATTTAAACTTTTTGTTTTGAACAAAAATCTGGGCAGCTAGGGCACATTTTTATTTCTGTTATGTTTTTTCTATTTTACTTAACTATTCTCAGTTTTATCTCCATAAGAAGTGACACCATGGATCCCTATTATGGATGCCCTTTTTTCTTGGGAGACCACTCCATTAAAAAAAATGTTTTTATTACTTTTTATGCTTCACATAATAAAACATTTTTTGCTGTTTTAGATTCATTATGTATCCTTGCTAATGGAAAGACCATTCTCCACTTTTGACTCCATACATTTTTGAAGCATTTATATTGCTGCTATGTTCTTCCAAGGCTGTTGGCCATGACTGAAAACCTCTATTTTTTGTTTGTATGCTTGTTGTTTTAACAGATCATTCTCCATTTTTCTATTGTTTTGAATCGACAGAAAGTGGCACCTCGATGCTATAATACTATCTATGGATGTATTTAGGCTCCATTATGTTACCCTGTTGTTGTTTATGTGCGTACATAGGCTCTTTTTAATGTTGTTTACAATATATTTGCTTATTATATTGCTTGAAAGAGACATTGTATTTCCAAGCTCCATTAGGCATCATTTCTCTAATTGTTAGATGCCTCTCTTAATGTTCTCTTGTTGTCTTAACAAGAAATATGAAGATTATTTAACATTCATATCATCTTTGCTTTAATCAAATTTTATATGTGAAGCATCTTTGTCCATGTGCAACACATAAATGCTGATAACTCTTGAAATTTATATGTTGATTTGATATTGTTTTTTTATTACTTGCTCACACCTGGTATGCATATACTTGATGTATAGATTCATATGCAAAACACCATACCTCTTGTTTTTTTGAACTTTGGAGGTGCACTATTACTATGCTGAGATGTAGATTATAGTTTTGCAGAATGTACCATGCATCAAGTCCTTTTTGTTACACCTATGCTTGATGTGACTTGGATACATAAGAAATACATGTAGAAGAAATACAACCTTGTTGTCCCAATCTGTACTATCCTGGAAGAACATCATATCTCCTGCTGCTATAAATTCTTCACCATCTCTTATGCTGAGAGATCTATCTAGATGCTTCATTGCTTGATTGTTTATGAACACCATATTGCTGCTATCCTTCTTTTATTGAAATGATGCACAAAAGCACCATTATACCTTTCATTTTCATGTATCCTGAATGCTCCATGGCTACTGCTATTTTTTGATGCATCTCTATAAGTGTTCTTCCCCATGCAAATTTGTTCTTCAAAGGTGGCCTATGATGAAACCCGTTGAAGACCGCATGTGCATGAGTGAGGGAACTTATCACATACTAATGTAACAAAATAACTTCTTCTGTACCTACACATGGAACAAACAAATTAATGAAAACATGGTATCCTTCTTTCCTTTGCAATGTTGTTGTGAGTATGTTCATGCCTAGAGCATGGCTCCCTCCTTTTGATATATTGCTTCTTTTATGCATGCATGACTGTAAGTGTATATAAATAATTAGTTATCATTCATATCTTAGATCCATTGGATCTAACCCCTTTCTCTCCCTTATGCAGGTTTTGGATCAAATAGGAGCACACTGGAGTCACCCCCACGGTCAACACTTCTTCCTTCCTTTAGGAAATGTCCAGTACCTTGTTATTTATATTCATTTTCTCTTATGCATGTATGTATTTAGCCATAGATTACTAGGAGTTGGCTATGCTCACGGCCTGTGTGAGCTCAGATAAATTTTCTTTACTTTCCTTCTGCACATACTTGTCATTTATGTTCAAAAATAAATATGATCCAATGTATATATCATTTCATTTCCTGGATATCTTAGTTCGATTCTTTCCTTTATGTACTTTTCATTTTCAGCTTTAGGAAATGAACACAAATTTAATTCAAATCACTAATAATGTGCAAACTAGGCTATTTAGCAACTCACCTAGTAATTAGGCTAACAGTATCAACAAATTTGAATTAACATAAAATTGGGTTACAGTGGTCTCAAACAATTCCCTCATGCACTCAAGATACGACCTCAAAATTAAGCATTGAGTTAATTCCACTCAATGGAAAATAATCTGAAACAAGGTACATAGATAACTCAATGAGGCATGTTGTTGGGAGTACGAATTTATACAAGAATCCAAAAAAAAACAAAGTAAAACCATGGAATGATTGTAGGCATAGAGGATAATTTGTTCATACCTATAAAATTTCCCAAACAAACAAAATCACAAATCTAGGTGGCACACAAAATGAGGCAAATATGAAAAATACCCAAAATCCAACCATTCAAAAAATCAATAGAATTAAAACTCATTTTCCCTTAGGGTATAACTAACTAAAAAATTGAATAAAAACTCAATTTTGACATCGAGAAAAAAAATGAACAACCTCACAACAAAAAAAATCAAACCAAAACCCTAACATAAACATACAAATCGAAATAGGTGCTAAAAGCACAAATAAATGTGGGGAAAATGAGATAAAAAAAACAATACTCATAAGAAAAAATAATCATTTCTCAAAAACATAAGAGCCCTACATCATGCCAAGTAGGAAACCACAGAAACAACTAGAAGAAAATAAAAGTCTTGCAGAATCCTGAACGACGGCATTGGAATGTGAGAAATCGCAACACAGTTCCAAAAAGTTGGTACCCACAAAAATAAAACACCCAATTCAAAACCAATGAGCATAAACATGGCTTTTCTCACACAGATTTGGAGAGTTCCAAATTTTCACAATAGAGCAAATGAAAATGAATAAAAATAGCTTGCTTTTCAAATATAAAGCACTTTTTCCAAAGTGTCTTTAAAATAGTTTATTTAAATAACTTAAATGAACGATTTATCCCTTTCACAATTAAGTAAATCAATCCCAAGAGTCTAGAACCAAACTGCAATAAATTAGCTGATAAATCAAATTAAACATTAAAATTCCACGAAATCAATAAAATCAACATTTAAATTAAAACCATCCACAACTATGGAGCTATAAATGCAAAGACATGTTCACGGGTCAAATAAAAAATGCATCATGAAGTTAAGATTTACCAACATGTATGAGCGGGATAATAATATAACATGGGTATGTTGTCCATATAGGAATGACATTGGTTGAATATGCAAGGCCAAAGAAATTATCTCTTGGTGCCACTACTGTGGACATTGGTACACACTCAAATCATGTAGCTCAGGATGAATGTGGATGGTACTTGTTCACTAAAACATGCAAGCATAAAGTGTAGATGTCCATAATATATAAATAGCTGAAGCACAAATAATATCAATAAAAATGCCTTAATTAACAATAGTGAATGAGAATGGGACATCGTGTAGATCTTGCGAATGAGTGACTATGATTCCATCTCACTTCATACTAGAACCAAGGGCATAATATATACACTAATGTGGTAAATAAATACACATCATATAAGTACAATAACATTTGCATTTAAAAAAGTATTTTACGATTATATGAGCATAAATAGCTAAAAGGGTATGATGGATATATCCATGCCATAAAAGTACAATATAATCAATTAGTCTAATATCATCATCTTGATAGCATATATAAATATCCTTGAATACCAAGATAAACAAGATATCATCATAAGGTATCATGTCATATCACTAGCATCATCATGCATATATGATCACACTGAAATGGTAACATAGTCTAACATCTAACAACTATGATAATGGTAAAGCCAAAATAAAGTATTGTCATCGATGCATCACATCATGTAGACAATCAAATAAGAATAATATGAATATCTCTCATATCAAAATATCCATGGAAGAAAACGCAACCATGTGAGACACTATAAATTTTGATGTCTAATGACACTACCTATGATGCATCTAGTACCTCTTTTCCCCCTCACCCCCTCATTCTTAATTCACCTATTCCCTCTCGATATTGAATCCCCCTCCCTAGCCTAATGAGAACCATTTAAAACCTAAGTGAGGAAATCCTAGAAAGAATGATGCACAAAAAATTATAATGGATGATATTAAGAAAAAATACTATCAAAAAAATGAAAGCATAACCCATTCGAAACTATTAATTCTAAAAGTATTTTCCATAATGTGAATTCTCACATCTATAGCTTTGTTGGCCCAATTTTTAAGAGAGTCAAGGATTATAAAGTACAATTGTTTTATCCCCTTCCTATGTTTAGGTCAATGCTCAAATAAATAAAGAATATTGGGAAGGCTTAAGGGTTTCATCAAGGACCCTCAATGCACCCACTACCTGATTTTCAAACACTATAGATAATTGAGAGGGGAGGTGAATCAGTTATCATAAATTGTTTCATAAACTTAATTGATAAGGAAAAAATTTAATTCAATTAGATAATCAAATTAGAGATGAACGTGAAATCATATAAGAACACCATACACATTGAACACCCAATTTTTTACATGGAAAACCCAAGATGGGAAAATGCAGGGAGAATGCTAATTCTCAATAATGAAACAATAGATAAGGTGACACAAGTTAAGGTGTTTTTTACAAGGTTGTCTCACTATAAATTTTTTTCACTCTGGATGGGCTTACTTCTCGAATATCATAACCAATAAAAAAAGGATCTCTTGCAAAATGAGAAATAAGAAAAGAAAATCCACTAGTAAAATAACCATCACTAACTGCAACACCAAAATAACCCTATGGTATGCTGCCTCTGATAGTACACTTTCACATACTTCACAATATCAATATTTATCTTTTCAGATTCATATCCTTTGCATACACTCACATATCAAATATAATCATCTTTTAATTAAACCATTCTATGTCTCCATAATGCTCCTATTCAACCAAACATTATTTGAATTAGGTCACCATAGAAACAATCCCGTGGTGGAAAGAAATGAAACATTTACCACATAGATCGTGCTCACTCAAAAAAACATGCTACTCGATTACCAAAATATTCAGAGCCAAAGAATATAATTTACACATTATAATGTATACTATATTTCTGAAGCATGCCAACCAATATCCAGATTGGTCCAGACCAAAAAGAGGGTATCTCATTTTGTTTGAATAAAAATGGTACCACAATAAACATGACTAAAGATAGAGAATTAGAGCATAACATCTAAAGCATGCAAATTCAGGATCACTAAAGCACCAAAACAAAACTTATCTTAGTAACGAAGGTATGCTGACATTAATGAAAACCATTAATGACAAAAAAATCACATTTTCCACAATCTCCAACAATATCTTCCTTTTTCTTTGATGAAAAAATTCATCAATGATAAACCAAACATCTCAATATCAACATACATAATATCTGATCTACTAGCAGTCAAATATAATAGTCCTCCAAACATTGACCTGCATTTATTTGCACGAGATTTGGGCTAATCACAATCTTTTATTAATTTACATCTAGTGAAAATTGTTGGATTAATCTATGGAAAGGTAAGTGGTGAGAGGGTAGGGGTGAATAAGTACTTAAAACTTTTTACCACTATTCATTCCTATTCACCGAATTGAATATCATTCATAAAAACATTAAAAATTATATAGCATAAATTAGAAA
Organism: Thuja plicata; assembly: GCA_018584345.1. Lineage (NCBI taxonomy): Eukaryota > Viridiplantae > Streptophyta > Pinopsida > Cupressales > Cupressaceae > Thuja > Thuja plicata. The sequence goes on from MU228485.1 coordinate 1,293,568, forward strand.
ACCATGACACATAACACCATGATTTTTGGTCATGTAGAAATCCTTGGTTAGAGGAAAAACTTGTAGTGGAGATGACACCCACAATCCTTCAATTTTGTAAAATAAAGGTTGCTCGGTTAGAGCTACAATGTTAGCTAATTCTAGTAGGTTACCCTGTTAGGATTATTATACTCGGTCAAGAGTACAAAAGACTTGTTCAGTCTACCTGGTTAAAGGATTTGAAAATATCTCATCTAAGAGATGTCCCCGGTTAGAGTTTTTACAAAATAAGACCTGCTAGGGCCTATCCATTGAATGGAATTTCTTCTTCTATACATATGAGCGTACTTCTTCTATACATATGCCATGGATGAATTCCATGCATCTTTGAGTGTTTTAAGTATAACAATTTGAGTAACAACATCAACTTCCATTCTGATGATGGTGTCATGTGAACTACCATATGGGGTGTTGACCCACTCTTTGACCTTCTTCAAATTCCTTTTCATGGATTCCATGTGGGGAATCAAAAGTTCTTGCAGCTCTAGAAGTTGCATTCTTCTCTTATTCTCTTCTTTTCTTAATTTTTTCTGCATCCCCATCAAGTGTTTCAACCTTGAGTAATAGAATTCTAAAAAAAAAGGCTCGGTAAAAACATTTTTCAGCTGCTGGGTCAGCTCAGTCTCAATAAACTCATCTTTCTTCTTGATATCCTTGATAAAAAATAAGATAGAAAAAAAATATTTGTCATACTAAAAGTATATGATACAACTTAGTCTCTATTTCTGTAGATGCCTCAGAAAGTGATACTTTATCTATTGCAATGTTGTCTATAATGGATTCAAACATTTTAATTTCCATCTTCCTTGAATGAACTTTCAACATGTAGTCAGTAGTGTCCTAATTTGGGTTTCAAACTTGTTGCAGTATTCCTTCTACTTGAATAATGATATCTTCTGATTCATCAACATTGACATCTGGCACAATTTCCTATAATTCATCATTGATACTTTCCAATACACAAGTCTTCTTTCTCTTGTAAAGTTTCTTCTTTTGTATTGCCTTAAGTCTCACTAATTCGGAATACTCAGTCATTTCATCATGATCCATAGTAGATAGGTCGACATTTGGTAAAATGATCATTTGACTCAAATATACATATTTCCTCTTCTCTGATTTCTTCTTCTTTTCTATCTTCTTTGGTGAATGTGATGCCTTCAGTGTATCATATGTTATCTCTATTGTACTTGCTCTAGGTCTTTTCTCTTCATGTTTGTTATCTTCCTTCTTCACTTCATGTTTCCCTTCTGGTTTCCTTTCTCCTAGTGTATCATGTTTATGCTCATGTGTGTATTTCTCAGCTTCCTTCTGATTACTTAGTTTCTTTGGTTCATCTTTGTTAGAGTCTTGGTGTTGTGCAATACAATCATTTGGGGAAACCGATTCAGTGTTCAGTGTTTTTTGTTTCTTGCTAGCAGTATCTTTCTTGGTGTTCTTTTTTTTCTCAAATTCATTTTCCTTTTCCTTCTTTGTTTCCTATTGTTGTTCAGTTTCTAAATGATATATATCCATATAAACTGCACCATTTTCACCTTGAGTTGTGTGATAATCAAGTACTTGTTCCAATACAAACTGTAGAATAGGATCAATAGTAGCTTTATCATTGATGTTCTTTTTTTATGTATTGATTTCCTCAGTTACCATAACATTCTCATCTTGTGATGTATCATCTCTAGGATATTTTTTCAGTAATATCCTCAATAATATCTTTATCGATTTCAATTGTCATGTCAATATGATTATTCTTACCTTGATCAACTTTGGTAACTTCATCAGTTATGTTCTTCTCTTTCTCAGCTTGATATCCTAGCTCTTTGATGTTGAATATCACTCTCCATTTTGCATTAGTTTCCATCTGTAATTGCTCCAAGTCTCCTATCATAATCCTTAAAGATCTTTCATTTACAAGAAATCATTTAGAGTGTTGTTTTACTGTTTCTTTAATTTCTTCAATAGATAGGTTTTGTACAGTTAGCACTAGAAACCTTTCTCTCATTTTTTTCATCATTCATAGAATATTTCCATCTCACATCTATGTTATTGTATAACTCAATAGGAAAATTTTTTTAAACTTCAAGTGGTGTGTATCTGAATTTGTGTAAAGAGTAAATATTTGCATCTTTAATTTTTACCTTGTTCTCTTTGCTTTGAGTATTGTAATTTTCTTGCTTCATTCCAGTGAATGCTCCATACTACTTCATTGTGTCTAGCATTTCATCTATACTTTCTTGTTGTGGGGGTATGTTTTCGCTATTTTGAATTTGTTCAAATGTTCAGTCTCTATGTCACTGTCTGGTGGTAGCTTCAGTTTTATCCTCAATCTAGTGTTTTCCTTCTTTCTTCTTACATATATATTTTTTTTGTTTTTGTTCAACAAAATTCTTCTTTGTTTTTGGTGATGTTGAGGACCTTATTGATGATCTATTGATTTTGTGGCTCGGTCAAGGCTTCAATAATTGTGGTTTCCTACCTTCCACTCTAGATGTTTTTGCCTCATCTTATTCATTATTAGTTCCCAAATCCTTAGTCAAAGTAGGACTCATCTTTCTATATTTTCTTTGAATTTTAGGTACTAAGATACCTTGTTTAATCTTAGCCTTATCTTCTTCATATATTCCATATCTCTTGGCTCTTGTATCAATATCCTTAGCTAACATAGAATCAATTTGTTGAGATGCAATGTTTATGTCCATCTCATATCCCATAGGACCTAGAAATATGCTTCTCGGCTTGACTAAGTTGGTAAAAAATGAGTCAGTATCTACCTCAAAACATATAGAATCATGATATTTATCAACAAATTGAGGTGGATCTCTGAATTTTTTATGCATCCTTGCTTGGAATTAAAGATCTTAAAGCAAATAAATGTAAATAAGATCTTAATGTAAATGTATATGCATACCAGTAGTGAATCAAAATTCACTATATTTTTATTTTCTTTCCTTATTGTGTTCATTTTGTCTTCAAGTTGTTTCAACAATATCTCACATAAATCTATCTTCATGTATTTGTTCACAACCTTGTATGCCAAATCAACAACTGCACATGGTACATTGTCCACTCAAGATGACTGGAACACTCAGTAGGACAAGATTTTACATGCAAACTTCAACTCAGGGTATTCAAAGGTAGAAATCCTTAGACCTCTCCCATATTATTTGTCTTTGGTTAGCTTACTCAACTTGATCTTCTTATATTTTTTTATAGCCTTAGGCTTATCTCCAATCGGGTAACTAGTTACAATATGTAATAATACTTTGTGATCTTCACAGGTTAATCTAGCCACATACATTGGTCATGTAGTCAGATGAGTACCATCCTTATCCACTTAGTCTTGAATACCTTTAGGATATGTAGGGCATGTGTCAAACCTTTTGAATCTAGATGAACATTATCGCTCTTTAGTTTTGCATGTAAACATAACTTCTGGTAAGATGAATCAATCTCTGCTTCACAAATCTCTTCAACCTTACAATGGGTGAAAGTTCACACATCTTATATTAGTAGAACTCTATCTAGAATGGAAAAAATTTCTCCCATCATGTCTGGTTTAGCTTCCTTCATAGGAGGTAGCTTTTACTTATAATTCTCAGACTCAACATTATCTACCACAACTAGGTTTCATGTATTTGTGGTCATATCATCTTTGTTAAATACAAAAAATTTTGAACTAGGGTTTAGGTCTATGACTTGGTTACACTAAAACACATAGGTAAACACCACAAATACCTTGAATATATTCAAATATGCTCAAAGAGATGTAGGAATACCTTCACAATTTATCAAAATCCTCTTGATGACTAAGTTATCCAACATTGTTCACTCTGCTCTAGAATGTTAAGTAACAATGATAGATGATGCAATCTATATATGGTGTTTTCTAGGTTTTAGGGTTTCCAACGATCTTAAATTAGCAATTAATGCCCCATGGAATTTCTTTACAAAATACCTAACTTTAATTTCCTTTTACCAAAAATTATAAAACATAAACTCAATGGTATGTATCCAAATGCATCTAAGTATGCTCATATTGATCTCTGCACATATACTACGAACCAAATTAAGATTTCAATTTTAACTTGCATTTCCTACTCGTACCTCTTACCTAATTAGGTAGATTTAGTTGCACCTGATTCAGAGGACGAGGTGCCTTCAACTATTCCAAATGATGTTCCATCATCCATAGTCTTTCTTCTCCATGTCTTATTCATTTGATCTCTCATTTCTTCTACATTCACTTTACATTTATTAGATCTTTCTTCATCGAAAGGAGCTTTGCCTTAGTACCTGCAGTCTTTGGCAAGGTGACCTAGCTTGTGACAATGGGAGCATACCATGCTGAGGTTTCTCCAAGATCTTTTATCATTCGTTTTATGTAATAACATGAAATTTGCAGAAATGTACCCATATCTTCCACAGACTAAACAAGATATCCTTATGTTATAGTCTAATGTTATGGATGTACCCTGTTAGTTTCTTTGCGTATTCTATCGATTCGGTACCCATTTGTCATTTCTCTTTTTTGATCTACATTTTTCATATTTGTGACCATACTTTTTTGAAATTATTGCACTAGCCATAAAACTTTGGATTTCTTGTGGTGTTCTCAGTATTTGATCTGCATTCATGTTATTAGTGCCCATAGTTGTTACAGCTATAACAATGTCCAAAAAACTTGGGTGAAATTGGTGACTTGCCTCTTTTTCTTCGTCATATGTTTGCAGTATGTCCAGGTTTCCCATAGTAATGAAAACTAGGCTTGTTTGACTTCGGTGAGGTAGAATTTCCTTGACTTTGATCTTGATTAGGGGACTCTCCATTCTAAGTAGTGATCCTACTATTGAATCCTAGCCCTGTCTTGTTTGTTAATTCTCTATAACCTTTAATTTGTGCATCCAATGATCTCATTCTTTCTTCATTTCTCTTTAGTATCTCATTTACTTTTTTTTCAGATTTCAGCTCCCTAGTCAATGTATCAGCTTCACACTTCAGTACTTGATTCTCAAATTATTTTTTGGATGACTCTATATTAGCATTCACTAGTTGATTGGTCATATTATAGTGTACTTGCATCATCCCAATGATTTCACTATCTTTTGTCTTCTTCACCTATTCTCAGTGCAATTTGAACTGCTCCCTTAGAGTCAAATATCTCACTCATTCTCAATGCTTGTGTTTCTTGATCTATCTTTGCAAAGTTCAGTTTCTCTATGAGTTTTTTGTTCTTTTCCATGAGTTTTGCAATGGTAGAATCAGCTTCATCACTCAGAGTACCTTCAGATATTGTTTCAAAAGTATCAAAATGTTCTTGTGTGGGTTTTAGTTCACTACATAATTGCTTCCTCACTTTCAATGACTTTTCTAACTTGGTTTTCAAATCTTCAATAGCTTCTTATGCACTCTCTAACTCAAACTCAAGACTATCAATATTCTTAGACTACTTGTAACTTTCCATGGTCATGATATTTACTCTAAGGTGATTAAACCACTATCTCAAGAGACAAGCTATGATACCAATTGTTGGATTAATCTATGGAAAGGTAAGTTCTTAGAGGGGAGGAATGAATCAGTACTTAATACTTTTTACTACTATTCATTCCTTTTCACCAAACTAAATATCATTCATGCAAACATTGAAAAGCATATAACATAAGTTAGAAAACCATGACATATAAAATCATGATCTTTGGTCATGCAAAAATCATTGGTTAGAGGAAAAAATTGTGCTAGGGATGGCACCCATAATCCTTCACTTCTGAAGAATAAAGGTTGCTCGGTTAGAGCTAAAATGTTAGGTACTTTTGGTAGCTTGCCCTGTTAGGAGTATTATACTCAGTCAAGAGTACAAAAGAATTGTTCAGTCTACATGGTTAAGGGATTTTACAATCTCTCATCTAAAATATGTACCCAGTTAGAGGATTTAAAAAATAATACCAGTTAGGGCCTACCCACTGAATGGGAATTCTACTCTCCTAACTATTACAAAAACTTATTACAAAATGTCTACAAGTATGCATCAATCATAATGATATTCAAACTCTTTATGCTCTGCAAGTGCATTACCTCTTTTTGCACTCAAAAAATTCTCTATTATGCACCCTTTATCTTCTTCATTCTGTCTTTAGCTCTGTTTCTATAATCACTTCTCTCTCTTTGTGTAATTTTTTCCTCTTTCTGTCTCTGTATCTTCTCTCTCTCTCTATCGATCCTTTTGTCAACCTTTTGTTTTGTTCATTTTATATGATCTTAAGGTGGTTAACCTAATTATATCCTTCTCTTTCTATGGTGGAGGTGAGGTAGTGCAAGGTTGGTTTCATTTCAAACACATTTATTGTTCTTGAATATCATTGGTTGAATTGCCTCATGATCATGTGCAATCATATTAGTGCAATCCCAATGTTCAACCTAACTTTTGTCTTCAATATTGTGAAATTTTTCCCACTCAACGTCTAGGTTCAGAGTATTCAAATTTGAATTGTTATGTAATCTCTATTGTATTCAGTTATGTGCTTTGATCTTTCTCAAAGACATAATTGTCTTCTCAATAACTAACTCTTCTCGGTGACTAACTCTACTTTGTGTGTCAATGACTAACTCTACTCTATGTCTTGGTGACTAACTCAGCTCAATAAATTTCTACTATTCGGTGCTCGGTGTCATTGATACTCTTCTTTTACCAATTATCTACCTTAGCTTATTCTCCCTCTTTACTGATTGTCTTCATTCACTATTATGACTTTGACAAAACTAATGACAAAAAACTATCATATAGGAGTATTAATAATAGGTGTACAAACCGGTTTAGAATTCTCCAATCCAAACTTGTTCAATAATTCTCTGGTATACTTGGATTGAGAAATAAAAATTCCTTTATTTTTCTAATTTATTAGTAATCTAAGGAATAAATTTAAATCAGCAAACATAGACATGTAAAATTCCTTCGACATTTCATCAACAAATATTCTATACATATCATTATTTTCTTAAAATATTATTCCATCAACATAAACTATAACAATCAACATTTGATTTGAGTAAACTCTATAGTATAAGTTACTATCAACATATCTCGTTTGAAATCCTTTTCCGAGGAGATAATCATCTAGTGTACCATACCATGATCCAGGTACATATTTCAACCTGTAGAATGCTTTCTTCGATCAAAAAACAACTTCTAGATCACTTCCCGACTTAAATCCGTCTGATTGCTCAATGTAGACTTCTTCTTTAAACTCTCCATTCAATAATGATAATTTTAAATCCATTTGATACACTTTAAAATATTTAAAGTCTACAAAAGCTAAGAATATTCTGATTGCTTCCATTTGAGAAATAGGGAGGTATGTTTCTTCAAAGTTAATATCTTCAATTGAAGTGTAACCTATGCAAACCAGTATTCCTTTTTCTCTTATTACCTTTAATTTTTTGTCTAGTTTGTTCTTAAATACCAATTTTATTCTTATTATATTTTTTTCTACCAGTCTGGGTACAAGTTCCCAAGTCTTTCTCTTCTCTATTTGAAAAAACACTTCTTTCACTGCCTTTACCCAATTCTGATCATTGCATACTTCTTCCACAATATTTGGTTCAATTTTTTATAGTAAACACAATAAAACTTGTTCTTGGATTGCTTTGCTTCTTTTGATAATTTCTTTATTCATATCTCTAATAACTTAATTTTTTGAGTGATTTCTCTGTACATACCTTGGGGTATTAGTTATAGATTTCAGAGACTCCTTTGTCTCTTCTTCTTTTTAGCTTTTATTCCTTTGACAATAGGCTCATGGGATTCATATCTAGCATGCATATTAAAAATGTTGTCAATATCTTCATCAAATTTCACATTTGCACTTTCAATATCCTATTCCTTCTTTTGTTATAACACAACTACTCTTTTATTAATTTTATTAAGTTTATTCCTTCTTTCATTGGAATTTATTAAGTTTAAGTTTAAAGTGCTGTAATATTGGTTCATCCCCTCGCAGTTTATAAAATTGAAGTTTAGTTAGAAATTGATATATCTTTCCATTTACTACAATTTTATTCCATTTAGAAAAAACACTTGTGACTATTTGGCTTATTCAGAGAGATATTCCATTTATCACAATATCGAGCCTCTATTTTCCCTTTTCCATCTTCTTTAGAGATTTCTTGAAGATCAGTCTCTAGAACTTTATTAAAAAAATTTCTCAAACATATAATTTCTTTTTCAAGAGTATCACATTTTTTTTAATCTTTTGTTTTAATATTTTCTTGAGTAGCCTCAAGAATACATAGACTCTTTTCTATTTGAATTTTTAGAGAAGCAATGAAATCTAAATCACTTTGAATCTTTTTCTTTAAATCATTTTGTTATTTTTTAACCTTCTCTTCTTTTAGAGCTGCATTTAATTCTCCTTTATAATCAATTTCAGATTCTAAATTTTCTGATAAAGAATTATTCTGAAGTTCGTTAACAATGATAAATAAGACTTCTTCATTTCCTTTTATAGGTTGATTTGAACCACTATCACTTACATCTTCAATCAAAACCTTACTTTTTCTAAAATTATTTTTCTTCTTAATACTTTGTTGTTTCTTTTTCTTGAATATCTTATTATTACGTTTCTCATCACTTTTAGTTTTATTAGGACATTAAGATGCATAATGACCCATTTTACCACAAGATAAAAACTTGAATGGTAGTTTTCCTATATACCTTCCTAAAACTATTCTAATTTTACTAACAAGTGTAGATTCAACATTATCCGCTTGATCAGATTCAAAATTTGTTTATATTTTAGAATATTTAAATGTCAATTCTTTGTTAGAAACATCATAATAAATTCTCATTTAATAAGGAGTAAAAATACCATGCAAACTATCAAGTGTGACCTTATTTAGGTCCCTTTCCTCCATATCATAAATATTGGAATCATATTTAGGTGTGAGTGACCTAAAGACCTTCTTAACCATTGTTGTTCCCTTCAAAGTTTCTCCTAACCCTCTAATAGAGTTAACATCAGAGACATGGAGAAAATAATCAGCTATCTTATCATCTTTAGTAATTATTAGGCTTTCAAATCTTTCTCTATAGGCTTGCATTTTTCCCTCTTTAACAAATTTATCGCCATCATAGATATTAGACGAATTTTGCCATATACTAAAATTAGTTTCACAATCCATGACCTTAACCAAGATATTGTTTGAAAATCAACAAAACATGGTATTTGATGCTTTTGCATCATTCTCGTATGCCCTTTTATAATCAATAGAAGATGGAGGTTTATTTTCTATAATTAGTTTGAGTAATTTTCCAAACATCATATCCTAAAGATGTCAAATGGTGTCTCGTCCTATACTTCCAAATATAATAACTAGACCCATCAAATAAAGGTGCCATAATCCATAACAAATCTTCTTGACAAGACATTTTAGTACTCCTTAACCAAGATAACCCTAAAGCAAGGGTATGACTCTAAAACCAATTGTTGGAGAAAAATGATTTTTTAGAGGGGGGATGAATCTATAATCATACACAAAATCAAAATTTTAAACTCTTTTAAAAAAGATTCAGTCAAGTTGACAAACATTAAATTAAATAATTCAAATAACAAAAAGTACACATCATACATAAAGTGTTGAAACAAAGATTTTTCTTAGTGGAAAACCATTTCGGTAAACAAACTATTCAAAATTGGCCTCATCGACTTTATATTTAAATCAATTTGTATATCTCACTGATGTTGTCTCACTAACATGTTTCTCACTGGACTTGCACCTTACTAGATTTATGCTTCACTGGACTTGTGCATCATTAACCTTTTTACAATCTTCCTTATAATATTTTCAATTCAGTTACAATTTTCTACATACAAAGATCAAAAAATCAGATTAACATCAAAACTCTATCACAATCAACTACACATACATGACTTTTTCCTTAACTGTGCATAGTTTATAGTCATAGATTCTATACCAATTAGGGATTTTTGCAAATCTAATTCTACACAAATACTATTTTAGTATAATAAAAAATATCAATATCTTATCTGTATGTATGTCAAACCCATTTACTTTTGTTGTATATGTAGGAATGAAAAATTAAAGCCATATAAGACATGAGATTGTAGAGGAAGAAAATTTGATTGATTATTATTTTTTTATTAATTAGGTTTGAGATGTGCTGTATTTCCTTAACCTTTACATTTAATTGTAATTTATGTATTGTTGTGTGATTAAGCATATAGGGGGAAGGAAGATAAGATGATCCTCTTTTATCCCCAAATGCACAAATGAAAGATCCAAGTTGATTAACCCAAAAGAAGGATCAATTCACAAATAAATCAACCATTTGGAAATGAGAGCAGGGAAGAAGATCTTAAATTCTATTTTATGATTAATGAGATATGATATATTGTAGTAATTTAAAAGGATGAGAGGAAGTACCAGCCTTCAAGAATTGTAGATCTGAAGAATGTTGTTTTTTGAGGTCTGTACTATGTTTCTAGAAAATATGAAGTATGACCCAAAATAGAAACGTAGATACGAACAAAACCCAAAAATATTTTTTTGATCTGATATAGTCCTATGAAAAAGGTTGACCTTGACCCACAAATGTCACTACTGACCCAATAATCACAACCCTGACCTGTGCTGCATTGACAAAAAATCTATTTTCAGATCCCAATAGTTCATTGACAAGGGTATCCAGATCTGAGTTCAAATCCATAGTCCCGAACCTATATCTACAAGAAAAAGAGATTTTTTTGTTGGGGGGGAGGGGTTTGCCTTAGTCAAACCCCAATTTATGAATTAACCTTGAAATCAATAATTGAAATAAGAATGCTAGCAAGTAGTAGAATTGAATCTAACAATGAAGCTATGATAT
>MU228485.1:1315974-1327271 GCA_018584345.1 Thuja plicata
TTAAATAAAAGAGGAGGAAATTCCTTTTATTTAAATAAAGGCTTAGGATAAAGTGATTTTATTATTTAATTAAAAGAGATTTTTAATTAATTAAAAGAGAGCATGTTCTCTTAATTAAATAATATATATTTTTTTTCTCTTTTAAATTAAATAAGGCTCAAAGCTCAGGAAATATTGAATTGATTATGATTTGATCAAGGAAATTGATATAATTGATATTGTTGATATTTGAAAATATTGATTCAGGGATTTGATAAATTGAGAAATGGGACCGATAGTCTAGGCGACCTTTTTAGGGTGCATACAGTATGTTTGTCATTGATGACAACATATAATATACAACAGTGTTCTATATGTACTTATCATAATGATATTATCAAGACTTGCACGGTTATATTCATATTGTAGACATGTTGTTTATGTTTTGTTCATACACACATATTGAGATATGAAGTTTAAGTTGTGTTGTGTAATTCTGTTAATGACAGTTACAGTTTCTAGTGTTTGTCTGTACAGAGCCAATGTATTACATTGGTTCTTGAGTTGCACCTATCTTCGGGATATGTGTCTATATATTCAAGATTAGTTATGAGTTGAATATAGTTATCTAAAGGTGCCAAATGTGTTTCAACAATATTGCAATGTTAGAATTAATTTGGTGAGGCCGACTTTGTGAAGTGTCGCGTCTATTCAGTTTATATTGTGCGGTTGTAATTATGCTTCTGTGGTTAGCTAAGCTGACAAGGATGTTATGAAGAGTTTCCTAACAGGTAGCATGATCTCATACTTTGTGGAAGATTCTTATAGTAGTTCATCTATGGAGCGCTAAGTGTGAATGAGAAGATAAGAGATAAAAAAATTACAGAGCAGAATATCAGTTGTGTTTCATTCATCAAGGATCTATCTGAAGAAGAAGTGAAAGATTACAATACATTGGAACTGATCAAGACAGCAGGTCTACTCTACAGTTCATCATCAGATATAGTGCATATCTATTCTATAGAAGGTTCTAGCCTTCACCATTGAAGTAGTGAGATTTTGGATAGTGATTCCTCACCCTTAACAGGGTTATTTGTAAAAGACTCCTAAAGGGTCAGACCCTTAACTAGGTCACTATACTTATTGCATTATAAAGAAAAACTCCTAACATGGTTGTAAGATCTTCTAACAAGGATTATTGTAAACAAGTATAGTTCATTTTGGGTGTTAATTCCCACCGGGGTTTTTACCATTTGGTTTCCCCATAACCAAATTGTGGTGTTGTCTATTGTGTTATCTGAATGAGTATTTACTTTATTATATGCTGGAGTTAATAAAAGAAAAGAATTAAATTAGCTAATAACTGATTCACCCCCCCTCTTAGTTACCTTTGGCACTATTCTAACAAGTGGTATCAGAGCCAAGCACCTTTAAGAGAAAGCCTAACAACTTAAGGTAGATCAGATGGCATACTTCAGAAAAGAGAATCCTAAGTTTGATGGAGAGAATTATCAGGATTGGAAGAACAAAATGCTAACACATCTACAATGTGTTTGGTTTGACATCTTTGAGATAGCCACACAAGAAGTTGTTATTCCCTCTCTGAAAGACCTCTCAAGAGACGATGCTACTAGTAAACAAAAGGATACATTCAAGAAAGTAGACAAGGCATACACATTATGGAAGTATTTAGAAGACATGTTTGAAGGAGATATCCAAGAAAAGAATGTGTGTAGGAAGACATGGAAAAAGAAATACAACAATCTTGAGATGTTACCTTAAGAGAACATCAGAGCTTACAATCAGAGGATAAATGAAGTAGTTTTTGGAATCAGAAACAATGGTGGAGAAATATCAAAAGAAGACATAATTGACAAGCTGATGACTACTTTAACAAAAAACTATGAGAACAAGATCAATATTCTAGATGAAACCATTCAATTTTAACAAGACTTCAAAAGAGAGACTTTGATCAGTAAACTCTCTACATTTGAGATGTCAAGACTGAAGATTGAACCCAAAAGTGAAACAACCTTCAAAGCCTCAGTTCATGGTAAGAAACCTTTACACATTTCTAGCAATATTGAGAAAGAAGAAGTTGATGAAGAACTAGAAGCAATCATTGCAATGATTTCTAAAAGAGAAAAGAAAGGCAAAGGAAAGTATGAAGGACAGTTACCATTCAAATGTTTTTAATGCAACAAGATTGGCCACTTTGCATCCAAGTGTCCGACAAGAGTAAAGAAATTTAGATTTGATTATAAACCAAAATATAGAAAGGAATGCTATCATGTTGATGAAGGTGTAACTAATGAAGATTCAGGAGAAGATGAAATTGGATTCTTTGGCCTTAAAGACATGGAAAAAATTCTTGAGGAAATGGACATTGAAGATGAAAAGGAAGCACATGAGTTAGCCCTAATTTCCAAAGTAGACATTAGAACTGATTGTATCATTAACAATGGATGCTCTCATCACATGACAGGTGATAAAGACAGATTTGTTCATCTAGACAAGTACAAATGTGGTATGGTTAGATTTGGAGAAAACAATCCCAAACCTATCATAGGAAAAGGATCTATCACCCTGGATGGAAAGAATAAGATAGATGATGTTCTGTATGTTGATGGATTACATCACAATTTACTAAGTGTTGGAAAGCTACTTGACAAAGGTTATCATTTGGAATTCAAAGACAACAAATGCATTATTAGCAACAAAGAAGGAGACATGATTGCATGAGGCTCAAAGACAAAAGGTAATGTTTTTCAGCTCAATTCAGATGATAGTTGGTTATGGCACAAGAGACTATGTCATATCAATTCTGACAATATAGTTAAGATAAGCAATGTCAAGGCAGTTAGAGACCTTCCAAGTATTGGAAAACCAGCTGACACAATGTGTAGGGAATGTGCTATGGGAAAGCATTTAAGGAGCTCTTTTAGAAGCAAGCAGAACTTAGCTGAAAACAAGTTAGACCTAGTGCATACAAACTTATGTGGTCCTACTCAAACTAGATCATACTACAAAGAAAGGTATTTCATTTTGTTTGTTGATGATTTTTCAAGGATGATGTGGGTTGCATTCTTAAAGGAGAAGTCTGAAGCCTTTGAGAAGTTCAAAATATTCAAAGCCAAAGTTGAGAATGAATCTGGATTAAAACTAAAATGTCTAAGATCCGATAGAGGAGGAGAATTCACCTCTGACCAGTTTTATGACTATTGTGAAGAACATGGAATCAAAAGATAGTTCAGTGCACCCAGAACTCCTCAGCAGAATGGGATTGCAGAAAGAAGGAACATGATCATACTTGATATAGTGTGCACTATGATTATTGAAGAAAAAGTTGCGCACACCGATTGGAGAGATGCAGTCAATACAATAGTCTATACTATCAACAAAACACAACTAAGACCAAGTATAGATAAGACACCTTATGAACTTTGGTTTGGTAATACACCTATGGTAAAATACTTTAGAATCTTTGGTAGCAAGTGCTACATCAAGTGAGATGATGGTGTTGGTAAGTTTGATGCTAGAAGTGATGAAGGTATTTTCCTTGGTTATTCTACTAAAATAAAAGCATACAGATGTTTCAATTTAATATTAAAGAAGATAATTGAAAGTACTCATGTAAAGATTGATGAGACGTTCATGGTTCAAGAGAGATGCTATGAATATGCACCTATGATTGAGGATGAACCCAGGCCTAACAATAAATATAGTGTTATTGAAGAAATGTTTGATTGTATTGATGTTTCATGTAATGAACCTAAATCAAGCAAAGAAGTATCACAGATTACAAATGAGGATGTCACACCAAAAGTTTCAAAATTCACATCTAGGTATCATTCAAAAGATGATATCATTGGAGATGAGAGCAGCAGTGTTTTGACCAGATCAAAATAAAAAAGGTTAACAGTGGATGAAGAGGTATGTTTATTTTCATAGATTGAACCTTTAAATCTTGAAGATGCTTGCAAGAATTCTGATTGGCAGAAAGAAATGGAAGAAGAATTAGATGAAATAATAAAAAATGACACATGGGAATTGGTTCCTAGACCTAGTGACAAAAATGTGATTGGAACAAAGTTGGTATTCAGGAACAAAATGAATGAAGATGGTACAGTTGTGAGAAACAAAGCAAGAATAGTGTGTAAATGATATGCGTAGAGGGAAGGGATAGATTACACTGACACATTTGCCCCTATGAGAAGACTAGAAGCCATTAAGTTATTCTTGGCCTATGCAACATTCAAAGACTTCAAAGTATATCAAATGGATGTCAAATCAACCTTTCTAAATGGTGAATTGAAGGAAGAAGTCTACATAGAACAGCTTGAAGGATTTAATCTATCAAATAAACTAGACATGGTATGCAGATTGAAGAAAGAACTCTATGGACTTAAACAGACCCCAAGAGCTTGATATGAGAGACTAGATAGTTATCTTACCAAGATTGGATTTAAGAAAGGAGCAGTAGATTATCATCTATTCATAAGAGAGACACCTGATAGATTATTAGTTGTTGCCATATTTGTTGATGACATTATCTTTGGAGGTAATGACTAACCTAGTGCAGAATTTGCAAAAGAAATGCAGAATGAATTTGAAATGAGCATGATTGGCCCTAGAAAATATTTTTTTGGGATTAAATATAAAGAAGACAGATAAAGGAATATTTATAAATCAGTCCAAATATGTGAAGGAAATATTGAAGACTTTCAAGATGGAATACTGTAAGCCAGTATGCACTCCTATGATAACATGAAGAAAGCTTTCTAAAGAAGATGATTCCATAGTAGTTGACAAGACATTGTATATGTCTATGATTGGAAAACTTATATATCTTGCTCAATCTAGACCAAACATATCTAATGTAGTTGAAATTGTTGCTATATTTTTAGCTGAACCAAAACAGAATCACCGAATGGAAATAAAGAGAATATTTAGATATCTAAAAGGAACTATAGACTATGGTTTATGGTATCCTAAATCAGAGAATGTACAACTTCACATGTATACAGATGCAAATTGGGCAGGTTGTATTGATGACAGGAAGAGTACTTCTGGAGGAGAAGTATTTCTTGGAGATAGGTTGGTTTCTTAGGTAAGCAAGAAGCAAAATTGTATCTCTCAGTCAACAGCAGAAGCTGAATATGTTGCAGCGGCATTGAATTGTTCAACAGTGGTTTGGATCAAGCAGATGGTTAAAGACTTTGGTATATAGGTTGATTATCCTATTTTTATTCACTATGATAACACCAGTACTATCAACATGTCCAAGAACCCTATGATCCATGCAAAGACAAAGCACATTGAGATTAATACCATTTTCTTAGAGAAAAAGTTGTAGATAATGAAGTAAAATTAGACTATGTGAGCACCAAAGAACAGTTGGTAGATATTTTCACAAAGCCTTTATCAAAAGATACTTTAGAGTATCTCAGGGAGAAGTTTGGAGTAATTCCCTCTCTTGATTCTAATTAGATAAAGCAGCAAGAAGATCAATCCATAGTGGCTGATGAATGGTTGACTACTCTACTTCTGGAGTAGTACCTGTGCCTAATTGTTTATTGTGCCCTTTTCCATTGATGTCAAAGGGGGAGCATATACTATGGGGGAGTATAAACATAGACAAAGAAGCTGCAGTAGTATAGAGGAATCTTTGATGAGGATATTGAGAGGATTGTAAAAAGAAAGAAGACACCATGTACTGAAGATGTTTTTTAATATCATATGTCGCCATCAATGTCAAAGGGGGAGATTGTTGGAGATTTACTTTTGGCAGCTAGTTGATTGTACATTTGTCATTGATGACAACATATAATATATAGTATTGTTCTGTATGTACTTATCAGAAAGATGTTATCAAGCCTTGTGTAGTTATATTCATGTTGTAGACATGTTGTTTATATTTTGTTCATACACGCAAACTGAGATATGAAGTTTAAGATGTGTTGTGTAATTTTGTTAATGGCAGTTACAGTTTCTGGTGTTTGTCTATACAAAGCTGACGTATTACATTGGTTTTTGAGTAGCACCTATCTTTGAGATATGCATGTGTATATTCAATATTAGTTATGAGTTGAAGATTTTTATCTAAATGTGCCAAAATTGTTTCAATGAGATTGCAATGTTAGAGTTAATTTGGTGAGGCTGACTTTGTAAAGCATCGCGTCTATTTAGTTTATATAACGTGGTTGTAATTATGCTTGTGTGGTTAGTTAAGCCTATAAGGATGTTATGAATAGTTTCCTAATAGGTCCCATGATCTCATAGTTTTTGGAAGATACTTATAGTAGTTCATTTGTGGAGTGCTAAGTGTGAATGAGAAGATAAGAGACAGAAAAAGTATAGAGAGAATATCAGTTGTGTTTCATTCATCAAGGATCTATGTGAAGAAAAAGTGAAAGATTAAAATATATTGGAACTGATCAACACAACAGGTCTACTCTATAGTTCATCATCATAGATAGTGCATATCTATTCTACAGAAGGTTGTAGCCTTCACCAGTGAAGCAATGAGCTTTTGGACAGTGAGTCCTCACCCATAACAGGGTTATTTGTAAAAGACTCCTAACACGGTCAGACCCGGCATGGTCAGACCCTTAACTGGGTCACTATACTTATTACATTGTAAAGAACAACTCCTAACAAGGTTGCAAGATCTTCTAACAGGGATTATTATAAACAAGTATAGTTCATTGTGGGTGTTAATTCCCACCAGGGTTTTTACCATTTGGTTTCCCCGTAACCAAATTGTGGTGTTGTCTATTGTGTTATCTGAATGAGCATTTACTTTATTATATTCTAGAGTTAATAAAAGAAAATAATTAAATTAGCTGAATACTGATTCACCCCCCCCCTCTCAGTTATCCTTTGGGACTATTCTAACATAAGAAACGAATACAATTCAAATACAATCTAATAAAAACATACAGTGCAACAAACATACTGTTACACTCAATTTTTGCTGATGTTAATTTTATTTGTTTCTCCTCTTTGTTATGAAGTTTTGGCTTTTGAACTTTCAAAAGGTCAACTTCCCATGTTCAAATATAGCTTGGGCATCCTGTGTTGTCACAGATTCATTCCAGCTAGTAGTCCTTTAGGTGGTTTTTCTTAATTTGAACTTTATTTTGAACTTCCAAAGTTCAAATTGCATAAGTACAAGTGGAAAATGAATCTTTGTTATCAATTTAAGAAGTCGTCGAGTCTTTGGTCAAGTCTATTTTTCTTAAATTGAGCTTTCAATTTGAAGTTTCAAAGTTCCATTTCAAAAGTTAAAATTCAAAGATTTTCATTTCAAATCCAAAATGGATTTCATAATAAGTAAAGGTAATATTGGTACAGATAGAGAATAAGCTGGAAGATATCAAATTTTGAAAACTATACCTTTTATGGAAAAGTCAATCATTATTTTGCAAATGCAAAGGGTGTGAAATGATAGTTAATTAATAGTATGTCAGATTAATGTCACTTGACCATTGAGTTCATGTGGAGGAAATAAAATTTTAAGCATGCCGCAAATTTAGGCAGATATTTTGTCTTTATAAGGGAATATTGTGTTTCTTTTTTTCATTCATTCATGATTTATTTCATCATCACATAGCCAGAAAGATAAAGGAGGTAATTTCAAGGTCGTAGCACTGACATTTTCATGAATTATGGTGAGCCATCAAACTGTCAACTAATAGCTTAAATAGTCTGTTGAAGAATATAAAGTTTTCTTATTTCTTCTCAAATTCATTGTCTTCTTGTTTTTAAATTTTAATTGTTAAATAAGATGAAGTATAACAGGCCATCATTTCCTAAGTTAAAATCCTTGCCTAGTCTAGTTAGTTCTCTTCCAGAGTTGGAAGATACATCCCTTTTGAATGTAACTGTGGAGGAAATTCTCTGAAGAATGAAAAATCCCAGAAAGTTTCTATAACATAGAAGATAAGAAAAAAAGTGGTTTTATTGAAGCCACTTCTTTTCCAGCTATAACCCCATGCCTGGAGTTGGTTATGAAATGTATGAATCATTATGATGGAAATGAAAATTTTATTCACACTAATTCTAGGGAAGTATTATTAAGGATTGATAGGGAAATGGTAATGTCTGCCATGGGAATTCTAGATAAGGAGACATATGAAGCATGGACTATTGGTACGTCTTATTCATTCTTTGTAGAGAAGAAGAAACATGATATAAATGTAATATCAAGGGTCTGGTTGCTAGTTACTAAGAGAGGTGGATCCCACCTTCTAAAACCTCTTACCTGCAAGAATCTCATCCCTCAGATAAGATATTTTGTTATTCTGTTAAACAGGGTTAAGGGAAATCAACATACGTTTTATTAGGAGGACTGGATGTTCTTTTATATAGAAGTGCTAATGAAGGGAGATAAATTCTTGAAATAGGGTGATCTCATTGTTGAAAGGCTACACGGAGGGTTAGCCAACTTTGTCAAGATGTGAGGTTTCTGTATGTCCTCCTTCTTGTTCTATATTCTGGCAAGTTCTAGACAATGGCTTGGGTTTCCTCATGAACCCTTGGTGCCAAAAATGAAAATTTATGATTATTATCTGCTATTGCAACTAAAGAGATGTGTAGAGATTTTTCTCAGATTGAATGATGTATTTTTGGGTCATCTAGTTTTTGAATTACATTGAAGATTGCACAAAAGGATTTATGATGAAGCCATACAACTAATTATAATCTATGAAAGTTTCTTTATTTAGTTTCATAGATTTACTTATATCAGAGTTGGCGGATTCAAGGGTGAGCCCTTAAGGTAGAAAAAATATGTGCTAGATCATTTGGTACTTACAGAGGTTTGTAGACAGTTGGCAATTATTGACAAAATCTTGAAAGGAGAGCAACCTTTAGGAATTACTTTTCCTATGGAATCAGGGCATTACTACTGCAAATCAACCTCATATGCCCTTAATTTAGAAACAAAGGTCAAGGTTTTTAAGGTCAAAATATATATTGCATGCCCAAAACTTGATAGTAAAGGTTTTGCTAAGTCTTACTTGGGCATGGAAGAAGGCTTCACCCACATGTCTCAGCTGGAGGACTATTGGGAAGATTATGAGGATGAATTTGAGGTGCACAAAATATTATGGTCCCACCTCACATTGGGAGAGATTGTGGGAATGAAAATTCCTCTTAGTATTAAAGGAGATGAAGAGTGTGAAGATGAAGAAGTGCTAGATTCTAAATACATCAGTAGAGTACAAAGAGAGCCCCTTGTAGAAATACACTAGAATAGGAAAGAGGAATACAATATTCAAAACACGAAATTAAATGTGATAAGAAGAATAGAGAAATGACTAAGGAATAAAAGATAGGGAAAATTAAAGATTTCAGATTCAGAGACTCATGTACACACCTAGGATACTCTATTTCCAAAAAATTAAAGCTCTTCTCCTAATATCCCTATTGAACTTGATATTGTAAGTACAGTTGATTTGGAGTTTAACCTAAAAAAGAAGGCTTCCTCAGCAGCGAAAGCTCCTATTCCAACAAGAAATACATGTCTCCGAAGAAAGAGGTTGAAAAAGGTTGCAATTAGTCAAAAGTTTGTGGAATTGGATTTTGTTGAAGAAGGGAAAATCCCAATGGAAGATCAGGCTCTGGATGTGATGAATTTGGATAAATTTCAAGGTGGTAGAGAGATCAGTAAATATTATCCCACCAATGATTCTATTTCTATTGATTTAGCTATGTTACAGACTCCTCCTGCTAAAGAATCATTAGATACACCAGCATGACTCCAATCCTCTATTAGTAGAAAGAGGAGTATTGTACCAATTTATCTACCTGATAAAGATATGGTGAGCAAGTGCTTAGGAAAAGAGATAAAGATTAAAAATACCAGGACTGAAACAATGATAGATACAAATGCTTAGACTGGGCACAAGTTTACAGAAATGGCCATTCCTAAGAATGACAATAATTAGGACGAGGTAATAGTTGAGGATATCAAGGTTGAAAAGGTTGAATTTTGACTTGCTAATCGTGTAACAGATGTTAAAAATTTAGAAACCTTGACAAATAAAATTCTAATAAGAGTCTGGAAAGATGAAATGAATAAAAAATAAATGAATTTAGCAATCTCCTAAATTGATGAGTATATCTACTCTATTCATCATCCAGACCACGTCTTAACAACATAGACCCCAATAGCTTTCGATCTGAAATCTCCAAATAATAAGCCAATGAAGGAACATATTCTATCCAAAAAATCAATTATTGAAGCATATTCCTGTTGTTTGGACTCAATGGTTGATCGAGGAAGCAAATACATAGATGACTATAGTCAAACCTATAAATATTCTATTGCTGCTAAAGATAGTCTCGATGTCGAGGTGAACAAATGGGATAAATAAAAGACTCTGTGGATGGAGGTGATGGCTCAGATGTCATAGGTAAAGAAATATGGTATAGTAAAATTCCTATCCAAATGGAGAATTTCATGATTTGATGATGAAATCCTTTTTGTTTCACAAGATCATTTCAATTTGAGAAACTCCGTTATAAAATAGGGCATTGAAAAATATGCTAAATTGATGAAAGAACTCACCGCCTTAACATGGATAATGAATAATGACCTTGGATTCATTAAAGTGTAGTTCTTCAAAGAGGATGGAAAGGCTCTAAAGAAGCCGAAAGAAATGAATCAAGCTTTCAAGGGCAGAGTTTGTGAGGTTAAGGAAATAAAAAAGGTCACGCCTAATGAATTCTCTTATGTTGTTGAAATGGAATCCATGTTGATTCATTGCCAAGAGAATTTGAATTCGCCCAAGGAGAAGGTTGCACTGGTCCACAGGGAGAATAAAGTATGGAAGCAGAGGATCACACATATTAGCATTCTTAATCATGAGCTTGTGGTTAGGTTTTTAGTTGAACATTTGGAATGGAGGAAATTGCAAACCCAGTCATCATCAGCCACGACGAAATCATGAACCTAGATGCCCTACGAAATAAGTGTGTTGGATCGATCACTTAGTTATTTTGTTTCATTTTGTAGTATTTCTTGTTGAACTCTAATCTTTAATTTTATTCCTTTAAAGAGTTAGTTTTAAAAACTTCTGAGAATTAGTTTACATCAGGTGGTATATATGGCTTATTATGACTAAGTAAAAGGGTTAGAATAATTTTGTAGTTTCATTTTTAGTAAGTTTATAATGATACCATATACTTAAAAGATTTTATGATTTGAAAGTGGTTTTGATCTGTTGGTTAAAATCTGAATATATATATATATATACATATACATACATATACATATATATATATATACATATATATGTATATATATACAT
>MU228485.1:1341725-1365318 GCA_018584345.1 Thuja plicata
TATATATATGTATATATATATGTATATATATATATATATATATATCTGTGTGTGTGTGTGTTTGTGTGTGTGTCTATGTGTGTGTGTCTATATATATATATCTATATATATAGACACACACACACACACACACACACACAGATATATATATATATATAATTTGGCTCATATAGGATTGCTTCAATAAGATTTGCATAATGAGATGAGAGAGAAATCCTAAGGCCAATTTTTGTTTCTTACACATAATTATTATGATAAAAAGGATTGAAAGGAGCATGTAAAGAATAGTGGGATAAGATACCTACCTCATAACATAGCAGGCCAGGAAAAACTCATTTTTTGAAGTCTATATTGAGTTTCTAGAAAATCTGACAGTTGATCCTGAACAAGAACGCAGAGACAAACAAAACCCATAAATTTTTTTCCGTTATGATGTTGTCTTATGAAAAAGTCAACCTTGACCCACAAATGTCACCCCTAACCCAATAATGTCAACCCTGACCTACACAGTGTGGATAGAAAAGCTATTTGCGGATCCCGATAGTTCGCTGAAAAGGGTATCCAAATCTGGTCTTAAATCTTCTTTACCATACCTACAACTCCAGAAAATAGCACCTACAAAAATCTGAAAAGAGGAGTTTGGGGTGGCTATATAGGTTCTTTCCTTAGTCAAACCCCCATTTTGGTGATCTCCACCTCCACAAATAGCCGACTATAGAATGTATAGTGTGTGCGTATTGCTCTTTTGAAAAGAGTCTTTAAACATGTAATATCAAGATCTAATCTTCTAGATTAACAATCCTAACATAACATGAAAATGAGAAAGCAATGCATAGATTTGAATATGACAAAGAAATCATACCAAGTCCCCAATGCTAAAGTATTCCTATCAACTCACAATCCATAATAGCTACCCCATGATAATGTCCTTTGAATGCTTGAATGTTGAGAATAGTAGATCTAAAGAGAGAGCCTTCTTGCTTCAATGAAGATCCACCATAGCTTGTCCTCAAAATTCTTGATTGAAGATGATGATATGTCCTCCTAGCTTGTCCTTCTATATCATCCTCTTACTTGTTTGCATCATCATTTCGTCATGTCATCTCTCGATTTTGTTTCAAGATCAAATGAAGGCAAAAGAGAGTGTTTATATAGAGATCTCAACATAGGTCTTCTAGGGCAATGCAAGTGATCCTAATTCAAGTTCTACCTCAAATCATGGTCCAATCACAATCACCAACCAAGGAGGGAATGTATTAATTCAAATATTAGAGAAAACACTTCAGCATCCAGACCCTAGGACCTATTTTAAGTTTTGGACCCCGATAAGCTCCAGATTTGAAAGTGGGGACCAACACCCAACAGCGGTCTATGTAGACCTCTCCCTTGACCTAGGTCAAGCTCAACCTCAACCCTGACCTAGGTAAGGGTTGACCTCGACCCTGACCTGAGGTTTCAGGTAGATCAGCAGAAAGTTTCTAAGAGGTTCCCAGGTCAGTCGGGGACGTAGGAAGGTGGGGGATTGTCAGGAAGGCCTAAAGGCCTAGGGAGAGAGTAGGATGAGGCCCAGGAGGTCCAATACATAGGTCCTACCTTGAAAGAATATTCATGGAGAGGGAAATCTAGGAGGATCCATAAAATCCTAACCGTAATTTCACCTACACATGTATAATCAAGCATAGATGCAAATCTAATATGCAAACATACTAAATAAGGGTGCTAAACCTATAAAAATGGAAGTACTTCCATTTTAAGATGATATATTTAGCCCCCACTTTATCTTAGATATGATACTACGTGACTATGCAAGCTAAAGTAAGAAAACATCATAAATTATAAAAAGGATATAGCCAAGTCCTCAATGCAAAGATCCCGCAAGAAACCATTAGTATCCGCAACCTGAAACACATGAGGTTAATGAAAATCCAAAGAGCACCTAAGTCTTACTATGATTATCTTGAGAATTATATAGATCCCCTTATGCCCCCCTGATTCGTCTTACTAATTCATGGAAGGTGAAATAGGGTGATAAGGTGATTTTATACACTGAATATACAATTTGTTGAAAAATTCCTTTCATAAACTAGTTAGAAGGGTCCTAAACCTTCCTAAAATTATTTAAGAGGTTAGGTATCTGAATCATGATTCCAACACCTTTGACGACACTAAAAACAGAGCTACCAAACTCAAGTTATGATGAAAAGAATAGATGTCTATATAAATGCATATAAAGGAAAAATTTGAATTTAACCTAAATAATTTCAAATGAAACCCTAGCAAAACCCTAATTTACTGCCTATAAATAAGAGGAAGAGACACTTACCACCTTATTCTTATAATTTGCAGAGTTTGGGGAAGAAGATAGGATGCCAAAGAGAGAGGAATTCTGAGCAAGCCGCATGGAGGTTCTAAGGGAGCCCCTAGCCAGCAGACAGCCACTGCCCAAGGTAAGTTCTTGCTTTTAGTACTCGTGATTGAAAATTTCATGTTTTTATAGGGAAGGTCAACCCTAACCCAATAAGGTTGACCTTGACCCAGTAAAGTTGACCCTGACCCATTAAGGTCGACCCTGACTAGGAAGGTTCTGTCCTTTTTTGGGGCAGGTCCACCCTGACGCACTAAGGTTGACCCTGACCCATAAAGGT
Source organism: Thuja plicata (assembly GCA_018584345.1). Taxonomy (NCBI): domain Eukaryota; kingdom Viridiplantae; phylum Streptophyta; class Pinopsida; order Cupressales; family Cupressaceae; genus Thuja; species Thuja plicata. Next base: position 1,344,371 of record MU228485.1, read on the forward strand.
CGACCCTAACCCAAAAAGGTTGACCTTGACCTAAAAAGGTTGACCTTGACTAGGTTAGGTGGGTACAGAAGATGTTTGATGTAGAAGTTGTGAGATGATTCATGTTTGTGCTTGTAGGATCTAGTCTATCTTCGAGAGCATCCCTTCAGAGGGTTACTACTATCTGTCAGAGGGAGTGTCTCTGAGCTACAAAAAGATGAGATATAGTTACTAAGAGATGTGGAATTGTACTGGGTAGTAGTCCTACCATAGCTGAGATTCCATCATTCCATGATATCAGCCATGATAGAGAGATGGGATGAGGATACTTGTTCCTTCCATCTTCCGTCAGGAGAGATCATGATCACTCTGGAGGATGTGTACAGGATCCTACGACTTCCAGTCCGAGGTGAGCCTATTAGACCAAGAGTACCTTGGGGTCTACCTAAGGTTTTTGTAGATATGGAGTATTGTTTGGGACGGGTACCACAGATGAGGACCCGATTAGATCAGATATCTCTGGCAGCCATACTAGCACGTCTAACACCTTTGGTACAAAGAGTGATGCTATGTATACTTTATTTGGTTGTAGTTCCCAACAAAAAGGGTATAATATTTTTAGCACCATTCACCCATCTCATATATAGGATGGAGAGTGATAGGGTCACTGTCTAATGAGACCACAGCATGTTTGCTGATCTTTATCATGAGCTGAGTCAGTTGGTGAGATATCAGTGGGAGAGTCTTACAGTGTGCACCTTTCTATATGTTTGGATGTTTGAGCATTACACATGTACATGACCATAGGGTACTCCTACAATGATAGATGTGAGCACACCAAGAGCCTTTGCATATCCGCTAGAAAATGTCTGGTAGCACAGAGATATCCTCTTTTAGAGGGTATGCTTTGACCATATACTAGGTATAGATGTGATATGAAGACCTTATTGTCTGATGATAGAGTGACCGGATACCCGATAGTAGTTGAGACACTCACAATAGCATAAGCTACTAAAAGGTCCTACCAATCATGTCGTGATGCCATATTACTATGATAGGGTGATGAGACAGTTTGGTTTGATGCAGGGAGTCCCTCGGACAGTACCTCGGTATGCATATCTGACGAGATACTATCAGAGACCCAGTTCCATATGTCGACTGACAGTAGCTGATATTATGGATAGTGAGACAGATGAGACCGAGGATATAGAGGTAGCTACTGAGATATCCTATGCTAGTGTTAGTGGAGAGTATATCAGATACTGGAGTTTACAAGGGACCCATCCTATCTTCCCTAATGACTACCCCACAGGTGATCCAGGTCCTTCAGAGAGGAACCACCGAGGAGATGACATACCAGTAGGAGAGGAGGAGGAATATTAGAGAGATGAGTAGGATCCTACCTTTGAAGGATATCCTATGGAGGAGGAGAGAATAGAGGAGATGCCCCCAGGCTACGGTACAGGGATCGGTGATGAGGCAGTCTATGTTGCTCCCTTGAGATCATAGCGACCTCCTCGAGCGCACATAAAGAAACCACCACCAAGGCCTAGATAGAGTGAGTGAGGAGAGAGTAGTAACTCCATGCCCCCACCATCTAGATCCTTTAGTGATACCCAAGCAAGAGATCCAGGTATGATACCTCTTTAGAATGTTTTGAATAAAGATTTTGTTTGGAAGAAGAAATTAAATATGTTTTATATTTGAATTTTGAAGGGAGCGTAGAAGAGTGGAGGATTTTTGTATCTGAGGTTCTAAAGGATACATGTATGTCCTACCGACTTCCAGCTAGCAAGAGAGAGTCCCTTGTAGGAAAAAGGGATCCCAGAAGACATGCAGATATCTTCCTATGTGTACAGCAAGAGTTGAGGTTATGGAAGGAGAGAGAAGAGAAATGGATGGCTGACATGCAGAGAGCCCAGGAGTGGATCCAGGAGATGAGAATATCAAGGAGTCACACATGGACTAGCATTCTGAGATCCTCAACCTCACATCACAAATCTAAGAGAGCTGGGAGTCACCGTCCTTTAGAGATTGATAGATATGGCACTTGTGCCACATATGTACCAAACTCAAAAAAGTTTATTTATGAAGAAAACTTTGTTTTTGGAACAATTAGTTCTATGGTTGATTACTTTTTACTTTCATCAATGCACAAAACTTAAAAAGAAAGAGGAAAAGGGAAATATGAATGGATGCATTCTAAGTTATATAACTTATAAAATAATTATTCAATAAGGAACACATACATGCATAAAGAAGAAAATTATTGGTTAGGGATAATAATGTTTGAGATGCATGATATTGATAGGTTCCCTAAGGGGAACACCATTCATATCAGCAATTTTATAAGCACCTGAAGTAAAATCCTAAATTACCACAAAGGGTCCAAGCCAATTTGGACTAAATTTTCCTTTCTCACCGGGTAAAGCATTCACATTTCTTTGGTTCTCATATAAAACTAAATCACCCACCATGAATGATCGTTCAATAATTTTGTGATTATATTGTTTCTGGAGTGATTTATGATAGGCCTTAATGTGTTCCAAAGCATTTATTCATTGTTCATCTAACATTTCCAATTCTTGTAATCGTTGTTCCTGGAAAGTATCTTTGTCAATGATCCCATGAAATGAAACACGCAAAGATGGTATTTCTAATTCCAAAGGCATGATAGCGTCAGTCCCATAAACAAGATTATAAGGTGAAGTGCTAGTGGTCATACGAACACTAGTCCTATAAGCCCACACGACATAAGTAAGTTGTGTATGCTAATCTTTCGCATTTTTGTTGACTGTTTTCTTTAATATTTTTTCAATAACCTTATTTGATGCCTCAGCTTGACCATTAGATTGAGGGTAGTAGGGAGTAGAAAATCTGTGTTGTATATGATATTTATCCATGAATTTTGTGACTTCTTTGTTCTTAAAAGATGTACCATTATCTGAAACTATCATTGAAGGAATGTTGAATTGTGCTATAATATGGTTAAGGATGAAATCATAGATAACATCTACAGTAGTAGAACAACGGGGGATAGCTTCTACCCATTTTTTTAAGTAATCTATAGCCGTGAGAATGTATGTATGTCCTTGAGAAGAAGCCGGTGAGATTTTTCCAATGGGGTAAAAACCCCAAATGCTGAAAGGCCATGGAGCAACTTTATTATGAATCTCACGAGCAGGAGCATGAATTAAATTACCATGTCGTTGACACTAAGGACACTTTTTGACAAATGTAAAGGAATCTTTCTCCATTGTTTTCCAATAGTATCCCATTCTGAGGAGTTTATTGACTAAGGATTTTCCACCAAAATATCCCCCACAAGAACTAGAGTGAGCTTCTACTAAAGCTATAGGTACTTTGGTTTTGTAAAGACATCTTAATAATAAACCGTTGTAAGAACGTTTGTATCTAGTGTTTCCCCTAAAATGATATAGCAGGCTGCAAGCTTTCTAATACGATTGTGTGTGTTCCTTGTTGCTGATTCTGGAAAAGTATTATCTTTCAGAAAATGAAAGATATGTGAATACCATTCATCTAAATGAAAATTACAACAATCCACGGTAACCCTATCAGAAATTCTAGGGAATTTAAGAGTGTGTATAGTAAATTGAAAGTCTTCATTGTTATTCTCAAGGAAAACCAAAGAAGTCATGCTTTCCATGGCGTCTGCATGTCGATTATCTTTCCTAAGTACAATTTGAATGGCGTAAGAAGAGAATTGTGAAAGAATACCAAGAGCCACATCTCGATATTGTGCCATCCTATCACTCTTAGTTTGATAACCTCCTTTGATTTGTTCTACAATCAATTGCAAATCCCCATAAATTTCTAAGTTTTTAATATGAAGGGATAAAGCTGTTCGTAAGCCAGCTATAAGAGATTCATATTCTACGATGTTGTTAGTACAAGGAAAAGTTAATTTATATGACATAGGGATCATTTTATTTGTAGGAGGGATCAAGATAATGCCCACCCCAGAACCTATCTTGCACCTAGAACCATCAAAATATAATTCCCAAGTATCATCTTGTTTGATTGCAAATATATGCTCATCGTGGAATTCTACGGAGGTAATAGTTGTATTAAAATGAGGACAACAAGCTTTAGCTAAATAATCTGTTAAAGCTTGTCCTTTAATTGACTTTTGAAGGATGAAATTGAGATCAAATTATGTGAGAAACATCACCCATTTTGCTAATCGACCAGAGAGATCGGTTTTTGAGAAAAGGTGTTTTAAAGGATCAAATTTAACAATCACATTGACTTCCACAATGAGTAAGTAATGCTAGAGTTTTTGACAAGCATAAACTAAAGCCAAGTATTGTCGTTCTAATTGAGTATATCGAGTTTCATAATCCAACAAGGTCCAACTAATATAATATACTAGTCTTTCCTTTCCTTCATTATCATGTTGAGAAAACAATGCACTCACAACATTAGATGTGGTAGAAGTATATAAATAAAAGTGTTTATTGAATTGATCAGGTTGTAAGATAGGAGGATTAGCAAGATATTCTTTAAATTGCTCAAAAGACTTCTTGCATTCCTGGTTCCAAGAAAAAGTAGTATCTTTTCTGAGTAAAGAAGTAAAAGGAACAATCCTATCAGCTAGGTTAGAAAAAAAGTGACGAAAAGATTGTATTTTACCTTCTAAACTGTGTAATTGAGAAATATTCTTAGGATGCATGTTAACAATAGCATCAATCTTCTCAGTATCAACTTCTATACCTTTCTTAGAGATAATAAATCCTAATAATTTTCCAGAATCAACTCCAAAAGAACATTTCTTGGGATTTAATCTCATGTTGTAACTCCTAATTATTTCAAATATTTTTCTTAAAATGAACATGTGATCTTCTCTTTGTATAGAATTTTCGAAGATATCATCCACATAATCTTCCAAAATCTTATGAATGTAATCATGAAAAATCAAAGTCATGGCGCGGTGATAAGTAGCTCCCGCATTTCTTAGTCCAAAAGGCATCACGACCCAACAAAATGTCCCCCAAGGTGTAATAAATGTGGTCTTAATTTGATCCTCAATAGGAATAAAGATTTTATTATTACCCAAAAATCCATCCATAAAAGACAATAATGCATGACCTGTTGTGGAATCCACAATCATGTTAATATTAGGTAGCAAGAAGTCATCTTTTAAGGATGCTTTATTTAACTCTCAGAAATCAGTGCACATTCTTATTTTACTTCCTCCCTTAGAAACAACCAAAATATTGGAAATCCATTCAGAATAATCAATAGAGCGGATGAATCCAAAACCTTATAGTAATTTTTCAATTTCAGCTTTTACTAGTAAAGCGATGCTAGGATTCAGCTTGCAAATCTTTTGTTTCACAAGTTTAGCATTGGGTTTAAGGAAAATATTATGAGTGATGATTTTGGGGTCTATACTTGGCGTATCTAAATATGTCCAAGCAAAGATATCCTTATATTCAAGCAAGAGAGAAACCAATTGATCATGTTCATCTTGATTCAAACACTTCCAAATTTTGATTGTTCTTTCAACATCATTCTCATCTTCTTGAATCTCAATGGTCTCAGTTATTAATAAGTTACTTTGTATGGGAGAATCTATTGGCAAAGGGGAAATATCCGATTCATCATGTTCTCCAAAATAGGCTTCACTATTCAGGCAATATAACTTTCTCCTTTTATGATGAAATTTAGGTAGATCTTAATAAGCTCCTAAAAAATCAATGAGGGATTCATCCTTAGGAAAGATGTCCAAACTAGGATTTTTGTCCATTTCAAGGAGAAGAAGATTAACCAATTTCAAATTTTCACCACAAATATGATTAACATTAAGAGTAAAAGCCGATGGTTTCCAATAAGGATTGAACCCTAACCCATAAGTATAATCACAACCTTCGTTATCCAGGGGTACTTGTATACCTTGTTCATACTTACCACAACCTTTCCCATTAAATCCTGATTTCTTTAGTAAATGATAACCAAAACCATACTTGTCAGCCATATCGGATTGAGTTAAAGGAGTGACATATGTCACAATGTCATAGAAATCTAGTTTTATTGTCTCAATTGTTTCATCACAAGAAGCAACAACAAAGTTACTTTTTAACGCCTCAAAAAGTAGAGCAAGAATAAAAACTTGTTTTTCAAACTTAGTTTGTTATTTCATAAATTTCAAATCTGATACTTTATATTCTCCTAGAAAACTAGGATTAAAATCCAATTTTTCCCAATCATCTTCTGCCAGGGAAGAAGATGGAATCTCATCTTGTTTAACCTTAGGTTTTTGTTCAAGTTTTTAAACTGGTTGTATAGGCTCAGGAACCTTAGCATATTTTGTATTTAGGCAATGATTTGGCTCATCATCTCCATGTAGTGTGTACATTAGATTGTTGTATATAAACCTAACCTTGTGATGAAGAGTAGAAGGAACCACATGCATTGGATGTAACCAGGGTCTTCCTAATAGAAGGTTATAATTGAGTGGTCCAGGCATAACAGGGATAGGAGTATAAAGAAGCACATGACCAACTTTAATGGGAAGTGTAATAATACCCAAAGTTTTCTTTGAAATATTATCAAATCCACAAATAGGAATATTATCTGGTTGAATAGTTGTAAGATCGGCCTTAACTGCCTTAAGCATATCCATGCTACAAACATTAAGCCCAGATCCATTATCAATCAATGTTCTACGAATAATACTCTGGTTAATAGAGATAGCAACCATAAGCGGATCATATTGATTCTGCACCTCAACAGTAGGTAAATCATTATCGAAAAACACAATAGGAGGTACAGAAGGCATAGTATGCATCCACTCCAAAAATGAATTAATGTTGTCTTGATTAGGAGGCGTAGCAGGGAGAGTAGATAAATCTTTTTGCAACGCCTCATGATATGTAGGAGAAGTTTGAAGTAATTCCCATAAAGAGATCTTAGCCAGAGTAGTGTGTAACTATTCTACTAAGTCATATTCCTTAAAGGAAGAAGGTAACCTAGGTGCTTGAGGAAGCATAGGTTGAGAAGGAGGTAAAGTTGCTGGGACAGTAGGTTGAGGATTATTTCATGTGCGATAAGCATGTGAAATAAAATCCGTGTTATAAAATAAATCCAAGGGATCTCTGGGTTTTCCCTTAATAGTTATTTGAGGACATCCTTTTACCATCATCAAAGGTTTTGGAAATAACTTTTTAGGTGTCGCGATGTTGCAAATAGAGGAATATGAAGGTAACCATGCATACACTCTATGGTAAAAGTCAATTGAAGAGGTTGTGGAGGAGGATGAAATAGGAATAGGATCCATGGGGATTGCATTCGAACCATTTTCATTCTCACTTCCATGTACCTCATGAAGGGATCTATCATTTTGTACAACAAAATCCTCATCAAAGTATTCAAAACAAAAAACATACATTTTGAACACAAGAAAACACTACAAGCATGTAAAATGTAAATGTTTTTATATTTTTAAAGAAATTTTGAGATTTTTATGAATTTTGAAATATAAATGCAAGAGCATAAAAGAAAACCTACTTCTATATTCATGCAAGATTTAATATGAAATGTAAATCTAACACCAAGGAAAATAAAGAGCTGTCTATCGCGGGTTCACCAAAATGTAATATATAAAATTTGGCTCATAAAGGATTGCTTCAATAAGATTTGCATAATGAGATGAGAGAGAAATCCTAAGGCCAATTTTACTTTCTTACACTTAATTATTATGATAAAGAGGATTGAAAGGAGAATGTAAAGAATAGTGGGATAAGATACCTACCTCATAACATAGTAGATCTGGAAAAACTCATTTTCTGAGGTCCATATTGAGTTTCTGGAAAATCTAACAGTTGATCCCGAACCAGAACGCAGAGACAAACAAAACTGAGAAATCTTTTTCCATTCTGATGTCATCTTATGAAAAATGTCAACCTTGACCCACAAATGTCAACCTTGACCCACAAATGTCACCCTTGACCCAATAATGTCGACCCTGACTTGCACAATGTCGACAGAAAATCTGTTTGCGGATCCTGATAATTTGCTAAAAAGGGTATCCAAATCTAGTCTCAAATCTTCTTTTCTGTACCTGCAACTCCCAAAAAGAGCACCTACAAATATCTGAAAAGAGGGGTTTGGGGTGGCTATATAGGGTTTTTCCTTAGTCAAACCCCCATTTTTGTGATCTCCACCTCCACGAATAGCCGAATATAGAATGTATAGTGTGTGTTTATTGCTCTTTTGAAAAGAGTCTTTAAACATGTAATATCAAGATCTAATCTTCTAGATTAACAATCCTAACATAACATGAAAATGAGAAAGAAATGCATAGATTCAAATATGACAAATAAATTATACCAAGCCCCCAAGGCTAAAGTATTCCTATCAACTCACAATCCATAATAGCTACCCCCTGATAATGTCCTTTGAATGCTTGAATGTTGAGAATAGTAGATCTAAAGAGAGAGCCTTCTTGCTTCAATGAAGATCCACTATACCTTGTCCTCAAAATTCTTGATTGAAGATGATGATATGTCCTCCTAGCTTGTCCTTCTATATCATCCTCTTTCTTTTTTTCATCATCATTTCATCATGTCATCTCCCAATTTTGTTTCATGATCAAATGAAGGCAAAAGAGAGTGTTTATATAGAGATCTCAACATAGGTCTCCTAGGGAAAAGCAAGGGATCCTAATTCAATTTATAACTCAAATCATGGTCCAATCATAATTACCAACCATAAATGGAATGTATTAATTCAAATATCAAAGAAAACACTTTTGCATACGGACCTAGGGACCTATTTTAAGTTTTGAACCCTGAAAAGCTCCAGATTTGAAAGCGGGGACGAACACCCGACAGAGGTCTATATAAACCTTTCCCTTGACCTAGGTCAAGGTTGACCTTGAGCTTGACCTAGGTTAGGGTTGACCTTGACCCTGTCCTGAGGTTTCAGGCCGGTCACCAGAAAGTTTCTGAGAGGTTCCCAGGTCAGCCAGGGATCTAGGAAGGTGGGGGAATGTACCAGAATGTTAGGAAGGCCTAGAGGCCTAGGGAGAGAGTAGGATGAGGCCCAGGAGGACCAATAAATAGGTCCTACCTTGAAAGAAGATTCATAGAGAGTGAAATCTAGGAGGATCCATAAGATCCTAACCCTAATTTCAGCTACACATTTATAATCAATCACAGATGCAAATATAGTATGCAAACATACTAAATAAGGGTGCTAAGCCTATCAAAATGGAAGTTCTTCCATTTTAAGATGATACAATACACACACACACACACACACACACACACACACACACACACACACAAATATATATATATCAAAACTTTGGCCCGTTCATCCGAGTATATGAATGTGATTTCTGTTGGAATTTCATTTTTTATTGTGATATGTTATGGTATTTCATTTAGATTGTGAAGAGGATCATGGTATTTGTAGTTTATCTTTAATTAGATGTGGATGTCACTCTTTTGGCTATTTCTTAGCTCTTCATTTTAGTGATTCTATATCCAATTTATATTTCATTTAAAGTTTGAATGTTTGAACCTTTGATACTTTAGGGTAAAAAGTATTGTCTAAGATATTTTATTGATTGATTCATGGAAAGAATAATTGCAAATTATTAAAAATGGAGCTGCACCTTTATGTAGAGGGACTTGACCACTAAGGAAAATCCCAACTATTATTTAATTGATTTCTCCCAATAGGGTTGTAGAGGATTATTCACTTGATAATCTTTGATTAATTTTGGGGATAAATATGTTAACTAACACATAAATAATGCCATTACTTATATATTCATACAATGAACCCTATGAATGTATATACAATGACATTACTCTCCATACAATAGTGTACTATCATACCCAATGAAATGCACTATATAATAAACCCTAAAAGGAATTAATGATACAAAACAATTGCGATTATGAAGCAATGCATGAATTAACTTGGCAATAGTAAATGAAAGAATGTTATAGTAAAACAAACACATAAACCCTAACGTGGGTATTGGAGTACACACAAAACTTCACCATATACACCATGGTCATGAAAAGAATATGTATATAATCACATGTATTATTATATAAAAAGGATGCTTAACAAAAGTTAACAAATTGGACATACATAAACAAACCATTAAATGTCTAACCCTTTCTATACCACAACAAATAAGAAAAACCCGACAAGGGTTTAGTAAAGAATACAAAAAAAACTAAACCCTTAAAGAATAAACTAATCAGAGGGAATAACGTATTAACAAAGAATGATGTATACATTTCAAATAAGCACATGCACATGAAATCAAAATGAAAAGAACAAGAGTTGTAAAAACCTAGACTAATCTATTGAAGATCTCTTGTATCTCTGCAAAATGAATCTCAAACTCCAAACTATTCCACCTCCCTTCTAATTTTCATTCCCAATGTCAGTTCATCAACTGAATAGTTTAACTTGCAAGAAGACACCAAACATGACTATGATTCCCTAGCTCCAAGGAGCCTAGGGTTAACTTAGCACTTAACTAAAATAATATGAAACCTCAAATGTGGTGCTTGAAGTACCAAATATGGTGCTTGTATTGCATCTTAATTAATGTTGTTAATTGCCACTTTAATGTAGTATTTTGCACCAAAAATCCCTCTTTGCAAATGTTAAGAAGTAACTAGGGCCAACCAAAAGGTCCTAGCTAACAACAAATTTTTAGATTCCTTGGTCAAAACTTGTGATCAATTAGTTAATAAGGAGACTCTTGTATTATTCACCTTTTGAACATGTATGACCATATAATCATTGTCTTATCAAGATTAAGGCTGAAGTATCATTCTATAAAACAACACTATAAATATATATGAAATGTCTATGGACTTCCATTATTATCCACCTACCCAAGTTATTATTTTTGTCATCAAGGAAAAAAAGGTGTTCAACAATTTCCTCAAATTCTTCTTTGATTTGCAAGATTGGAAGATGGGTATTACAAGACTTCTTTGTAACCATATCATGTTCTATTTCTTAGATTTTTGAATAGATCTTTTAAAAGTATAAGCTTGTTTTATTTGTAATCTAGACACTCCATGTTGATTTAAATTGATGGTATCTATTTTAATCATGATTGGTTCCCAAATTTTCAAAGCTATACTTCTTATGACAACCTTATAACCATCAATTTCAAATTGAAAAAAATAAGTTCATCTATATACCCATGTAAAATTTTAATTATGTATCTCAATGTCCAAGTAGGGAAATTGAGAGCAATGATGATGGAAATAATAAATCATCAAAGAAAAATAAGCCATTTAATTTCAAAAATAAAAATGTTTGTAAGAAGAACAAAGCTTTGTATGCTAATGACACTGATAGTGGTTCAGATGAACCCCTTGAAGGAAGTGAGGAAACTCTTTTCAAGGTTATTATATCTCCCAATGTACCTCAAGAAAGTAGTATATTTGAAATTTCGAAGTCTAAAATTTATTTTAAGGGAGAGATAAAATCATGCCTTAAATAATTGAAAAGATTAAAGAAAGAGTTAGTTGTTCAAGGAAGTAAAAATAAAAAAGATGTAGAGTTGGTTTATGCTCTAAAATTTAATATTGAAGAGAAAAAAACATATTCTTGTGGTTACTCAAGAAGAACTACATTGTAAAGAATGTGAGTGTTGTGGATTTGAAGCAGAAGTTGTTTATCTACGAAAAAAACTACTTCTTGTAGAAAACTATCTGATGCTCTTGAAAAAAAAGAAGGAGAATCATTACAAATGGCTATGAAAGGCTGACTTATCTCTTCTAATTCTAATTTCTTTGGTTTTTGTTTCAGCTACAAACAATCAAAACACAAAGCTAATGAATGAAATGTAACACCTAAAAGGAATATTAATCTTGTGAATGGAAATCTTTATCAATTCATTAAAAAAATTAAAGGTGTTAAATGTGGCAAACAAGGTCACATAGTATTTTTGTAAAGGTTTTTTCTTAGTATATTCTAATAAATATGACAAAAGTTCTAAGAAAAAATTGGTTTGGAAACCAAAAAAGTTCCTTTCATTTTCCAAGCATTAAATTTGCACAATTAGAAGATACATGGATTCTAGATAGTTGATTCTCTCATCACTTGACAAGTGAAAAGACAAATTATTTTATTATAAGGAATTGAATTATGGAACAATTAGATTTGGTAATAAAACTTGTTTTCAAATAAAAGTATCAGGAACCATCTTTTTGGATAGCCTTTGTACTATAACAAATGTTAATTTTGTTAAAGGTATGATTCCTAATCTCTTAAGTATGAGTCAAATTTATACGAATAATCTTGTAGTTGTTAGAAATAAGAGTCTACTAGTACAACTGAGAGGGGAGGGGGGGGGGGTGTGAATCAGTTGTATGCCATATATTTAAACTTTAATCTTTAAAAATCAAAAGATAAATGAAAATCTGAATTCATTAACAACACCATAACACAACAATTTTTGTCAAGGAAACCCTATTAAGGGAAAAAAAACCCTAATAAGAATTAGTACCCACATATAATGAACTGAAAGTATACTATCTTTATTAAGAGATTTAGCCTTGTTAGCTGTTGATTATTACATATAATTGTACAGTGCCTATTAAAGGATAAACCCTATTAGGAGTGAACATAAATAATAGGCTCACTACTTAGGCACACTGCCTAAAGAAGGTTATATCCACCTTAAGGACTAACTATCTGAGATGCAGATATACAAACATATAATTTCCAGTGAACTGACTGATAGCAACAGATTTTCTTAAATAGTTCCAATGAAGTTCATCAATCATAACATCTTCTCTACATCCAACAAACTTTGCAAGTACAATCTCAGAGCTTCCAAACTTTGTTATCCACACACCTAACCAAGAAAATAACTATCCTTTACACAAGTTTATAATAAGCAATTAAGTCGGCCAATTCAGACTTCCCTAATGCACAAATAATTCCATATCTTGTTTCTAAGATACACATGGTACCTATAACAAGAAAAAAACAATTACAATTTATCAAATATAATCCAAGATCTGTAATCCATGTTTGCTATCATGATACACATTGCATCTTTGAAGTCGGCCCCAAATAGGTCTTCTCCAAAATATACACAAAAACTAATGTCACCAAGAACATTGTGACCCAGCCATAATATAAAACATTCCTCAATATGTGTCCTAACACTATCCAAACTTGCATAACATGAATCATTCTCGCACTCAAGTTATCCACAAAACTCAGAGACTAGCTCTATCACAATTCTATGTCTTTGTTGTGTATATAGTCTTCACTAAAATCATTGTAACTCAAACAAACATAAACATAAAATCAAGAAACCCTAGATATAATATCCAATCTCATCCCTATACACATCTCCATCTTTACTATCGGTCATCTGTGCACTAGTGATAACGAGTCCATCTGTCTTCATCTGAAACATATGTTGACATCAATGAAAAAACATGAATGCAAACAACTTGAAAATAATACAATTCCAACAATATCCCCCTTTTGCATCAATGAAAACACATGATAAAATCCATCAACCCAAAATTACCACTCTCAATACAATATTCTTAAAATTCTCTTCACAGCTCTCCCAAAAACACTAGGTATTTTTCATAGACTCTCTTAACTGAATCTCTCCCCCTTTGACATCAATGAAAAAGGTTTCCATCACTCTATCTCTGACCATAATTCCTCTTCAAGGTATAATTTTTTCAAATATTCATTCCTACAATAACCAGGTGCTCAATCACCCAAATGTGTTCTTTTGTGTTCCTCTGATCACTCCCCATACCGAGTGGATCCATACATCAAGTCCAAGAAATGATATAACTCTGCAATCCTCTGGAATGATACATTCCTACATCAATTAGTTCTTTCAAGAAGGGGCTCTCATCTCAAGCATACCTTTGAGATACTCAAAGGAATCATTTGGGAAAGGTTATGTAAATAAATCTTCTATTTGTTCCTTTGTTCCAATATACTACAATCTAATCTCCTTCTCTGCAACCTTTTCTCTCAAAAAATGATACTTAATTAAAATGTGTTTATTCTTTGAATGCATGAATAGATTCTTTGACATATTCACTGTGCTAGTGTTATCAAAATTAATAACCACTAGCTCATCAAAAGTTATCCCAATGTGCTTTAACATTTTCTTCATCCAAACAATAAATGTGCAATTTATAGCAGCAACAACCTACTCTGATTCAATAGTAGACTAAGTTATACAATCGTTCTAATTACTTAACCAGGAAACCAACCATTTCCCAAGAATAAATTTCATTTCACCAATTATTGACATCTCAAATTTATTTCCCATTTCCTTAGAGAATTTATTACTGATTTCATCATTACCTCCAAAAGTGATATCATCTACAAAAACTTCAGCTATTAAGATTCCATCTCAACTAGTTCTTAAGTACAAATTATTGCCTACATTACATTTTTTTAAAACCAAGACAAAGTAAATACCTGTCCAATCTAGCATACCATGCTCTAGGTGCTTGTTTGAGTCCATAAAAATCCTTTTTTTAATTTGAAAACCATGTCCTCATCATCTGTTAGAGGAAATCCATCACGTTTCTCAATATATACTTCCTCTTCCATATATCAATTCAGAAATGCAGATTTTACATCCATATTATATACTTTAAAGTCTTGTGTACATCATAAGGAAATAATAATCTCAATGCCTCAATCCTAGCAACTAGAGAAAATGTTTCTTCAAAGTCTATAAATTCTTGTTGTGAGTAGCCTTTACAAACTAGTCTTGCCTTATTCCTTACAACCATTCATTCTTCATTCATCTTGTTTCTAAAAATCCATTTAGTCCATATAACATTCTTATACTTAGGTCTAGGAACCAATTCCCAAGTGTTATTTTTATTTATTTGTACCAATTCTTCCTTTATTTCTTTATTCCAAGATTCATATCTACATACCTCATAAATAATTTTTGGTTATACTTCAGAAATAAAAAAAATTTCATTTCTTAATCTAGATCTTGTCATCATGTCTTTGCTTACATTGCCAATAATTTGATTTTCAAAATGGTTGTACTTAACATACCTCTGTGTCTTTGGATTTCAGTAGAATCATTTGAATCATTCAAACATACCATGATCCCGTGATCAACCTCAAAAGGTTCTTCTTGATGTGTAGTAACCTCCCTATTCTGTAAAGTCATATATTCTTTCATGAGTCTGAAACTTTTGATCAATCCTTACATTAGCACTTTTAATTATCTTCCTTGATATCAGATTGAAATATTTATAATATTTTCTCTTATTGGAATAACCAAGGAAGATCCCTTCATCACTTCTAGCATCAAACTTTCCTATCTCATCGCCTCTTTTGATATAGCATTTAGTACTAAATATTCTGAAATATTTCATAGTAGGAGATTGATAAACCATAGTTCATTATGAGTCTTATTAGTACCTTCTTTGATCTGAATTTTGTTCAAAGTGTAGACCGCACTACCAAATTTTTTTCTCTAATGACCATGCAACACATCTCATTCAAGCAACATAGTTCTGGCAACATCTAATATAGTTTTGTTTCTTCATTGTGCATTCTCATTCTATTGTGGTGTCCTTGGAGTGGATGTTTGTCTGTATATTCCATTATCTTCAGAATAGGTATTGAACATATCTGCAGTAAATTCCCCACCTCTATATGACCTTAAACATTTTATTTTCAAACTTGATTCATTCTCAACTTTTTCTTTGAATATCTTGAATTTATCAAAAGCCTCAGATTTCTCTCTAAGATATGTAACCCATATCAACCTGAAAAATTCATTAAGAAAATGAATGGAATACCTTTCACCATAGTAATATCTTGTTCTTGTAGCACCACACATATCTATATGCACTAGACCCAAATTCCCTTTTGCTGAGCAAGATTTACTTTTATAACTGCTTCTAGTTTGTCTCCGCATCCCACATTCTCTACACATAGTGTTAGAAGGTTTCACAATCTTTAGTAGATCTCTAAAAACAATTCATACTTGATTTCATAATGTTATCAAAATTTATATGACAAAATATTCTATGCCATAACCAGTTGTCATCAACCTTCACAACAAAACAACAAACTTCAATAGTATTCAACTCAAAAAAATTGCCTATTGACTTAGTGCCAGATGCGATCAAATCTGATGTCTTACTTCTGATAGAACATTTCCCATCATTGAACTTCAAATGATAACCAAATTTTACAAGTTTTCCAATACTCAACAAGTTATGCCTAAGTCCATCAAAAAGAAATACATCATCTGTATTAGTTTTACCATCAAGAGAAATCTATCCCACTCCAACAATAAACTTAGGAATATTGTCACCAAATCTGACTACAACACCATCATATTTAGTTAGCTGAATAAAAAAAATTATATCACCAGTCATATGATGTGAACAACCACTGTCTATGATCTATTCATATTTATTTTGAAAATTTTGAAACTAGGGATTTCTCTTCATGAATAGGTTCATTATATTTAATAGAAATAAATCCAATTTCATCATAATCCACAACATCATCATCAGATAAAAACCTTCACTAGCATAGTAGAATTCCTTATCCTTGGAGTAACTAGGTCTATGAAACTTAGATTTATGTTTAGGAATCATTGTAGGACGTCTAGATGCAAAATGACATATCTTATTTCATGAAAAACATTTCAGAGGTAAGTTTCCTTCAAACTTACCCTTACCTCTTTTTTCTTTATTTACGATCAGGGCTACAATTTCATCTAACTTTCTCTCTTATTACTCTAAATTTTCCCAATCATCAACATATTCACCAAGCTCTTCTCGCAAGTCACCCCTGCTGGTGCTCAAAAGGCCTAATAAAGTCTTTTTGTTATTATGCATAGCTGCCTTGAATGTTGATTCAACCTTAGATAATTAATCTTGCAACTCTGCCACCTCAAAGGTAGTTAATTTCACAATCAACATCTCTCTATTGAAGTTCTCCATCAAAAGTATGATCTCCTCTATACCTTGTACTTTAGTTTTGTAAACAGGTGTCAAAGATCTAATAATCTTTGTGATAAATTATTCTTCACTGTAGGTTCCTCTAGAGTTTTTAATACCTATATCAACCTCAGTAAACCCCATTACATATGATCTACCATTCTCATCATTTTTAATTTTCAAAATTTTTGTCTTTATCTTCCAGTTCTATAACTTCGCCTTAGTAAATTTATCTCCCTCATATAGTGCCTCTAATATTGACCAAACTTTATGCATAAAATCCAAATATTTAACCGATGTGCATTCACCTTCAGAGAGTGCACTGATCAATGCTTCTCTTGTAACAATGTTATAAGAAAATAACTTTTTTTTTCATCAGTAGTTGTATCTAATTCATCTTCAGACTTGATCTTCTCATATTTATTTGTAATCATCTAGTAGAAAATTCTAAAAAAAAGTAGATGAGTTCTCATCTTGTTCTTCGTATTGTCAAAGTTTTCAAGATCAAACTTCAAACTCTCTTTCCTATAGAACACCATCTTCAGTATCACCTCAAGCTATTAAGCTTTCTCTCAAAGGAAAAAAAAAAGTCTGATACTAATTGTTAGCAATAATAGTCCACCATTACAACTAAGAGGGGGGAGGGTAAATCAGTTGAATGTCAAATATTTAATCTTTAACCTTTAACAATCAAAAGATAAATGAAATTCTAAAAATATTAAAAACAACACAATAACACAACCATTTGTTTTCAAGGAAACCCTATTAAGGGATCAACCATGGTGGTAATTAGTACCCACAAACAATGCATTGAAATTATATTATCCCTGTTATGATATTTAGCCCTGTTATGAGCTGATTAATACATACAGTACATAGTCCTTATTAAAGGAAAGACCCTATTAGGATTCAAGAGATACATTAGGCTCACTTTCGAGGCTCACTGCCTTAAGAAGGTTGAATCCACCTTCAAAACTCACTGTCCAAGATACAGATATACAAAGATATAATATCCAGTGAACCGACTGATAGCAACATATTTTCTTAAATAGTTCCAATGAAGTTGATCAACCACAATCTCTTCTCTACATCCAGTAGACTTTGCAAGTACAAGGTCACAGCTTCCACACTTTTTTGTCCATGCACCTAACCAAGAAAACAACTTTCCTTTATAAAATTTTACAATAAGCAATTAGGTTGGCCAATTAATATTCCCCAAGGCACAAATAATTACATTACCCCTTGCTAAGATACACATGGTACCTATAACATGTAAACATCAATTATATTTTATCAAATATAATCCAAGCTCCGTAATCCACACTCACTATTTATAATACATGCTACATTCATGAACTTGGTGCCAAATGGGTCTTCTCCAGAACACATGCCACAACTGACATCAAAAATAATATTGTGACCCAACAATCATAACAAACATTCCTCAATATGTCTTTTGATATTTCCCAAGCTTGTATAACATAAATTGAGCTCTCACTCAAATTAACAATAAAACTCGGAGACTAGCTATATCACAATTCTCTGCCACTATTCTGCAAACAATATTCACCAAATTTGTTGTAACTCAAAAAAACAAAACATAAACTCAAGCGACCTTAGATATAAGATCCAAGTTCATCCCTGTATACATCTCCATCTTTGCATACTCTAAAACATCTGTATAGTCTTTGTACATTACTGTCTGTCATCCATGCACCAGTGATAACCAATATTTATGTCTTCATCTGAAACATATGTTGACATCAATGAAAAAAAATTAATTCCACCAACTTCAATAGAAGCCAATTCCAACAATATGTACCTTCAATTCTCTAGATTTTCAAATCACTCAAAAATATGAAAGAATAATTGTAGGTGTCAAAATAGAAGGGAATGTGTATACTCTAAATGAAGTAATTAATGACTATGAAGAAAATTATCTTTTTTATATAATTAGAAGAAGTGATACACCTAAAATTTAGTTAATAATATTTTTTGAAGGTTATAAAGATCTAAAAAGGAATTAGTTTGTACACTACTTGAAGTTCAAAACCTCGGAAAATAATTTCATGTTTTTTAAAAAACTTTGAATGATAAAGCATATGAAGAAGAGGTATATTATTAGATAGCCTATGAACGAGAATTTATTTTTGTTATAAAAGAAATAAAAAATATTAGAAAATACATTTATGAACATGAAAAGAAAATTGATGAAAACGATTCAAATAAGGCTTATGAAATGGAAACTGTAGTCAAGTTTGTAGTTAAAATAAGGTCTAAATTAAGAGAAAATGAACAAAAGTGTGGACTACATGAAAATAACATTTGTTGAATAAAGAATAAAATAAAAAAGATTGACAAAGTTTTATTTTCAGAGTTTCTACAAACACACTCAAAAAGGTTAAAGAAAAACCTGATTCTCTCTAAGTTTCAAAGTGGTTAGCAGGATCATACTTTTGTTCCCAGACAAAAGTATGGTAATATTGCACTACCTAGATTGATGTACCAAAGGAATTATTTTTTGCAAGGGAATAAAATCCTTTCTCCCTTGAGAAAACCAGTAAAATTTTGTTTTGGAAGGATCTTGCTTCAATAAAAAAATTTCTTATCTACTTATTTAATGAAATGTATATATTTGTTTCAGATGATCTCTCTTTTTTTTTTGTAATCAAAATTTATATTTTTCGTCATTTTGGTATATATAACCATGTCTTAGTTTATTCAAAATTTTAATGATCAAACTACCAAGGTTTTATAGAAAAACTTGAACATCTATTATCAATTATATTTGATACTTTGATTAAATTATTAAAATTTGAATAATAGTATATATTAATATTTAGTACCATGATGACATTGCAAGGTTTGTTTCTTAAGGAAGTGAGTAATGTCACTAAAACTCACTCTTCAAGAGAAGTATTTGATCATAATATGATAATATTTGATTGGAAAGTTTTAGTGGATTTCTTGACAATATCCCTTTCTTGGTAATTGTTTATTGATAATAGTATTCTTGGTTGTGCTCCAATCATACATAGTTATGCATTTTCTGATCAATTGGTGGTGCAGGAGCACCTAGGGTGAAAATCCCTACTTTGTTTTTGTTGTGTACTTTCCTAGTTACTTAGGCAAACTAGGAAAGTTTGGGAATATTTTGGATTTGTTTAAGTTGGTTTCGTAAGGTGTTTGTTCATTCACTCTTGTAATGACCGAAAAGGAAAAAAATGGGTCCAATTTGTGAATAGACACCCTATTTCCTTAGATGCATGTTTTAGGCTAATTTTGTGTTTAAGAGGTGGTTTTTAGGCCTTGGGAAATCCAACCAAAGGATTAGGAGCTTTAGAAAGTGAAATGCATCAAAGATGAAAAGTTGCTAATGCAATAATTTTTAAACTTTACAACTTTTTAAAGTTGCTCGACATGTACTATAAAGTTTCTTTTGTCCTAAATGGATAGTTGGGTTAGTTACAATGGTTTTTTTGACAATAGGAAGACTATTTAAGATCTCCCAAGTCATCATTTCGAGGTTGGATGTCTTTTTGTTTGAAATTTCATTTAATGAAAAGTTGCAGACTATGTTTTTAACTATATTCAAGAATTTTTTATTAGCCGAGATGATTAATGGATTGAATCTTGATATTTTTTGTTGTAATTAGTTGATAATGATTGTTTACATACTCTATGTCGAGGTAGTTTACTCTTTTGTCTTTATTTTGTAAGTTGCAAGATCCTGGTCTAATTCTGGAATATAAATAGAAAATGGCTCCTAAAGGTTCTGTAACACCCCAAAATTGACACCTAACAACCAATCAATTTTGGTACATTTTCTTATCTTCGAAGTCCTATTGTACTAGGCAAATTCTTCTCCTAATTGACTTTAATTGACTGAGTTTCAAATGCAGAAAACCCAAATTTGCATAAATCTAACAATTACATTTAATTCCTAAATCTTAAATGATTATTAGCTAAAATCCCTAT
>MU228485.1:1379980-1399744 GCA_018584345.1 Thuja plicata
TAGCTTACATTTCTAGCATAATTAATATAATTTCATTTTGGAATTGAATATTGTTAGCTTTGATTCATGAGTTATTTGTAAGTGCTAACAATTCTATCTATGTTTTAAAAGCTTTTCAAATTCATTTTGCTAACCAAATGCTAGCTTAAAAATGCATTCACTTCTAGATTTCAAGCATTCTTTAGATTAGAAATATTTCAATTCCATAGCTTAATTGCATCTCATCTCTAGACTAGTTGTACTTCAATTTCCTAGCTTAAATCATGTTTAATTCATAGAATAGCCGCATTTTTATCATATCTAGATGCAGATTTATCACATTTGATGGCTCTTCTACACACACCTCCACTTTAAAAATCCTCCGTATTAGAGAAGTTCAGGTTGTTGGCTCTCGTTCTGAGGGTAAACCACATCAATCACTCCTAATTAGGAGGCAACAGGTTGTCTTGATCACTTCATAGAGCAAACAATTCATGTTTGTCTTTGCGAATTCATTGATTGAATAAGGACTATGTTGTGTTTTATGTTGGATAGAGAGGTCCACATTTGACATAAGACAGGTTCTTGAATCCATGGTGAGAAAAATGTGGCCAAATGGAACTCAAGAGGAGACACTACATATAATTTTTTTTTGGTTTTTGTAGGAGAAGTGACAACCATGATTTTTGATCTATTTCCCTAGGCAAGCTTTGCAATAGCCCGACTAGGGGAGAAAGTGAAACAGTGTTGTAAAACATGCAGGGTTGAATTGGAAAACACAATCCAATGATTGGATAGGTACTGCGGAAAGATAATATGAATCTCTGAGAAGTGGTGGCCTTAGAGGAGTTGAATTCATCAAGGAAATAAATAAAATACACTAAAAGACCTAATTAGCCCTACATTTAAGGCCAATGTCTCTAAGAAGTTCCAAGGGTTGTACGGATAATTTCAAGAATCCAAACCTTTAAAATATTAAATATTTTGGAAAAGGGTATTAGAATCCACAATTTTTTTTTGGGGTCTTTTGGGTTTTTTAAGAAAGAACCAAGAATTTGTGTCTAATTATAGCTATAAGGAAGAATTAGGCCTAATCCTAAAGTGTGAAAGTTTGATGAATGAATGGATTTATAAAGGCTTAAAATATTCAAGAATATCATAAATGACCCAAAGAAGTAAGAAAAAAACCGTGCAAAGAGTTGTGAGTGCATTGGCATAGGTTGATAGAATTCAGCTTTGAGGATCCACTGAGCACTGAGAAGAACCTGACTGATAGAATGGACCTTGAGTAAGAGGTAGAAATTATTAGTGACTTGGCTTAATATTAGGGTTGAGAACACCCTAGGATATCTAGGAGAGAGGCCTTAATATAGAGTCAAGGTGACTCTAAAATGAAATATCCAATTCCTCTCAGATTAGTATCAGAGCCTAAAGATTGGGCTTGTGTTGTTTGGATACTATCTTCATCAGAATCTGTATATTCATCCAAGATGATGACTCATGGTGTGCTAGATAAGGATGTAGAAGAACAAAGGGAGGATAATAGAATCTTAAAAGAATATTTTGTCGACATGGTAGATAAATTAGAATAAGTGCAGCTTAAGACTATACCAGTCATTGAATTGATGAAAGAAAAAGAAGGAATGGGTAAATTAGTGGTGAAGGAAGATATAATACTAGAGCCTGACACTGTGCTTCAAGAAGATCCATTCTTGATGGTGTTAAAAGTAATGAGTGGTAAATATTTGGAAGGTGTGTCTTTATTTAGTGGCAAGATGCAACTTGAAGTAGTCATGGAGTTTATAGAAGGCCTTGAAAATCACTTTGACTGTGATCATGTGAACTATGCTAAAAAAGTCAAAATAGCCAAGAAAAGATTGAGAGGGACTGCTCTCACTTGGTAATAGTTTTCTCAAGATGAAAGAGTCAAATAAGGGAAGAACCCTATAACTAGTTGGAAGGGCATGGTGGCCAAAATTAGAGAAACTTAGCTTTCTAATGACTATGAAGTGCAGTTGTATAGGAAGAGAGAGAATTTAAGGCAGAAAGACCTATAAGTTAGTGCATTTATGGAATAGTTTCACAAGTTATTCTTAAGGTCACATGTAATGGAAGAGGAGAGCATAAAAGTGGCTAGATATTTGAATGGTCTCAAGTGGAACATTCAAGAGGAAATCAGTCTCTTAAGCCCCAAGATAGTACATCAATGTTATCAGCTAGCTCTCAAGGTGGAATAGAAGCTCAAAAAGAAACAAGATTCAAGAAGTAGGGGCAGAGGTAGAGGAAGAGATAGTAGTGGTCAAAGGGGAGGTATTAGAGGAAGGCAATTTTAAGCCAAAACCATAGTGAGTCCAAAATCATGGAGAACCAAGGAGGGACTAGTAACTCAAGGGGTGGTTACAACAGAGGAAGAGGTTCAAATAATAGTTCAAGAGGAAGATCTAATAACCAGGGGAGAGGGTCTTATTTCTCTTCAATGAAGTGATAAAATTTCTACCACTATGGGAATCCTGCATATAGGTGTCCTGAGAAGGGTTCTACATCACAAGGAGGAGAGAAAAGAGTCAATTATGTGCAAGAAGAGTCTTCTAGCAGCAAGATAGTAGAAGTAGCCCTAGATTCGGAGATAGGGGAGAATTCGATGATTCATAGAACACTCAAAGAGACCATCAATGAAGATCCAAGCCAAAGATGATATTTGTTTAGATTCAAGTGCAAGGTATTAGGTAAAGATTGTAAAGTTATCATAGATTCTTGTTGTACTGATAACATAATTTCTATAGAATCTATTGAAAAGTTGAAATTGAAAAAGATTCCTCATACTCGCCCTTACAAAGTTACTTGGTTTAATAAAGATCAACATGTGTTGGTTAATGAGAATTATTCAGTGGAATTTTCCATAGGGAGGTATAAGGATAGAGTGTTGTGCAATGTCTTACCCATTGATTCTTGTCATCTATTTTTGGGTAGACCTTGGTAGTTTGACAGAGCTGCAATACATGATGGAGCTAAGAACTCCTATTCCTTTAAGAAAGATGGAGTGAATTTCAATATATAGTCAATTTTTGAAGAAGGAGAAGTGAAGAAAGGGGCTCCTAACATATTATTGGTGGGATAAAAAGAATCATTGAAGACAATAGAGGAAGAAGAAGCAGTGGGATTTTATTTGGTTTAAAGCCTAAAGATGAAAAGGGAAACAAGAAGGAAGAGTTACCTTTAGAAGTCAAAGAGTTGTTAAATCAATACCAATACAGAGTTAGTGATGGTCAAGAAGCTACCCTACCACCCGAGAGGTCCATTATTCAACAAATTGACTTCATCCTAGGAGCCTCAGTCCCAAACAAAGCTTCTTATAAAATGACCCCACAATAGAATGAAAAAAATTGCCAAACAAATTTTCAAGAGCTACTTGACTAAGGGTTGATTAGGAAGAGAATAATTCCATGTGCTCTTCCCACTTTCCTAGGCCCAAAGAAGGGTGGTACTTGGAGGTTGTGTACATAATCCAAGGCCATAAATATGATCACTATCAGGTATATGTTACCAATCCCTAGGATAGAAGATTTAATGGACTGTCTATTGGGAGCTAAAATAGATCTAAATAGTGGATACCAACAGATAAGAACTAAAGTTGGAGATGAGTGGAAAACTTCTTTTAAGACTATAGAGGGACTCTATGAGTGGCTTGTTATGCCTTTTGGGTTTTCCAATGTCCGAAGCTCATTTATGAGATTAGTGAATGAAGTGTTAAAGGAATTCATTGGAAAATGGGTTTTGGTGTCCTTAGATGACATTTTAGTGTTCAATAAAACCAAGGAGGATCATATTAGACAATTGCAAATGATAATGCAAAGACATCTTGAGGAGATGTTGACAATCAACTTAGAGAAGAGAGAGTTCATAAAGAAAGAGTTAGTATAATTGGGCTTTGTTATATCAGTGGGAAACTTGAAGATGTATTCAAGAAAGGTGGAAGAAATCTTGAATTTTCCTACACCTAGGTCAGCTACAGAGGTAAGAAGCTTCAATGGACTATCATAGTTACATTGGAAGTTTATCAGACAGTTTAGTGAAATCAGTGCACATGTTTTGGATGCAATAAAAGAAGGAATGAAAGCCAAATTCCAATGGAATGAGAAGGATTATAGGGTATTTTAGACTTTTAAGAGAATAAAATCCACCCAGCCTATACTAACACTTACTATTTTTGACAAACTATTTACTATGGAGTGTGATTCCAGTAATGTTGTCATAGGTGTAGTTTTGAGTCAAGAGGGCAAGCCAGTAGATTTTTATAGCAAAAAAATAATTGATGCAAAGAAGAAGTATATATTATGTGATTTAGAGATATATGAATTGGTGAAATCATTAAGGAATTGGAGACATTATTTCCTTCCTAAGGAATTTGTAGCGTTTACTAACAATCAGGCTTTAAGTTTTCTGAATTCACAAGATAAGTTAAGCCTTAAGCACATGAAGTGGGTGGAGTATATCCAAGCTTATACCTTCACCATCAAGCAAAAAAAAGGACTTTAGAATAAGGTAGCCTATGCATTAAGTAGGAGGATTCTTACTGTACAACAAATATAGTTAAGAAGAATTGGCATAGATAATTACAAGGATCTATAGGTAGAGGATGATGACTTCTCAGTAGCCTATAAGGTACATGTAAATATTTTCAAAACCACTTTCACAGTGAGAATTCTGATTTTACCATTCAAGGTCTCTTGTTTAGGGGAGGTAAACTCTGTGCACCTAGAGGTTCAATGAGGGAGAATTTAGGGTAAAAGAAACATAATGGATCATTAAGTGGACATTTTGGGGTGCATAAAACTTTAAGTTGGTAAAGAGATACGATTATTGGCCAAGAATGAGTAGGGATGTCCATAAGTATGTAGAGACTTGTATAGTATATCAAAAGGCTAAAAGGTCTTCATCAAATGCATGGTTATACCAACCCCTTCCGATCACATATAGACCTTGGGAGTGCCTTAGTATGGATTTTGTAGTTGGACTTACCAAGACAAAACAAGGGTGGGAATATATCTTTGTGATTGCAGACAAGTTTAGTATGAGAACTTACTTTGTGCCATGCAAGACCACCTATGATGCATGCTATATAGAAAATCTCTTCTTTAGGGAAGAAGAGAGGATATATGGATTACCCCTAAGTATTGTATCAGATAGGGACTCTGAGTTTATGAGTAATTTTTGAAAAACCTTATGGAAGAAGCTTGGTACAAATATTTCCTTTAGCTCTGCATATCATCAACGAATGGATAGACAAAATGAGGTGGTGAACAAAAGTTTAGGAAATATTTTGAGATTCATAACAACAAAATATGGACAAATTTGGGATCAGTTACTTGCCTAAGAAGAATTTGCCTCTAACAATACATTCAATAGATCCACTGGAAAGATTTATTTTGAAGTGGTGTATGGGATTCATCCCAGGGGTATATGTGAGCTCAAGGATCTTGGAAGAAATGCAAAGAAGAGTGGTTATGATGAATATTTTTCTCAATCCATGAAAGAAGTCCACGATATTGTAAAGAAGGCATTAGTGGAGAGTACAACTCATACCATGAAGAAGGTGTATTAAAGGAAGAGAGATGTTCAGTTCCAAGTTGGAGATTTGGTCATGGTGCACCTAAGAAAAGAATAAATACAAAAAGGTGTCCCCAGTAAGCTTCAAACGAGGAAGATAGGCCATTGTACAATTCTGGAAAAGTCTGAGTCTAATTCTTACAAGGATGACCTTCATGCTAATATAGGATTATATTTATTTTTAAATGTGGTAGATCTTGTGTCCTATAAGGGACCAATTCAAGAAGGAGATCCTAGTCATTCAGAATATACAGAGGATCTCAAGACATTGAAACTTCCAGTTACTCCAAATTCTAAAGAAGAAAGGGTTCTAAACTTGAAACTTGCTAAGAAGACTAGGACCAATACCTACATGAAATATCTGGTAAAATAAAAAGGATAAGATGATTCAGAGTCTACATGGGTATAGGACGCAGAGTTCAAGAAGTTAGGAATCAACCTTGACTTTATTCCATCACCTAGAAGTCGATTTCTCTTATTTAGGGGAGAATGGTGCAGGAGCACCTAGGGTGAAAGGCGCTAATTTTTTTTTTTTTTGTGTACTTTCCTAGTTACTTAGTCAAATTAGGAAATTTTAGGAACATTTTTTATTTCTAAAGGATTTTTCTAAGTTAGTTTTGTAAGGTTTTTGTTCATTCACTCTTGTAGTGACCTAAGAAGAAAAATGGGTCAAATTGGTGAATAGACACCCTAGTTTCTTTGATGCATGTTTTTAGGTTAATTATATGTTGAAGATGTAGTTTGTAGGCATCTAGAAATCCAACTGAGGCATTTGTATCTTTAGAAATTGAAATGCATAAAATATGAAATATTTCTCATGCAACAATTTTGCAACTTTACAACTTTTTAAAGTTGCTCGACATGCCTTGTTGCTTAACATGTACTAAAAAGTTTCTTTTATCCTAAATGTAAAATTGGGTCAGTTACAATGGTTTTCTTGACAAGCAAAATACTATTTAAGATCTCCCAAGACATCATTTCAAGGTTGGATGTCTTTCTGTTAGAATTTCAGTTAATGAGAAGTTGCAGACTGTATTTTTAACTCTATTCAAGGTTTTGATTATTAGCCAATCTGATTAATGGATTGAATATTGATCTTTTCTATTGTAATTAGTTTCTAATGATTGTTTAAAGACTCTATGTGTAGGTAGTTTAGTATTTTTTCTTCATTTGGTAATTTATTGAAAACAAATTGTAAGTTGCAAGTTCCTTGTCCAATTATGGATTGTAAATACAAAATGACTCCTCAAGGTTCTTGAATCTATGGTGAGTAAAATGTTCCTGGATGGAATTTAAGAGGAGCAAGTTTATATAAGTTTCTTTTTTTTTTTGGTACGATAAGTGTCAGCCATTATTTTTTAGCTCTTGCCCTAGGCGACCTTGGCTATAGCCCGGCTAGGGAAGAAAGTGAAATAGTGGTGTAAAACTTCCAGGGTTGGATGGGAAAATAGAATCCAATTTTTGGTTAGCTAGTATGGAGAGGTAATATGACTCTCTGAGTAGTGGTGGCATCAGAGGAGTTGAATTCATCGAGGAAAGAAAGAAAATATAGTCAAATACCTAATTAGCCCTACATTTAAGTACAATGTCTCTAAGAAGTTTAAGGGGTTGTAACTGATGGTTTAAAGAATCCAAACCTTGAAAAATATTCAATATTTTGGAAAAGGGTATTATAATCCAAAATTAATTTTTTGGGTAGTTTGGGGTTTTTAATAAAGAGAAAAGAATTTGTGGCTAATTAGGGCTACAAGGAAGCACTAGGCCTAATCCTAAAGTTTGAGAGTTTGATGAATGAATGGATTTCTAAAGGATTAAAATATTCAAGAATGTCATAAAATGACCCAAAGAAGAAACAAAAAAACTCTTCAAAGAGTTGTGAGTGCATTGACATAGGTTGATAGAATTCACCTTTGAGGATTTAGTGAGCACTAAGAAGAACCTGATTGATAGAATGGATCTTGAGTAGGAGGCAGAAGTTCTTAGTGATTTGCCTCAAGATTAGTATTGAGAGAACCCTAGGATGTATAGGAGAGAGGAATTAGTATAGATCAAATATGAATCTAAAAGGAAAGATCCAATTCCTATCAATTGGAACATTTTACTTTTGATGCCAAACAAGTCCTAGATGATGACACAAAAATAAGAGTAAGGCAAATCATTTCTTGAGACTAATTGAAGTAAATAATTTATGCATAGATGTCTCTTGTACTTTATTGGAACATATGTTTTATCTCTATAATAATAGACATATTCTTTGTTTCTAAGATTAAAATAGTGGTTCTTTGGTTAGATGTTTGGTTACACTTCTTATTCTTTCCCAGTGGTTCAATATCGAGGTAGATACTTTGAGAAATTTTAATCCCATTTATGATTGGTTGTGACAGTTTATAGATTGTTTATATCAGATTTTTGGCATGATTATCTTTTCATATTTATGTAGTATGCTTCTAAGTGATAATTAATTTTACTTATATCAACACAGAGATGGTGATTCTTATTTTTTTTAGAATGATACTAATTTCTCTTGGGTGTTTACTTTATATTTGTTATAACATACATGTTTTTGGTATTTGAAGGTAAAATATGATACATAGAAGTTGATTTATAAAATAGGGAATAAATCAACTATTCAGTGGGATTTATCTGACAATGATTTGCATGGTTTAGTTTCAGACGTTGTTGATCTCCTTAGTGTTCTATCATTGGTTTTCAAGTATATTATTTTAGTTGTTTACTTCTTGGGCACATGCATTCTAGTTTTCCTCTCTCTCCTTTTACTTGAAGCAAATAGGAGGATAGGTTAGTATTTTGTGTTAGAGTAGCCATAGCATAGCTAATAATTAAATCATTTAATTATTAGTCTATTTACTCTATGCTTAAGTTTCACTTAGGCAGCTTTATAATTCTTTAGGGTTTCATGATTCCTTTTATAAGGATTCACTTCTTTGCATTTAATAAGGAGATTGTATTTTATAATTCTATTGTTGATAATATAGAATCTTTTTCTGTCAACATGGTATTCCAGTCTCTAGCCTTTTGGCCTCCATAGCTTTCTGTCTTCTCTTCTGTCTTTTGCTTCTTCTTGTAACTATCTTGCATGCAGGTGTTCTTGGGTAGATTTGCCATTTATCAAATCTAACATGGTATCAAAGCTTTCCTGCTGCTCACTGTTTGAGTTTTGTTGAAGCACAGAGGGTTTCAGAGGTTTTGCAGGAGGTTTTGTGTGGATCTAGGGGGACCTTTGTTTCTAGTCACTTTGGGCCCAAACGGACATTACCGTTGCACTCAGAGCATCCAAAAACCCCAGAATCTATATAAAGTTTGTCCATTTTGGACAACTTGGCCCCGAGGCAAAAAAAATTTGGTTTCCAATGTCGTACGGGCACGGAAACTCAGAAAAAAATAAAAAAAACCTTATATTTTTAGGTTTTTTTTGCGTTTAATATTACGCGTGCAGTGTTATTTTCAATCGCGCCGCTCTGGGTCCCCGCGCCGCCCCTGCGGCCACCGCGCCACCGCCGGCCCCCGGCTCCTCCGGCCTTCCCCGCCGCTCCAGTTTCAGCGCGGCCCCCGCGGCGCCGCCCTGCTGTGCTCCGCTGGCGCTCAGCCACTCCACGGCCCCCCACTACATGGCCCACAGTGCTGCCCTTTGCTCTGCAACACCCACCGCCCCTGCGGCCCACCTCCCGGTGCCCTCCTTTCTCTGCGGCCCTAGCCGCCGCTACCGCCGGCCCCAACGGCCACTGCCCTCCCTTGCACCGCTCCGCCCCCGGTGGCGGGCATTTTTATAGCTCCCACGGGCATTTAAGCCCAACAGCTGGTCATATGCCAGACCAAGGGCCCCAGGCTTAGCCCCCTGCACGCCATGTGCCCAAGGGCGCTAGTTTTTTAGCCCTAGGGGCTTATTTTTTTGCTTTTGGAGGCACTTTTGACCCCCCGGGACTATTTTCGCTCTATCTTGAGCATCCGGGGGTATTTTTCTGACTTCCATATACCGTCGGAAAGCTCTTTCTGAGAAATTTCCAAGAATGGGGGTTACGGTTTTGGCTTCTATTGTTTTGATAACATTTTTTTCTATTGAAGTCTGATGTCTGTTCTTGCCTTCCGGGAGTCATATCTGGCTCATCCGGACTCCATTTTTTGCAAACCAGATATCGTTGGAAAGCTGGTTTAGTGATCTATTCAGTTGCAATGGTCTTTTTTCTAGATTCTACTCTAGGTTTTCTCTCCTCTGAATTTGGCAGTTTATGCACTCTGGTGGATTGCTTGGGTTTATAGGTCCTGGGATCTCTTCTACTGTACTTCTAATTCACTCTTCTTTCTGAATTCTGAGCTTTTATGCTCCTTCTAATGCATCTTTTTTTTGTAAACGCACTGAGATAAAGTGCCTACTTCTGTATATCTGGGATTTCGAGCACCTTGTATGGTTTTAGTACTCGCACTCTGTTATAAAGTGCCATGGGGGGTTATGATGCTTTTTCTATTTTAGGTGCATCCACCTTTGTCAAGTGAGTGTACCTTCCATGACATTAGCCCATGCTATGTGTCAATGACACCACCTTTTATCCTGTGTTTGTACTTCTATTGCACTGTTGGTGTTCCTGGTTCTTCTTCTGCAGATGTTTTTGGCATTGCATTTCAGTGTTCCTGTCACCTCTCCCAGTTCAGCATTATGGGGGGGTTCACCTGTTGGTTCTATTGCTTCCTGGTTTGATTGATCAACTCTTCAGACATTGTCTTCTCTACTTGGTCATGCACTTCAGTGGGGGTTCTAGCAGTTTCTCCTGATAGAGTTTATAGTTCCTTGCTTCAGAGATTCTTCTTGCTCATTCTTGTTCCTTTCTCTGGGACATATTTTCCCTAGATTGAAGGCTTAGTTTCCTTCATCTAGTTTTCTTTCTTGTACTTGGGTACCTGATCAGGCCTTGTTGCCGGGACCCATCTTTCCTGCTTTCTGCAGTAGTTTAGCTGTTTTGCTTCTCCCTAAGTTACACTTAAGGGGGGGGTGTTAGAGTAGCCATAGCATAGCTAATAATTAAATCATTTAATTATTAGTCTATTTACTCTATGCTTAAGTTTCACTTAGGCAGTTTTATAATTCTTTAGGGTTTCCTTTAGGGTTTTGTGATTCCTTTTATAAGGATTCACTTGTTTGCATTTAATAAGGAGATTGTATTTTGTAATTCTATTGTTGATAATATAGAATCTTTTTTTGTCAACATGGTTTTTCAGTCTCTGGCCTTTTGGCCTCCATAGCTTTTTGTCTTCTCTTCTGTCTTTTGCTTCTTCTTGTAACTGTCTTGCATGCAGGTGTTCTTGGGTAGATTTGCCATTTATCAAATCTGACATTTTGTCACTAAGGACAAAGGGGGAGTTTGTTTCTCTTATCCTCGTGTTATCTTTGATGCCCAAATACAAACTAGTTTCACAATACATTGCTCATCCAAGTACTTTGCATTGATTACATGGTATTTGATCACTTTGTACCTGATCACTTGGCACAACACTTGAGAGAATTTGACTTTTAGGAAATGGTAATGATCAATTTAGGACATGACAATGATCTGTTTGATACATATGTTGATGCATATATGAATTATAGTGATCAATTTACTATATGGAATACATTTGAAATATTACAATCAATTTTTGAAGTGCTACATTATTGATATCGTCACAAGTTTGAACTTGAGCATAAACAGTTAATATGTTAAATGATTTGATTAGCATCAATGTCTAATGTGACTTACTAGCTCACTTCAATTACAATCATATTATGTTATGCTCATTTTGATCTATAGATTCATTATATTGTTACCAAAGTTGCATTACAAGTCAACTATGTCATAATTACTATGAACTTGTCTTGGAAATTATATTTGAAAGGATAATATTCATATTGGTGATGGAAAGCCTTTTGGTTTACATTTCCTAGGTAATTAAATACATGCTATTTAGAATATTGTTTTTACACAACACTTTGTATCATGTGGTACCAAATTTGTGGTGTTGGCATTAATGTGGTTTAAAGCATGAATTAACATGCAATTTCCTTCGACATCCGATAAATTATATCTTGTAACATAGTTTCATTATCATTTGTTAAGCCTGAAGATTGAATGAGCTAGGGAATAGGCATTGAGCCAGAGAATCATTATACTTTTGATTGAATATGATTGTTGATAGCATATAGTTGAGATAATAACAATGTTGAACCTTTTTTGAGAAGTTGGAATACGGATATGAAAACTATTTGGTGATTGAGAAAAGATTGGGAAGATTATTTGAAGGAAGTTGTTAGATCTTCTCTACCAGGTGTCTTCCATCCATGTTTCCTTTTGTCATGTTTTTTCATTGGAAAATCTGCAAGTTTTTTTTTGTTTTCAAAGAGCATTCATCTATGTTTCTTGATTTGTTCCTAACTGTTAAAAATTCTTGTATTATTGTAAAGGTTTTGATTAATTTGTTGTTAAATCTCCCTATTTAATAAATTTGAAAAAATTATTTTTCAGGGGCTTTGATTCTTGATTAAATTGTAATTATTTTTTAAAGTTTCTAAGGGTTTATTCTATCAATATAGTTATTTCTCTCTAAACCCATGTTTAAAGTCAGGCTTACCAATATTGGTTTTTTCTTGTAATGGTATCTTCATTATATCTATCTTCTTTATCATTTGTGCTACTAGGGTTTGTATCACTATGCCCTTGGGTGATCTCACAATAGTGTTTCCTACTTTTTGGGACAAAGGAAATCTGTCATTCAAAATATTTTCCAATTTTACTACCTTCACTCAAAGAACCTTGTTTGCATGAAGGGGTTAATAGACATCATGCAAACTACCTTAAGTGGGGTTGTTCATGTGAAGACCCCTCTTTGTACGAACTAACTCATGTAAGGTAGTTCGCTTGAACAGCTCCTTCGAGCGAATCTATTTTTGACAATATTTTTATATATTGCTGGCTACCCATTTCATTTTCACAATTCACTGTTGGATATCTTGTGTACCCAGGGCTTAGAGTGAACCAATGATGTCCAGTATGACATCAACACATCTTGATCTTTTTTGACTTATTCTAATTGTCATTAGTATCAGGTGCACACATATTTCCCATTTTTATTGTAAATTATATGTTTTATATTTATTATAGTTAGGTATTTTTAAAAATAATTGTTAGTTTGTATAAATGTTAAAAAAACATTAGAAAATCATACTAGAAATTTTAGAATATGTTAGAAAATTGTACTTGTATGTGACAAAACCATAGTAGAATGTTAGAACATGTTACAAAACTATATTACAAATGTTAGAATATGTTAGCAAATGTTAGAAAATTGTAGTAGTATGTTAGAAAATGTTAAAAGCTATGGTAGAATGTTAGAAAATATTAGAAATTATTAGAAACAATTAGAAAACCGTAGTAGAAATGTTAGAATATGTTAGCAAATGTGAGAAAATTGTAGTAGTGTATTAGAAACTATTTGAGAACCGTAGTAGAATGTTAGCAAATGTTATAAAATTATAGTAGTATGTTAGATAATGTTAGAAAACTATAGTAGAATATTACAAAATATTTAGGAAACATTAGAAAACCATTTTATAAATGTAGAAAATGTTAGAAAACACTAAGATCTTATAGAAATTATTAAAAAAGCAATTTTTATTTATTTTTAGTTAGCTATATTAGGTCTCTCTCTCTCTCTCTCATACAATTATGTATATGTTCTTGAGTTATGTATAAATGTTATTCATGTATAGTTAGATGTTAAAATATTATCCTAGGATGGTCCTTAGTACAAACCTAGGACCTTTTAAGACACTTAGAGGACCCGTTAGTACATCCTAGGATGCTTTAGGACCCCTATTATTTTATAAAACTCTTTAAGAACCCAAGTAGGACCCTTTAAAACACCTACAATGCCCTATCATAACTCTTTAAGAATCCCTGGGACTCCTAAGGCCTAATAAGACCACTTAAAACCTAATAGGACTAATATGACCTATTAAGAGCAATCAGTACATCCTATGACCCTTTAGGACTATTAGTATACCCTGGGACCCTTTAGGACCCCTATTATTACATAAAACTCTTTAAGAACCCAAATAGAACCCTTTAAGACACGTAGGATGTCTTATTGGAACACTTTAATAACCCTTAGGACACTTTAGAGCTAATAAGAGGAATTAATACATAATAGGGCCTATTAATACCAATTAGTACATCTGATGACCCTTTATGACTATTAGTACACCCTAGGTCCCTTTAGGACCCATATTGTGACATAAAACTTGTTAAGAACCCTTAGGACCCTTAAGACCTAGAATAGGACCACTTAAGACCTAATAGGACCCCTTAAGACCTAATTAGAGTAATAGGACCTATTAATACCAATTAGTACATCCAAGGGCAATTTAGGACCCCTATTATGACAAAAAACTCTTTAAGAACCCTTAGGACCCCTAATACTTTGAATAGGACAACTTAAGACCTAATAGGACCCCTTAGGACCTACTTAGAGTAATAGGACCTATTAATACCAATTAGTACATCCTAGGACCCTTTAGGACTATTAGTACATCCTAGGACCCTTTAGGACTATTATTACACCCAAGGACCCTTTAGGATCCCTATTGTGACATTAACCTCTATAAGAACCCAAGTAGGGCCCTTTAAGACACTTAGGATGACCTATTGGAACTCTTTAAGTACCTTTAAGACCTAATAAGACCACTTAAGACCTAATAGGACCTATTAATACCAATTAGTACATCCAAGGACCCTTTAGGAATTTTAGTACACCCTAGGTCCCTTTAGGAATCCTACTGTGGCATAAAACTCTTTAAGAACCCTTAGGACTCCTAAGACCTAAAGTATGACAAATTAAAACCTAATAGGACCCTTGACTTACTTAGAATAATAGGACCTATTAATATGAATTAGTACATCCGAGGACTCTTTAGGACTATTATTACATCATATGACCATTTAGGACTATTAGTACACCCCAGGACCCTTTAGGACCCCTATTGTGACATAAAACTCTTTAACAACCCAAGTAGAACTCAAATAGTATTGTAAATTTAAGTATAATTTTATATATTCAAATATTTGTTTCCATTTTATATGCAGTTGTAACATGTAATTGTACTTAATTGTTAACAATTAACTTTCACATGCTAAATCTAGATAGCCACTCATGATGTACCATCTCAAGATGTACCTCACACTCGTTACTTGAAACTATTTTTTAGACTAATCAGTCTAATAGAGATCAACTTAGAGAGTCCATCCGTAGATCTGAGCCTAGCATATATAGAGATTTTTGTATCACTATATTTAGAAGTTTAGAGGACATGACTATGAGATTGAGATCTCAATATTCCTTGACACCACAGGTTATTGATAATATTATTTGAGAGTTGAGAGCCAAGGTCTTAGGTGATGTTTCCTTGGAGACGATCCAGAGCCGTGTCCCTAAAGAAATCATCAAACGAGCGATTTTCCAATTTTATGTTGGGAAGCACAAGCTAAGGGTGTATCACATTATACAGTGTGATATTTATCAGATTGCATGCATAATATACCCCTAATTTATTGCATCACATTGTCCTTATCCTAATAAAGACTAGATTGCATTATATTTTGCCCAAAATTTATACCTTGAGTTCAGTTTGGGACTTAGGGTCAACTATATAGATCTTATAGGATATTATAGTTAGGGGTGTAGTAGAGTTGCATACCATGATAAATATTATAGGGATGATCAAGTTGTAAGTGCTTAGATACATTTGGTTGGGCAGAGGACTCTGACAGTGGCACTAGAAATGGTTGCTATTGTAGATAGAGTGGTCATTGATTCCCAGAGGGTAGTAGTCGACATGATAGGGGGGATTGATTATGCAGCCACCTCCATCACTTATAACACACTAGGTAGATACATTTTGACTAGACTGAGTCAAGCGAGATCATCTTTTGAGGCTTGATCTAATACTGATGCAGGCTTTAGTTATGACACGTATAGATTTGTAGGTCTTCCTCTACTAGGAGAGATACGAGCGCTTTCTAGACATCAGATTCATTTGGAAGGAGAATTAAGGTGGTTATAGATTTTTTGAAAGCTTCGAAGGATTTTGGAATTGTGCTTTCTTTTGGATTTGAATTGAATCTTCTCATTAGTTACTAAGGTAGGATTTTGAATTTAGTTAAATCTAGCCTTCTAGATCCTTGTCTTCTATGCATCTGGATAACTAGGATCATGTGTCTGAAACATCTTTGCTTGATGTTGTGTTTTTTAAAATATCTTAAATTTAAAATATAGTTTATTAGATCTTTCTAGGTATGTTTTCATTTCATGTATTTCTATCAGTTCTATGATTTTTGTTTTAAGGATTCGATTGAACTATCTAGGCTGTAAAATTGGTACTAGGGTTTCAATTGATATGTTTTAGTTTTCAAATTTCTCTATTAGGGTTTTTGATTTTTGATTGGCATTTTCCTTGTGAGAAATTTTGGTATTTTTGCTAAAATGGATAATAGTCTTCAAACCTGTAAAATACTTTACGTTGAAAAGAAAACCATTCTTCTACCAGACTCTTGTCCAAAACCTTAATTTCATATATGCATGGGAAACATAAGAATAGTGAGGTTAACTTTTACATGTTAGAATAATAAATCAATATAATTGAACATCTGCATATTTTCCTATTTTTATTAACTTGCATGTTCCTTAAAGATTTCATTATCTTTCCATTTGAAAATTCATTATTTCTGTAAATTAATAATAATTTTTTTCTATTGCATATCAGAGGATCAAAAATATTTACATCAGACTGTATGTAAAATCAAAAAGAGTTACACAAGGGATAGATAGAGACCACAACCATATCAAAAAGGGGCTCAAAATATTGCAATTACCATCATCATGGAGTTTTTCTTAGTAAAAGAGTTCTAGCTATAAACTAAGGAAACTATCCTGATCAGAAGGAACACCATGTTCATCATCTGATTCATTGGAGTCTGGGGATACATCATTGTATCCAATGATCCCATGTGTTTGGAAGTTATCTATGTTATCTTTTGCACTGTCACCTATAGGTATGTTATACATCCTCACTTGGTCAATGAATTTAGCCAACTTACCATCAAACTAAGGTCCAGGTTTCATGGTTCTATAGCCATGTGCTATGTCCTTCTTACTAATGGTGGTGTCACTGTCTCTTAGTATCTAAAGGAAATTACTCTCCTTTATCTTTATGACAGTTGTAACCTGCATGGAAACATCAAAATAGATGAGTCTCCTTAGAGACTCAGTAAGATTATTGTTCTTCCCTACCAAAACATCATTATTGCCAGCCTTCCAAATAATCCACAATATAATAAAAGAAAGAATAAACCAAAAGACATTACAATATTTGTTGTTGTTAATGCATCCAGAAATGATATTGAGACTATCAAAGTGGGATTTGTATGTAAAGCCAAACATCTTCAAAATTGCAGCAGCAAAGAAGCATTCAAAAAAGACATGAAAAACATATTTAGGTTGCTTGCAAACAGTGCACAAATTAGGATCCCCAAGTTATATTGAAAGGGAGTTTATGTAGAAGGAGACACCATAAAAAACAAATGATCTTGGGTTCAATAGGTCTAGTCTAGAAGGAGGTGGAGTACTTATTCCAATCCATCAAGGGGACATCAAGATGACACTTGCAGTTAGCACGGGTGAGGATATTAGGGGTCAAGGTGAGAAGGTGGTATAAGCATTTAGTCTTGACTTGGTAAAGAGGGGTAGTGTTAGGCCAATTAATCTAAGAGGAGAATTTTTTAGGTGAACATCATCCATTATGGGGACCCAGTCTATAAAGAGCAGAAAAAAGTATCGCATGTGTTCTACTTTGGGACATGTGCTTGTCAAGTTTTGCTTTCAACCTCTCCCATGCATCAAGTTTATCTACCCATATCACATCTTTGAACTGATGTATTCCTTTCTCTACCCATTTCCTCGCTGACAATCCTTGTAGTAGGGCTAGAGTTTTATCTTTATTCTTTAGGTTCCATCAGGGGGATCTAGTACCAAAAACCTTACCACCACTTGTTGAGGGAGCTGTGTTGTAAATGAATCTTCTAACATATTTACAGCTCTTCCACATAGACTTGAAGACATTGGAACTATGTAAAATAATCTTATTGTCAATGCTAAGAAGATAAGAGTAGCATAGGTAAGCCTATGATTTGGATTTACAAGGATGAGCTCTAGTAAGGTTGTTTCTGATCAATATTTTACATGGCTCATCTCCATAGGAAGCCTTGGAAATCCATTTAAGTGCTAATGCTATCCCTTGTCTTCTAAGGTATTTCAAACTAAGACCACTTGTAATTCCCAGCTAGGGAACCCAGGAGAACTAACCTAAACATGCAACCAAGATAACAAGTTAATTTTTTTAAAAATATTTATAAACAATAATGTTAAAAACGTGAAAGCAACACATGAGATAACATGACATATATATAAGTACAACTCAACAAAGGTTACAAAACTTGAGGTTTATGGTGGTACCCTAAATTTTGATAATTTAGAAGTCCCAATCCACTATCAAGAAGCATGTTTCTCCATAAAAAAATAGATCAAAGGAAGGAATCTCTATGACACAAATAAATAGAACTAACTAATCGAAGCCTTCAGAAGATATTGGAATTTAGACCTGCTACCAAGATGATTTTGACAGAGGATAAAGATGGTCAAATTTTAAAAATATAAAAATGACCTAGTTCGGGAAATCAAATTTCCAATCTCCAAAAGAAATATTATCTTTTCACGAGGTGTTTTTGATTTTTGACCAAAGCCAAATCTGAAAGTTAGGTAGTTATTTTTTAGTTAGTTTATTGTTTTTTCAAAATAATTTGTAATAAGAGTTGTTTCTTTTCACCCTAAAAAGGTGTGAAAACCACTCAAACACACACACACACACCAACACACACACACACACACACACACACACACACACACACACACACACACACACACACAGAATGTAAAATGTAAAGAGAGGGGAATACAAGATAATACAATTTCACATTTTTGGATAGTTTTTAATCAATAAGTATTACATGGACTTGGATGTACTATTTTTTCAAAATTAATAAAGATAAGTCCTTTTTCTTTCACATGTGTAATAGTTTCATTATCATTTTACAATTAGTCCCACGGATAAACAAATAGAACTTCTTCAAAGTGAAATTTTGATGTGCATGCTTCCTGATTTGATTCATAGTCTATATTTTCAATTGGTTTTCTCATTTTGTATCATTAAATTTCATTGATTGAGGCCTTAGTCAATTGGTTTTTCATCTGAGAAGTATTACCCATTTGAAATATCTCTGAATTTGTTTTAGGT
This sequence comes from Thuja plicata, assembly GCA_018584345.1. NCBI lineage: Eukaryota > Viridiplantae > Streptophyta > Pinopsida > Cupressales > Cupressaceae > Thuja > Thuja plicata. The sequence goes on from MU228485.1 coordinate 1,398,957, forward strand.
TGTGTGTACATTCCATAACACCTTTGAAGTGATAATTTTTCTTGTAAAACTGTCTCTGAGGTTGAACATAAGATTGAAATGATCTTGACTCTATTGCCCATGGTAGAATAAGGCACTGGTCTAATCATTGTTTGGATTATAGTTATTCAGTTCATTGTTTATAGTTTTGTGCTATCTTATCTATCTATTCATTTCAAATTACATACACATTTACTAAACATTCTTTCAATTACTTAAAGTATTTTAGTTTATAGTTCATGATAGATTGCTTTCTGTTAGATTTATTTCAAGTTCCTTACCATACTTGAGAGAGAAGGTTGAAGTGTTTCTTATCTACTATAAAAAGCCTTGTAACTTGAAGGATAAGTCAAGGTATAGGCCTACCATCCTTGGTTTTGTAGAGCCAAAATTTTAGAAGTTCCAGCCTTTCCTTGGTGTTAGTTGGCCAAATCACTCAGGTTTCCCAACATTGGATTAGCAAGTCCAATATGAAATCCAATATGTCAATTTGAGCACCAATAGATTGGAAAATCTGCTAGGGAGTTGTTCAAAATAACATTTTTGTATTTTACCTAGAAGCTCTGGTGATATATTTAAGACTCTACTGGGAGAAAAGAACTCAGAAGACAGTAATTATTTTCCTTCTAATAAGAAGGTGGGGACTCTATTGAACAAAGCATTTTAGTCAGTGACTCTACTAAGGGAGAAGACTTAGAAGGAGATGGTGGATTGTTTTTTCAAATGTATCCATCATTTCAAAGAAAGCCTTTTATTCCATATGGTATCAG
>MU228485.1:1401726-1463170 GCA_018584345.1 Thuja plicata
AAGATCAAAGGAAGGAAGCTTTATGACACAAATAAATAGAACTAACTAATCGAAGCCTTCAGAAAATGCTAGAATTTAGACCTGCTACAAAGATGATTTTGACAGAGGATAAAGATGGTCAAATTTTTAAACTCTAAAAATGACCCAGTTTGAGAAATAAAATTTCCTATCTCCAGAAGAAATATTAGATTTTCAAAAGGTGTTTTGAATTTTCAACCAAAGCCAAATCCGAAAGTTAGGTAGTTATTTTTTAGTTAGTTTATTGTTTTTTTCAAAATAATTTGTAATAAGAGTTGTGTCTTTTCACCCTAAAAAGGTGTGAAAACCACACACACACACACACACACACACACACATACATATAATGTAAAATGTAAAGAGGGGGGAATACAAAATAATACAATTTCACATATTTGGATTGTTTTTAATCAACAAGCATAACATGGACTTGGATGTACTATTTTTTCAAAATCAATAAAGATAAGTCCTTTTTCTTTCACATGTGTAATAGTTTCATTATCATTTTACAATTAGTCCCTTGGATAAACCAATAGAACTTCTTCAAAGTGATAGTTTTATGTGCATGCTTCCTGATTTGATTCATAGTCTATATTTTCAATTGGTTTTCTCATTTTGCATGGTTAAATTCCATTGATTGAGGCCTTAGTCAATTGGTCTATCATCTGAGAAGTATTACCCATTTGAAATATCTTTGAATTTGTTTTAGGTTGCATGTACATTCCATAACACCTTTGAAGTGATAAGTTTTGTTGTAAAACTATCTCTGAGGTTGAACATAAGATTGGAATGATCTTGACTCTATTGCCCATGGTAGAATAAGGAACTAGTCTAATCATTATTTGGATTATAGTTATTCAGTTCATTGTTTATGGTTTTGTGCTATCTTATCTATCTATTTATTTAAAATTACATACACATTTAGTAAACATTCTTTCAATTACTTAAATTATTTTAGTTTACAGTTCACGATATATTACTTTCTGTTAGATTTCTTTCAAGTTCCTTCCCATACTTGAGAGAGAAGGTTGAAGTGTTTCTTATCTACTATAAAAAGCCTTGTAACTTGAAGGATAAGTCAAGGTATACACCTACCATCCTTGGTTTTGCAGAGCCAGAATTGCAAAAGTTCCAACCTTTCCTTGGTTGTGACTTGTTAGTTGGCCAAATCATTTGGGTTTCCCAACGTTGGATTGGCAAGTCCAACAGTTAATCCAATCTATCAATTTCAGCACTAACAGGTTCCTTGATGTAGAATTACCTAAGAAAAATAATCTACAAATAAAAACTATAAAGACTAACATAAAGGATACATCAACTGAATCCAATAATATACATCTCATATAATAAGCCACATATACAGTTGAATCAACATCCACTACACATGTCGCAGGGTATGCAATAATACATAACAATACAATACAATACATCCTCTAAAAGATGCCATCCAATATACACATATGGTACACATATAGAACTCATTAAACTGTAGAAGTATCTAGAAGAATAAGAAGATAGAAGAAGAACCGCAACAAGGATCATCCAAGTATGAAGATGAATGTCAGATCTCAATGGTAATAAGAACCACTACCACTCGACTGCATGGAACCAAATTTCCACTCCCACCATGCTGAGGAGATAATAATAGGCCCACTCACACGGGTATACAACAAGATAGAAAATATCAAAGGTATACAACCATCATAAAGAAATGCATAGGAAGATCCTAGAAGTTCTCTGGATCACAATAAAAAAATCTACAAAATACCAGAGGTAACTGACACACGTAGGATAACCTAAGTTGTATATAGGAAGGTGTCATCATGTACTTTTAACCCTTGATTCACGTCCTAGAAATCCCTCACTGGATCCCGACACTCAAGTGACCATACATGGCATCAATGACCTCTCAAAATGACAAGGCCACTAACTATGCCTGAACCTGCACCTTACAAGGGGGAAAGCAACAGCTCATCCTCCATCTTAGCCTATAATAGGGCTCACAAGCATAGGTGAGGCATTACCTTATTAGATTATACTAACGCATCCTAATAAGTTATTATGTTATCACTTGTTAAAAATTACTTACAATAAATGATCCTAGTAGTCACTTGTGAGCTCTGACACTTAATGCAATCCACCTCCTACTATACAACTAGGTAACCTACCCTAGGATCACAAAACAACATTATAAAGGTTCGTCATAAACCTCATCACTGATTCCTGCTCATATAGGGATACACCCTTAGAGAATCATAAATAATATCAAAGAGAAGAACATAACTCTCGGAACTAGTTCTTTCCCATACAAGAACTATTGGTTCTCAATTAACCAATACGACATAAAGTACCATCACATGATCACATAAAACTAGTTAAACAACTAGGTTGGGTAAAAAGATCAAGACTCAAAATTGATCTCAACAAGAACATGCACTGAAGTACACAAAACACCAAAGATAAAGAAAACCCAAAACCTCTGGTTTTATATCTTGATAGCCATCTAATCCAAACAGAAAATTGACACATAGTAGTATCATAAAAGGGAAAGAAACACACAATCTTCTTAATCAGTTACTTAGAAGACACATCATTGCATTATGAGTACAATTCGAGAAAGACAATAAAATTTAGTGAAAAACTTATTTATAGTCACACTATGCAAATTAGTTTATCTGATAAAATTACTAACAATAATATAATTACATTTTCCATAGAAAATGTACACAAAGCCTTTATAGATTAATTTATAACATTCACATCATATAAATTAGCCTATTTAATAATTACTAAAATTTAACTATAATTACAAGTAAAAAAAAATTTGTTTTTTTTAAGATAGAAAGTCTATAAATAGAATACCACCTCCATGAGAATTCAAATAATTTATTATTATTATTATTATTATTATTATTATTATATATATATATATATATATATATAATTTCTAAAAATAGAATTCTATTGCATGCAAATTGACACAAACAAAAAAAACATTCTAAATTTAATATTTAATTTCTTTTTCAAGAAGAGTTTTCTCTAAGCATGCAAATTGACCTAAACAAGAAAAACATTCTAAATTTAATAATATTTTTCAATTGAAATCTTTTCATGGCAATTGATGTAAACAAGAAAAAATTCTAAATCTAATATTAATTTATTTTTAGTAAGGGTTTTCTCTAAGCATGCAAATTGACATAAACAAGAAAAACATTCTAAATTTAATAATATTTTCAAATGAAATCTTTGCATGCAAATTGATGCAAACAAGAAAAAGAATTCTAAATCTAATATTAATTTATTTTCAAGCAGAGTTTCTTTCTCAAGCATGCAAATTTAACTCAATTCAATTGTTTTCTACATTCAAGGTATGATATTAACAAATCCGAGGGTTTAAACCCTTTCTTGGCAATAATCATCAATTTTTTTTTTAAAAATGACATTTTTCCCAAATTTATACCCTAAGGGCAATTTTGAAACAAATTCATTTCCACATGAAAACCCTGGTGGCCATTTTGCATATAACACCATATAATGAAACTTTTTTTCCCACAAGTACAAATATGACATGCAAACTTGAAATAAACCACAAAATTGAACCAAGAACATGTTTCTTCAATTTTACATAAATAAACTACACAATAATCAAACTAGGAAGATCACATAAAAGATCATAGATTTTCAGATGCATGGAAGATGGGGACCTAAAAGCTAGAATTAACATGAACAAGATCCTACCTCAATAAATGGTGAAAGGAACAAAATCTACATTTAAATTCAAGCAAAGAAGAATTCCAAAAATGCTTCAAAATACTCTCAAGCTTTCACAAATCCTTCATCACTTGATTTTCCTTTCTCCCCTACTTGAACAACCTCCAAAATGGCTTTCAATCAATTAAATAAAGTGAATATAAATTATCTAATTAAAGTGAATATAAATTATCTAATTAATAATTTAAAAAAAACTCTTTATTTTCAATTTTCACTTAAAGCATGCATAACTCAACTTTAGAATATGAAAGCAAACTCTTAAACTGAAATGCATGTGAGAATATTTCAATTAAATAAATCAATTAACCATGCAACTTAAAGCAATATTCAATAAATCAATTTTGCATAATTAATTACAATTAATTGAATTTAATATTTATTAAATCTCAATTATTTAAAATAAAGAGTTAATAATTAAATCAATTAATTAAATATAGGAATTTAATTAATATTTAATTATTAAATAGTCATATATTTCATGTACCAATATTTTGACCTTATTAAAGGTGCAATAATTAACATTAATATTTTCCCTAAATATTCATTAAATAAATCAAGCCAAAAGCATCATTAAATCACCTGAAACCCATCTAAACACATAACTCAACTGAAATAGAAAACCAAAAGAAACACAACACACACAAATAGGCTCACGAATCTACTTCTCTTGATGGATTCAAACACTAGGATAGTCAATCAGATTCTTGTCCAATTCTAGGACAAAATAAGGGTTTAGGGTATGGATTTGGACCAAAATATTATTTCCCCTCTCTTATCATTGAGATAATGTGATAGAGAACACTCACTCCTGCCAATTCGAGGAAGACGTAGCTTGGTACCTACAAACATGTCATCACAAAGACGATCATATATATATGTAATTTAGCAAAAAATGGTTGAAAATAGTTTATCGTGTGGATCTCGCCAAAGAAAGTAACTACAAATCTGTCTCATACCATACCAAACACAATAGACATAAATTTAAATCATCACCATGATCCATGTGCATATAAATATAGGGTCAGTATTGTAAGAAAACCTTAATCAAAATGATTTCATAACATAAACATAACAAACATGAAATAATCACAAATCATATGCAAATAGATGATATAATATAACTAACAATGGATCAATAGCATAATGAAAAGAAATACATAAGTATCCTTAAAATCACCTGAAATAACCAACTCAAACATAAAAAGGCCTAAAAGAGATCAGAAACTAAAAATAGAAAGGCAGACTAAGGGGTAGGTATTACACCACCCCAGGCCTTTTGTCTAGTGCACCATTCCCAAGAGAAGGGATGAGTCTTTTCATTTCCTCTCCCATATGAATAGAGGAAGTCTCTGATAATATTTTGAATAGAGCTAAACCAATTTTGATTAAAAACCCAGGAGGAGGAAAATTAGGTGGGGTGGGAAGAAAGAATCTTCTGACAAACTTGTACTCTACCAAGGAATGAATAGAGGTTGTTGTCCAACCTATTGAGCTTACTGAGGATCTTGTATTTAGGCCAGCACAAAATTTCCATTAATACTAGGGTCTACAGCAAATGGAATCCCTAGGTACCTCACAATATGATTAGGACCTCCCCATTCTAGATCATATTTTCTCCACCATCTCGGTGGGTTTTTCTCCCATTCCACCATAATGGACTTGGAGATAGAGATTTTTCTGCCCAAGGCCAGGCAAAATTAGTTTATTTTATTCATTAGGAACTCCATATTATCATCTTCAATATTTAGGAGGATGATTGTATCATCTAAAAACTGAATATTAGACACCTCTTGGCCATTGGGAAGAGAGATACCTTTTACTTGGGGAGACAAGGTATCATCCCTATGAAAGTATTGGAGAGAGTCTTCTACAATAACAAATAGGGAGGGATCCAAAGGGAATCCTTGTCTGATAGATCTAGTGGGCTCAAAGAACTATGGCCTAAAACCATTAACCTGTATAGCTGACATAGCACCCTTTAGCAGGGTGGACACCATTTTGCAAAATGAGGGAGGAAAGACCAGGCTCTCCAACATAAGTAGGATAAACTTCCATTTAATTTCATCATAAAAATTTTCATAATCTATGAGGAGCATAGCACTCTATTACCTTGAATATTTGGCCTAGTCTATTGCCTCCTAGTAGGTGGACATAGCCCAGGGATTGGGTGAACCACGTTAAATCTTTGTGTCTTGTGTTTTGTTCTGTTTGTTCTTATATTTTTTGATATTGGTTATATTTATGCATGTTACTATCATTTCTATCTAGTTAATCCTAACAAGTGGTATCAAAGCGAGGTTGTCTTCAGTTATCCTCTGTAGGAAGATCTCATTGTTTAGTGGGAGCCTCACGGTTGAGTGGGAGTAATGGAAAATGAGAGTAGATTGAAGGTTGAGAATTTTAATTGACAAAAATTTTAGTTATGGAAAATGGAAATGGAGCCCTATCTCTATCAAAAGGATTTATGGAGACCATTGGGAGGAGTGGCCAAGAAAGATGCAACTATGTCTTAGGAGGATTGGGATATTTTGGATAGAAAGGCATTGGGTGGCTCTTGCTTATGCCCGACACAATTGGTGGCATTTAATATTACCAAAGAAAAGACAAGTAAAGAGTTGATGGAAACCCTAGCAAAGTTGTATGAAAAGCCTTCCGCTTTGAATAAGGTATTTCTTATGAATCATTTATTTAATATGAAGATGGTATAAGGTGGTTCAGTGAATGGTCATTCAAATGAGTTTAATATAGTTACTAGTCTATTATCTTCTGTGAGTATAAATTTTGATGAAGAAATTAGGGCTCTTTTGATTCTGTATTCTTTACTTGAAAGATGGAGTAGCTTGATAATGGATGTTAGTAACTCCATTTATAATATGAGCACCCTAAAATTTGATGATGTTGTTGGTGTTATTCTAAGTGAGGAAATTCATAGAAAAATCTCGAGCGAATCGACATGAGGTAGTGTTTTGAATGCAGAAAGTAGAGGCTAAACAAGAGATAGAGGAAACAACTTTGGAAATCATGGTAAATCATGAGGGAAGTCAAAGGGAAAGAGGTCTCAATCAAGAATACCTACTGACTGCTAGTACTGTGGGAAACCAGGTCATAAGCAGAAAGATTGCTGGTCTCGAAAGAATAAAGAAGGAGACAAACAAGAAGGCAATAAGGAGGCAAATATGGTAATTAATAAATGTGACGATGATGTTTTGGTCCTTTCCCTTGAAAATGTTGATGATTCATGGGATCTAGATATACGGGCTTCTTTTCATGCTACATCCCACAAGTGTTGTTTTATTGATTATGTCCAAGGTGATTTTGGGCTAGTTTATTTGGGAGATAATGAACCCTATCAAATTGTTGGGAAGGGAAGAATTAATATTAATTTTGTAGAGTGGGAATCATTGGCTACTACAAGAGGTAAGACATGTTCCAAGGATGAGTAAAAATTTAAGTTTAGCAAGGAAACTAAGTGATGAGGGTTGCATAGTTAGTTTTAAAGATAAAAATTAGAAGGTTAAAAAAGGTTCCTTAGTAGTATAAAAAGGTGTGAAAGTAGGCATCTTATATTTTTGTACAGTTAATATTGTTCCCTCTCCTTTAATTGTTGTAGAGAAAAATGAATGTTCAGGAACAGTTGCTGTAGTTGAACAGGTCGAACACGAAATATTTGTTGTGGATGCCGAAACAACACTATGGAACAACAAACTTGGGCACATGAGTGAGAAAGGTATTAAATTACTTCACTCAAAGATTTTTTACTAGGTCTGAAATTTGTAAAATTGGATTTCTATGAAATTTGTGTATGGGAAAGAAAAGAGAGTTAGTTTCTTAAAGCATGGGAAGGAAATAAAAGATGATAGATTAGAGCTGGTGCATAATGATGTATGGGGGCCAACTCATGTATCTTTCCTTGGTGGCTCTCTTTTTTATTTTACTTTCATTGATGATGCAACTAGGAAAGTATGGATTTATTTCCTTAGGAAGAAATCTGATGTGTTTGAAACTTTTAAGAAATTGAAAAGCTTGTTTGAGAGTGAGACAGGTAAAAGATTAAAATGTCTCAGATTTGATAATGGTGGTGAGTATTGCAGAAAATAATTTGAATATTATTGTTCCCCTAATGGCATTCATCAGAAAAAATGGTTCTAATGACTCCACAAGAAAATGGAGTGGTTGAACGCATGAACAGGACAATAATGGAGCATGCAAGGACTATGATATTGCATGCTAGGCTCCCCTTAAACATGTTGGTAGAGGCTATAAATACTGTTGTTTATTTAATTAATAGAGGGCCCTTTACTCCCTTGGGTTGTGGCATTACAAAGGAAACATGGACTGGTAAGAAGGTAAGTTATTATTTTCTCAGAGACTTCGATTGTGAAGCATTTGCACATTTAGATTTTGAAAATAGAACCAAGCTAGAAGCAAAATCAAAGAAATGTTTATTTGTATAATATGGCATTGATGAATTTGGCTATTGACTTATTGATTTGGAAAATCATAAAATTGTAAGAACCAGGGATGTCATATTTAATGAGAAAGTGTTGTACAAAGATCTGTTGCGACAACATGAGAAGAAAGACACTGATTATTTAGAGTTGGATGATACTCCAAAATATATTGTTCTAGAAATTCCTTATATTCCGCAACTACAGAAACAAAAAATACCATACATCCCAGTGAATGTTAGATGGTAAAGAAGGCTAAGTAGACCTCCAGATATAGATTTTCACCTTCTTTATATTCTAGTTTATTAGTTGATGTTGGTGAACCTAAATTTGATAATTAAGATATGCAGGTGGATACAAAGCTTCAGTGGGAGTCTGCAATGATAGAAGAAATGGACTCCTTGATGAAGAATCAGACTTGGGATTTATGTAAGTTACCTGTAGGTAAACATTCTTTGCACAATAAATGGCTTTACAGGCTGAAAGAAGAAGATGAGGGTAAGAAAATATTTAAAGCCAGATTAGTCGTAAAAGGATTTTCACAGAAACATGGTATTGATTTTGATGAGATATTTTCTTCAATTGTTAAAATGAATTCTATTTGTACTATTTTAAGTAGTGGCTAATGGATATTTGAATTTAGAGAAGCTTGATGTTAAAACAAATTTTCTTCATGGTGATTTTAATGAAGAAATATATATGGTACAACCACATGGATTTGAGGTCAAGGGTAAGGAAAGTTTAGTGTGCAGATTGCAGAAACATTTTTATGGCTTGAAGCAAGCACCTCGGCAATGGTATATTAAGTTTGATAATTTTATGAATGAGAATGGATACACTCGATGTAATTTTCATCATTGTGTTTATTTCAAGAGGTTAAATGAGGACAACTACATTATTCTATGTTTATATGTTGATGATGTGCTTGTAGCTGGGTCTAACATTGATCATATTAAGGGGTTGAAGCAATAATTAGCAAAATATTTTTCTATGAAGTATTTGGGGGAAGAAAAAGAAATCCTTAGCATGAAAATTTGTAGAGATAGGAAGAATAGAAAATTAACACTATCTCAGGCTGATTATGTTGAAAAAGTGTTGCAGAGATTCTTCATGAAGGATGCCAAAGCTATCACTACACCTTTGCCTAGTCATTTGAAATTGAGATAGGAGACATGTCCAAATATACCAGAAGATGAGGCTAAAATGTCCAAGATACCTTATGCTTCAGTTGTAGGGAGCTTCATGTATTCTATGGTATGTACTAGGCCAGACATTGTACATGAAGTGGGAGTCATTAGAAGGTATACGAGTCACCCTGAGATTGAGCACTGGAATGCAGTAAATGGATTCTCAGATATTTGAGAGGTACAAGTAATAAGTGTTTACACTTTGGGTACTCTACTACTGCTATTCATGGCCATGTTGACTTAGATTTGGCAGGAAATATAGATATCAGGCAGAGTACTATAGGTTATGTATTTAATATTGGTAGGACAAGAGTGAGTTGGATTTCTTGGTTACAAAAGGTAAATGCTATATCCACTACAGAGGTAGAGTATGTTGCTGCTACAGAGGCAGCCAAGGAGATGATATGGCTTCATTTCTTCATGGAAAAATTGTGACATCCATAGGCGGATAACTATCTGTATTCAGACAGTCAAACTTCCATTCATCTTGTGAAGAATTCTACGTTGCACTCAAATACAAAGAACATATAGTTGCAGTATCATTTCATTCACTCAGTTTTGGATGATGGGCAGTTAAAGCTAGAAAAGATACATACAGATGATAATCCAGTGGATATGTTTACAAAGGTTGTGATGAGGAAGAAGTTGAATTCTTGTTCAGCTTGAGTTGGTCTTCTATATTAAATATACTAACAAAACAATAGATTTTAGGAAGGTTGAATCTAGTGGGAGCTTCATGGGGTAGCGATTTAGCTACAAGATCAGTCTCCATGTTCGAGAATTATTGGTTTATGTGGAGTCTGATTAGTTCCCAAGTGGGAGGTTGTTATATTGTGGTGACAAATCAGGAAAGTATTATTGAGGAAAGTGTTATACACTTTATGCGGTCTGACATGTTCTAACCCTAAAGCAGCATAAAGATTTTATAAATCAGCTTAGGGTTAGATTTTTATGTAATATAATATTTTTTTCTTCTTATGGTGGTATTAAGCTTTAAGGGATTGTGTATTGTGATCAGATTGTAATCACTGGATAATAGAAATATTGAAATTTATGTTTGCTAGACATAGCCTAGGGATTGAGTCAACCACATTAAATATTTGTGTCTTGTGTTCTCTTATGTTTGGTCTTATATTTTCTAATATTGGTTGTATTTCTGCATGTTATTTTTATTTTTGTCTAGTTAATCCTAATAGTATCTTTGCTATGTTATAAAATAAAGTTACTTTTTATTTAACTTAAGCACTTAAGTCATGTCTTTAGGTTGTTGTTAGACAGGGCCATTCTTATGTTCATCAGATAGCCTAGCACTTTAATTATTTTATCCTAAGTCTAAATGCCCTGTGGGCCTTTTAAATATTACATCATGTGTCGTGCAACTCAATTTTGATCCAATGGTTGGCTTAATGATTTAAATCAAAGATACAGTCTATCTATCAATTAAGCCATCAAGCCATCATGATGTGTGTCCTCTAAATGACATCATGGGTCATGGGTAAAGAAAGGCAGTAAAGACATAACATGTTTAGAAGATTGGAGGATTGGCTTAATGAATTGAAGCTGAGATGAACAAGATCTATCAATTAAGCCATTAAGCCTATAGAAAATGTGTCCCATTGGGTTCTCTTGAGGTCAAAAGGGAAAATATAAAGGGCAAAAATTTGCAAAATATCTAACAGTTGGCTTAAAGGCTTAGTGATGAGATGTGCATGATCTAACCTCTAATACATTAAACCTAAATGACACATGGAAAATGGTCGGCCCAACATAATGGTGAAGAAGAGATTAAAGTGATGCAACTTGAAGTTGATTTGATGGTCATCTTAAAGGCTTGAAGCAGAGATGCAGTCGATCTAGTGTTTAAGGCATTGAAACGTGTCACCACATGTATGTTTGTGACTAAAGGTGCCCAAGGATCTTTGTCCCACATTGGTTGTGCTAAGGAAATTCTTCATGTTTTAATGTCCGATCACTCAATGCTTAAGTGTCAAAAGGCATGCGCCTTTTGGTAGACAACTCGATGGACCAGAGCTAACATGGGTGACTAGCTGGCAGACAGGAAGGAGTATTATTGAGGTGACATGGTTTGAGGGTTCCTAAGGGCATGTTGTTGTCATATGGAGATGCTAAGGAGGAATATTAACGGTGGTCTTGTACTCACAAGGAAGAAAAGAGTATTTGGCCAAAGGATGTGAGTGAGTGAGGATGTGAAAGGTAGAAGATGGTCGTGAGGTCACACAGATCAGAGGAGGTTAGCGGGTTGGTGCACAAGTGCATGAGTAGAAGTTATCGTGCATTCGCCATGCTTAAGATAGATAGCAAGAAGTGTTGGCGAGTGTGCAACTAACCGTTGGTGGTTAGTGTCGCATACTCACACCGGTTAGTAGCGATTAAGTAGATATGTTACAAGTGTGCAACAAAGGAGTAAAGGAGTTTTCAAAACTAGTAACATGGCACCATGTGGCTATCCTAGGAAACATAAATAAGATTTTGACTGTTTCTTTTTCTCCAATCTTGAGTAACATAAGATGAAGATCAATGGTCTTGTTTTAAAGTTGATTTGAAGATATGTCCTGATCGTTCATACTAGATATCATGCTACCTGTGACCGTTGCAAGACAAATTTGAATATTTAAATACTTTCTCTCAAGATTTTTGACTGATGTTATTTTCAAGGAGAAAAAGGTGGCAAGTAAACTGATCTAGTCTCATGGGTCATGTCTACAAGTTGTATGATAAAGTTAAAGTGTAGATTTGTAGATTTTAGGGGCATTAATGAGGAGAAATGATGAGTGAGGTTTTAAAATAGAATTAGCATTCTTGGATAAAATTGGACCTGTTTTCTATCCTTTCTTACATAAGAATGTAGTTTTGTTCTGCATTCTATTAGGGATTTGAGGCATGTTGACAATGTCTGTTTAGTTTGAAGCATGAGGTAGATTTTGGTGTGATGGTCTTGGATAGTCAGTGATGTTTTAGATCAAAGATTTGATGATATTTTGAAAAAAGATCAGTTAATCAGAAGAAGAGCTTCAAAAAATTAGAGGGCTAAAGAAGGACATGGTGTTAGATAGACTCAACTTTAGTTATGGCCTTCTTCTATATATCCTCTTCTTTTCTATGTTGTGAGAATTCCATAATTTTTGGCTTCCAAGTGTGAATCCATGATTTTAGTTCAAGGGATATAGAAGATTCATGTTAGACTATAATTCATGATAAGTTAGATAGTTCTTTGATCTTTTGAAAGTTATTGAATGGTGTAATAATTTGGTCACATTGTTACAAATTTTTTACTCATTATACTTAATATAGTTATCTTAGTTTCAATTCTATCATTGGTGTTCATTGTATGAGTTTTGGATTATCTAATCCATTACATAGATTTATCTATTTATATGTTCTATTCCACAATTCTGATCTAAGATTAGATTAATACACTTTGGATATGACATAGATTCATTTGGTGTAATTACACAAGGATCTTATAAGTAAGTGTATGATCTAAGATATTTGTGTTTATGGATATAAGTCTCTTCCAATAGGTTTTCTTCTACTTTAGTATTTGGATTGAAGGATTTCCCACTGGATAAGGCACTGATCAAGAGATAGTTTACTCTTTTTTGACGTATGTCTGATAGAGTTTGGTTATGTTCTTCCTTTTAAACATTAAAACCATATTCAAGTCCCTATTATTTTTGGTTGTTGTTTGTTTTCCCATATGGTAATTGAGAGTCAATGAATGTCTGGTTGGCATTTATAACTTTCTTATGATAGATCCGTTGTTTAAATCCAGAGTTAGTAAGGAGTTGTCAAAGTTATATCAATCTGGATTAGGTGCACCCGCCTTGGTTTAACAAAGCCAAAAGTGCAGAGGGAAGTCTTGTCCCTAAATTTGGTCTATTTGTCTTGAAGAGCTTCCATACTTGTAGCTAACCACTCCTAACATCAGTCTTAAGTCATACTGGTAGCTTTAAGTAGCATAAACAGTTTCAAACACCAACAAAATGGTGACTCTGCTAGGGACAGAGTGTAGTATAGTATCCTAATTGACCAGTAAGTTGACCATTGGAAGTATAGAGTTTCCTTCTTGTTATCCTTTTTCCTATGAGTGTCCTTTCTACCATATTCATTCTGGTAAGTGTTATATTTTCCAAACTTGTTGAGTGGCAACTCTGAGAATTCTCTACAGTAGTGTTGAGTACCATATTTCATTTTATACACACTTTCTTAACATGAGTCATAGGAACACTAGAGCTTGAGTGAAGATACATCCTGAAGATAAGATCGAGGACAATTTTCCAACTACGTCTAAGGCTAATCATCCAAGGAAAGGAAATAAAAATAGAAATGTCCCTCGAAATGAGAGACAAGAATAGAAGAACTGATCTAGCATAGTCATGAAGGCAATGCATGAGAGTATGAAGCAGCTACTAATTTCGGATTGGCTGCTTATGAAGATTATAATTCTCCTAGCGAGAAGGAGATTTTTGAATCTGATACTACTCTCCCTAATTTTGATAGTGTGGCATAAGAGATTGCAGAATTTGATAGGAGAATCCATGAGCAAATTGCCATCAAACAAATAAGACAAAAAGAAAAGGAAGATAAGATCAGACATGACAAAATTTTTCTTGATCAAAATAAGTGGAAATTGCTAAGGTTGGAGGAGGTGAACTAGGTTGAAGAACCTGAACAACCAGAAGAGGAACTTGTCATCCAACAAATTCTTACTACTCAAGAACTTAAGAATATAGGTAAGAAAAAGGTGATAGGCATTTAAATAGATGAACTCATGAATCACAAGGTTCCATTAGATTGAATTCCCAATTGGGATAATAATCTAGAAAGGGATATAATGGAGAAAGAAATCATAGCTAAAGAGATTGAAAAGGCCAAGTTGGCGGCTACTACTCTAGAAATGAAGAAGAAGATGGATTTTCTCATATAGACTTCTAGGCCTACTGGTGTTGAGGAAGCTACAACCTCACATGCCAAGGAATTTTCTTCTTAGAATGGCAACCCTTTTCCAAGGAGACCAACTCATGTAGAAAGGTACAAACAGTTCTCTTTCATTGATATTCCCGGTTATCCCGATTTAGTTCCAAATGAAATCAGAGATAAACTTCCCAAGTTTGGTGGGAATAATCTTATTACTTGTGAAGAAATTTGAAAAAATTTACTGATATGAAGGATGACTATGAGATCATCCATGAGGATATATTAATGAATCTATTTGTGCAATCTCTAGTTGAAGATGCTAGGGACTGGTTTAGGGTTTGTCTTTTGGCTCTATAGGGTCTATGGATGAGTTAAAGAGTTGTTTTAAGGAACAATATGGTGGTAATAAAAATGAAGGTTTTATGTTAAATGAGTTCAATAACATCAAGAAACATCAAAATGAGGATGTTGCTGAATTTAATACAATATTTCAAAACTCCATGCATAAACTTTTCCAAGTTTTAAGGGTTGGTGATAAGGTTTGTCTTGCCACATATTTGAATTCTATTGATTCAAAAATGGGTTACCTCATTAGAGATAAGAATCCTAGGAATCTCATAGATGCCTATAAGACAACAATGAATATTGAGACAAATAAGAGAGTGTTAGGGAAGTTGGGTAGAAGAGAAGATTGGAAGCCTACTAGGAAAGTATAAAATTTTAATTTCTCCGCTAAGCCTAAAGATGAGGTAAATATGAGACATATTTTAAGTGACATTAAATATTTGAAGCCTACAAAAAACAAGATTGTTAGGGCTTCAAATGATGATAGCATGCCTATCATCAATAATTTTGATAGGCAGCCAAGAATGCAGAACTATCTCTATACTACCCAATGGAAATATGGGAAGCTTATTCTCCCACAAAGAAAAGACAAGCCTGATGGTAACATTCCTTATCCTTTACACATAAATTTTTTCAATGCATGTGATGATATCTCATTGTGCATGGCTTGTCAATCTCCACACAACCCTTATTATAGTGTAATTGCTTTGAATATATTTTCAAGTGAGCCACAACAAGATAGAGAGGAAGAGGATGAACTATATGATGATAGTGGTTTTGCAATGACTTCTTCACTTCTAAAGAGTGAAGAAGAATCTGATGAGGAAAATGAAATTCAATACTTGTTTTCATCTGATGAAGGAGAATAAATAATTGATGACATAAGGTGCAATTCTATGAGGGGTAATGAACCTTTTGCAGTAAGAAGACCCTCAGATGAAGAAATTGCACAAATTACTACAAACATGGTTACTCAAGGAAGGAGAAACTACAATTTGAAAAGAAGAACATGTTAGAATAACTGAGAGGGGGCGGGGGGTGAATCAGTGGCCTCAAAAATATTCTAATAAATCAACCACAAAACTTTATATCTTAAATATAAACCTCAAGTTATATTTAGTCCCACAAGATGTATGCCTTGAAATAATCTTAAAAGATAACTACTACTCAAAGTTCACTGTAAAATCTTATTCTTTATCTTTGACGATTAGCAGTCTTTCATTTACCAAAATACAATAAATTACTTACTATATACCGATCAATCCTTATTAGTTATATGTAATGCATAAAACTAAATTAATGAATCATAAATACATTGACACATGTATTTTTAATGTGGAAACCATGTTAAGGTAAAAACCACTTTGGACTGGTAACCCAAAATTTTCACTCTTCAGAAGTGAGATCAGTTTAGAGCCAACCCAGTTAAAGGTTACAAACACACTGTTAAGTGTGACCTTATTAGAGTATTTGACACTAAAATTTTATCAATTGATATCTAGCACTCCTATGCTATCTTCATGATAAACATTTTCATACTCCTTGGGATGTATCTCAATATATAAAGGATTTTTTAAGATCTTGCTTGGTTAAGAGACATCTTTGATTCAATGGTTAAAATGAAATGGTATATGATCTGTTCATAGATACAACTTAGACCTACATATTTTCATATCTATTGTAAACTCATAATACCTTTCTAATTAATGTCTCCTTTCAATACCTTTCCTCCACTTCTTTTTGCTGGATGATGTTGTTCTTTAGCTTGATTGATCAAGATTGTATGAAGTTGTTCTTCACTAGTATACCTTCAGCATCCTCTTCTCTATTAACCCCCTATTTCATAATGAATTGTCTTGTCTTTATATAGATATAAATTCACCATTTTTAAGTCCTTGACTTTCTTATTCTTGGCGTGATATGCAATTCTCCCCTTTCTTGCTTTAAAGCTTTACTTCAGTTTTATCCCGTAGATTTCTCCTAGACAAATGGAATAAAACAACTTTAAAACTCTTGCTTATCTCTGGATTTTAATTTTTCAATGAAAACAATATTAAAAACCAAGTAACTCCTTCTTTACCTCTTTCCAACTAATTCTTTTGTCATTTTTGAACTTCGATTGCTTTCAGTGTTTAACTCTTTGTTAGTTTGGTCAAAACTTCAGTTTTCCTTGGGCATCTCTATCAAGTTTTCAATCTATCAGGTAACACTATGATTCTTCTTGTCAGTAATTCTTTCTCAGGTTTCTTTCTTAGGTATCACTCTGACTTTCCTCTTGGGGTTCTCTTTCCATCGAGGTGCACTATCTGTCGGTGTTTTTTGTCACTTAGTACATACAGAACTTTTATGCATTACTGATAGCATAACATTAATCTTTCTGGTTCTCTAAAGTCTTTGACACTATGTATATAACCAGTCAGATTATATCAAGTTGACATCAGTGACAATACAATACATTAACTAATTTAATGTCTTGCATTACTCTCTGCAGCTTGGTGATCATCAACATAACATCTTCAAACATTCAGTCATTTATACTTCATCAATATCTCCCTTTGGAATTGATGGCAATACACTACATTACTACTAATAGAATATGAAATATATTATTTGTAGTTCATCAATCTACCATATTTATTGTATTATAACCAATACCAATGTCTGGATCTAGGTAATCTCTTCTAGATTAGATTTGTTTCTTTCAGAGTTCTTTCTTCAATCTTAATTCCCTTACTAGATAGATGTGGCAGCTTCTAATTATGTCTTTGACGTTGTCTCTCCCTTTGACTATTCCTCTTCTTGATCTTCTTTTTTTCCTTTGACAATAATATAGAGTACTCTCTCCCTGAATTCATTTCTTCCTTAAGTCATCTCTCCCTCATGATACTTCTCTCCCTTTTGATATTCTCTCCCTTACAGGATACATCTCTCTCAAGTCATTTCCCTTATGATAGTCATGATGGATATTTCATATGTAATCTCTCCCTTTGGATATTCTCTCCCTTTAACAACAATTCCAAAGTTGTATCCTTTCTCCTATTTATAATATACTCCTTGAATTTCCCTATCCATCAACAATACAATGAATCTGGTTTTCGGTGCAAATATGTACCTTACTATGTACAAATGTATCTTTGTAGTCCATCTTGTTTCTTGCATCAACATGAATGATATACTGATTGAGGGTAGACTGATGGATCCTCCTTGTAATCTTACTGACCAGTAGACAAGGGTCGGACCCCTAGGATTTTGATCAGGTAGTCAAATTTATCCTTAAGCACTGGCTTTTTGAATATGTCAGCTAATTTTTCCTTGGTTTGAACATATTCCAGTATCAACTCTTTCCCTTGCACTTTTTCTCTTAACTAATGATACTTGATTTCAATATGCTTAGTCTTAGCATGCATGACTATATTCTTAGAAATGCTTATTGCACTGGTATTGTCACAATATATAATCAGTGGTTCAAGAATCTTCATATTCATACCTTACAGTAGTTGTTTGATCCATGGAATGTTTGAGGAATTTGAAGAAGTAGCCACATATTCTGCTTCTGCAATAGATTGTGAGATGCATCCTTTCTTTTTGCTGATCCATGTAACAAGTCTATCACCCATGAAGAATGCTCTTCTAGTTCTTTTTCTGTCATCTAATTTTCCAGTCCAATCAACATCTGTATAGAATTGAAGCTCAAATTTTCCTTCTATTTTATACCATAAGACATAGTCCTCGGTATTCTTTAGATATCTTAGAATTCTTTTGATAGTAGTCATGTGTGATTCTTTCGGATTAGCAGAGAATATTGCAACTATTCCAACTAAATGTGCTATATCGGGTCTGGTATGAACAATATACATTACTTTTCCAATCATTGATCTATATAGGGTCTCATTTACCTCATTTGACTTGTCTTCCTTTGTCAGATTACATCCAATTGTCATAGTTGTTCCAACTAGCTTGGAATCTTCCATCTCGAATATCTTCGACACTTCTTTGATGTATTTGGATTGTGTGATATATATGCCTGCATCTTGTTGAAGAATCTGTAGACCAAGAAATAATTTGATCTCCCCAAACATCGACATCTAAAAATATTTTCTCATTTCATTAGAAAAAGATTTACATAACATATCATTACCCCTAAATATGATATCATCAACAAATATTTCAGCAATCGGAATATTTTCATCAGAATCTTCTTTTAAGTACAAATTGCCACTTTCACTTGTTCTTACAAATCCAATGCTTATGAGATAGGAGTGAAGTCTTTCATACCAGGATCTATGTGCTTGTTTCAATCCATACAAGGATTTTTGTAGTCTACATATGACGTTTCTACTATCTGGAGAAAAAAACCCTTCTGGTTGTTCAATGTATACCTCTTCCTCTAGTATTCCATTTAGGAATGTAGATTTGACATCCATCTAGTATACCTTGAATCCTTTAAATGCAGCATAAGCAAGTAAAAAATAGATTATTCCTTCTAATATAGCAATGGGTGGAAAGGTTTCACCATAGTAAATACCTTCTTCATGTGCATACCCCTTGCATACTAATCTTTCTTATATTCCTTGTGACTTCTCCATTCTCATTCAGATTGTTTTTGAATATCAATTTTGTATCAATGACATTCTTATCATCTGGTTTTAGTAATAATGTCAATGTTCTATTCTTCTCAATCTATTCTATTTCTTCGTTCATAGCACTGACCCATTCATCATTTTCAAGTGCACAATTAACAGATTTAGGCTCAAAATCACAAATTAAACATCTAATGTTTAGTGGATTACTTCTTTTTCTTACTCTAGCCTTCTTGTATCCTATGATATGGTTTTGTGGATGATATGTTCTGACATATTTGGCAAGTTTGGGTTCAGTTCTTTGTTCATGTAGGATCTAAAATGAAAGACATTTTTTAGACATATGAGATTGTAGAGGAAGAAAATTTTGGTTTTTTATTATTTGTTTATTGATTAGGTTTGAGATGTGTTGTATTTCCTTAACCTTTAAATTTAATTGTAATTTAATTATTTTTGTTTGATTAAGAATGTAGGGGGAAGGAAGATAAGATGTTCCTCTTTTATCCCCAAATGCACAAATGAAAGATCCAAGTTGATTAACCCAAAAGAAAGATCAATGCACAAATGAATTAAAAATTTTGAAATGAGAGCAAAGAAGAAGATCTTAAATTCTGTTATATGATTAAGGAGATGTTATATATTGTAGTAATTGAAAAGGATGAGAGGAAGTACCAACCTTAAAGAATTTCAGATCTAAAGAATGTTGTTTTTTGAGGTCTGTACTCTATTTCTAGAAAATCTAAAGCATGACCCAAAATAGAAACGCAGAGACGAACAAAACCCAGAAATATTTTTCCAATCAGACATAGTCCTATGAAAAATCTTGAGCTTGACCCACAAATGTCACTACTAACCCAATAATCTTGACCCTGGTCTATGCTCCCTCGACAGAAAATCTATTTTCAGATCTTGATAGTTTGTTGAAAAGGGTATCCAGATCTGAGGTCAAAGCCATAGTCCCAAACTTGTATCTGAAAGAAGAAGAGATTTTTTTTTTAAGGGGAGGTTTTTGCCTTGGTCAAACCCTATTTTCGGAATTAACCTCAAAATATAATTGAAATTGCATAAGTAAAACAACGTAAATGCTTAAATTCACCTTCCTTGTAAAAGTCCTTGTGGTGGATTTGAATCCATGGATCCACAAGTATGTATGCACCACATGGATCTAGAATGTAGAAGGTAGGATGTCTTCAATGAATTTCTCGTAGATCTCCAACACCAAATCTTGAATGGTTTCTTGGATAGGAAGAGGCTTGGAAGAAGGTGGATGGAGAGATCACCAAAAAGGGCACTATGTAGCTTGAATCCTTCAATGGCATCCAATACATCTCCTTGATGAAAATGAATTCTTGAGTGCTTGAGGATGGATAGATGCTTGCTTCAAATCTTGCTCCTTTTCTTTCTTGAACTTCACTTGATAATGCTTCTCAATTGCTCAATGGTGCTTAGGCTTGGATAGAGGACTTAGAGAAAATGAGAGGATAAAAACTTCCTTTTATATGAAATTAGGGAACAATCCTCTAAGGAGGCCAACATAGGAGAATTAAATTACCATTAAATCCTTTACCTCTAGGAGAGGACCTATATTAGATATAGTTTAGGGATCATCACTTCGGAACCCAAAACAACCAACTCAGAAGTGGGAATTAACTTTTTCAAAGATCGACATCTAGAAACTGTGAGATCCTGAAATTTGGACCCTAGGTCAAGGTCAAGGTCGACCTTGACTTAAGTAAGGGGTGAGGCCAACCTTGAACTAGGTCAGTGTCAAGGTCTACATAGAACTAAAAGGTTGACCTTGACCCTGAGGTCAAAGATCTATAATTTGTAGTCTAGAATGCCAAAAACTGGCTGGAGAGAGGTGGAAAATGGGGAAGAACTGGGGGAAAGCTAGGTCTAAATCAGGAACCTATTCAAGGCGCTTGAAATGACCCCAAAAAACTTACTCAGAAGGCTAGACCAGTCTACCATGGAAGTGCTTCCATTTTCTAACTATACATATAGCCCCCACCTTAGCAAGAGTATGGACTCAACACAAACTCTTGGTAAAGGAGATCATAAAGAACAAACAATTTTATTAGAATAAAAAATGGACAAAGAAATCGTCAATGCCCCAAGGGACTTAAGTCTTTATCAACCCTAAGATCATGATAAGAGAGACATCACTAGAGAGAGAGAGAGAGAGAGAGAGAGATTATCTTGCCCAATGAGAACTTATATCCCATTGTGAACCACACAAGTAAACAACGTAACTAGAAAGATGGAGTTGAACCGCCTAGTGAATGTGGCTACTCACTAGTCAACCCATCAGAGAGATCTGTTCTTAAGGACACCTTCCAACCTTAAGGGATCAAAAAATTTGAAAACTGGAGGGATCAAGAGATCCATTTAAATTTAAACTAGATGGATCAAGAGATCCTAAAAAGTAAAATGTACATGCTTTAAGGATTAGTTTTTAATCCATAAAGGGAAAAAGTTTTGAATTTTTTTGAAAATATTTTGAATGTGTGTGTGTGTGTGTGTGTGTGTGTGTGTGTGTGTGTGTGTGTGTGTGCAAAAAGTGAGTAGAGCGTATTCCCCTAGGTTAAAGTCATTGCTAACACTTTAACAGGAGAAATGGTTTTAAAGGAAACATAAACAACTCTACAGATTATGTTTCCACTACGAAATGCCCCCAAATGAAGACAAATCAAGGGAAATAAACATAAACATACAAAATAACATAGAAGGGATCTACCTACTATGGGGTCAATATGATCATAAGATAACATGTACATATATAGATATTACATTATTGCAAATGAAGTGACATCATTCCCCGAAGAAAGTAGAACTACAATCACAATGGAGGAAATAAAACATAAGAGTTTCAAAGAAGAATCTTTTTAGACCACAAACTAGAGACCAAAAACAATCAGTGCTACCATGTCGTAGATCAAAGCAAACTATACAAGGGAAACATTTACAAAAAATAACACAAGTGAAAATAAAATAAAAACAACATGTAGAAAAATAAAGATACATATAGAGGAATTGTACAACCTGTTTGATTCTTTTATTACCTTGCACCAACAAAGTAACAAGGGTCGTATAAAAGAATCTAACAAACATTTAGCAAACACATTACGGGAGAAGCACAATACAACATGCAAATACAAAAAGGGATACCATGAAGGATAGGCCAATCAAGCGCATCGCCTACTCTCCCTATCTTGGCTTATATTAGTTAGGGAAGGTGGGAAACTCACAAGAGGGACTATATCAAATATAGCAAGAATGATAGCTAGTTCAAAACAAGGATCCTCTTGAGAATTTCATTTCTCAATACTAGGTGCAATTTTTAATTGAGTTGAAAGCATATGAGGTAAGTCAGTGTCAAGTTTAATGGTCTCATATTCATCACTAAGATCAATAGGATCATCTAAAGTGTCTTCCTCATCAAGATTAATTGAAATGAGATCTAATATGCAAATAGGATCATCATACTCATTCATCTTAACATCATTATGAATATTGACTTCTTTCGATACATCAGGCATAGGTTGGTCAAAAGTAGGTTAAGAGTTTCAAAGAAGAGAAGCACATGCCCTAGCATTAGCTCTATTCTTCTTATGACGTTCATTAGCAGATTTGTTGTGTTTTTCTTTGTTTAACACATTTTGATAACTAGGAGGAATGACCACAGATTCCTTCACAGGTTCTATAGGAGGATTATCAATGGGTTGTAATGAAATAGTATAAGTTTGAATATTAGAGTTAGAAATAATGGCTAAAGGAGGTATGGAAGGAGTAGGCAAAAGACCATGTTTGAGATCTATCTAAGTCATGATTAACTCAAAAATTTTATGATGTTTGTAAGCTTGGTACGAGTGAAAGAGATGATCAGGGTGAGGAGGACTTGACTTAGGTAATGAATACCAAAAGAAATCAAGAGTAGAAAAATATCTAGGCCTAGAAGGTTGATACAAACTTTGATTAATCATTTTGACTTCTCCATTATGAATGAACTTGTGACATTTATGAATAGGAGAAGAAATAGCATGCATAACAGTTATCCAAGGTAAACCAAATTTGATTTGAAATTGATTAGAAGTAGGAATAACAATGAAGGTAGTATCTACAAATTTACCACAAAGTTCAATAGGTAAGTTGATTGAACCAAGTGTAGGATAAATAAAACCATTACAATTTTGGATCCATGCATCAGATGGATCATAGAAATCACATTATAAGTTTTTCATGAAAATATTTTCCTTAGTAATGACATTTATTAAACATGTGGGATCAATAAGACAACCACGAGTAGGTATCTTAACAATCCTAGCATAGATATAAACAGGACCATCAGGAGCTTTAATCATTTCAGAATCATCAAAGGTGATTAAAAATTCCCTAGGTCACTTATCCTTAGTTTTTTTTTGAGGTTTATGTGGAACTGGAAGTTGAAGTAGAGGTGAAGGATGTTGAACAGTAGGTTTAGATGAAACAACACTCTCCACATGATTAACAATGTGATTAAGATCATCCATCTTTGAATCATAAACAATATCCACAGAAGATGGTTGAGCTATGGTATTAGTATCATGTGTAGGTAAAATATTTGTATAGATTTGAAGGTTTTGATTAGGAGAAGAAATAGATTTATTCCCACTACCATAAAAATTATCAACAGACAAAGCCTTAGAATCAATTAAATCTTCAATTTTATGCTTTAGAGAATAACATTTTTCAGTATCATGGCTATTCCGGTGATGGTATTGACAAAAAGATTTAGAATAGAAGGATTTGGATGCTATCACGGTAGGGATAAGAGCTTGAATAGGATGTAAGGTAATCATATTATCACTTAACAACCTACTCATTATAGAATGCAAAGTTTCAGAAAGTAGTGTATGCAGAAGTGGCATTATTAGATATAATAGCAACTTGATGAGCAACCGCATTCATCTGTTTATTAATCTTGACATATTTGTTAGGTTTCTGAAACTTATTAGGATAAGGAGTAGTGTCACTCTTATCAACTTGAACAAGATCCATCAGTGTTGCTCTCAAATTGACTCACTTGTAACTAATAATGGTGAAGTGTTGCATAAAGTTGTTGAAAAGAGATAAATTTAGTAAGCAGAATCTTATCTCTAATATCCTATTGTAAATTTTAAATAAACATGTGTTGAATATCAATATTAGGAATAGGATAAGAAATTTGAGCATACAAATGATTAAATCTACCAATGAAATCGGTCAACTTTTCCTTAATGTTTTGTTTACAAGGCTTTAATTCAGATAAGGACACTTGTGGACCAATGTTATTTTGAAATTGTTGGATAAAGGTATTAGCAATTTTAGGAAAAGAATCAATTGAATAAGGAGGTAAAGAATAATACCATTGTAAATCTTTATCATGGAAGGTTCTAACAAAATTTTTAGCTAAAATCCTATGGTCATGAGCATAATCACTACAAAGGATATGAAATGTTTTAACATGAGTGATAGGATCGCCTTTACCATTGTAATTCTCAAGATGAGGCATATCGGCTTGTTGAGGGACAGTAGCATGAATGATGTCTAAGGATATAGGACTACCCATGTCACATGTACGAATGCTAAACTTGGATTGGATTAAGGATGCAAGTTGTTGTTGTAAAGATGGCAAAGTTTGTTCCAAACTAATAATTGTGGAATCATTAGAGGAAACAGGTGGCATAGAAATGTTAGGAACACTTTGAAAAGTGTAGGAAGTAGCAAGAATAGAAGACACAATTGATGGAACATTGAGAAGCACAGTTGGAAGGGGATTAGAATAAGTAAAAGGTACACTATGATATGAAGGTTGTGAGGTAGATAGAGATACCAGTGGTGCACTCATAGGAATAGATGCAATTGGGATAGATGTAGTCATCAAAGGAGGATTATAAGTAGGAATGCTAGGTAAAGGAACAGAAGAAGGTCCTATGCTAGTGATAAGAGGAGTAAATCCTAGATCTTGAGTCTCTTGAGCTATAGGTTTAACATTCAAATGCACAAGATGAGTAAGACAACACAAGAAGTTAACACCTTGATCATTATCACGGAGGACTTTCTTAAGAGCCTCTATAGCTTGGATAGAATCTTGATTATGGTTTTCTTGGATAAGCCAATTTCCCATTTTCTCAAGTTCGGTTGAGAGTTTTTGCACTTGCTGAGGAGGAACTTTTAAGGCATTATCCTCATAATGAGATGAGTGAGAAGAGTTTTTCTCCATAGAAGGATTGGAATCATGAGTTATAAAAATTATCATCTGGAATCCTAAGGAAAGGAGAGGAAGACTCAAGATCAAAGGAACCCATAGGTCTACAACTTCTTCTAACTGGGATACTATAAGTAGGACTAGAAGTGGTAAAGCTCGTACACCAATGCAATGCAAATGAACTAATACAAGATTTTGATTTATTAATTTTAAATGTAATTGAAAGAACATGCAAGATCTAGCATAAACATGTAAATCTAACACCAAAAAGAAAGATTTGTCTATCGCGGGTTCACCAAAATGTCGGATCTAAAAATGAAAGACATATGAGATTGTAGAGGGAGAAATTTTGATTTTTTATTATTTGTTTATTGATTAGGTTTGAGATGTGTTGTATTTTCTTAACCTTTACATTTAACTGTAATTTATGTATTGTTGTGCGATTAAGTATATAGGGGGAAGGAAGATAAGATGTTCCTCTTTTAACCCAAATGCACAAATGAAAGATCCAAGTTGATTAACCCAAAAGAAGGATCAATGCACAAATGAATCAACCATTTAGAAATGAGAGCAAAGAAGAAGATCTTAAATTCTATTATATGATTAAGGAGATATGATATATTGTAGTAATTGAAAAGGATGAGAGGAAGTACCAAAATTAAAGAATTGCAGATCTGAAGAATGTTGTTTTTTGAGGTCTGTACTCTATTTTTGGAAAATCTAAAGTATGACCCAGAACAGAAATGTAGAGACGAACAAAACCTAGAAATTTTTTTCCGATCTGACACAATCCTTTATAAAAGGTCAACCTTGACCCACAAATGTCATTTCTGACCCAATAATCTTGACCCTGACCTGTGCTGCCTCGATATAAAATCTATTTTTAGATCCGATAGTTTTCTAAAAAGGGCATCCAAATCTGAGTTCAAATCCATAGTACCGAACCTGTATCTGCAAGAAAAAGAGATTTTTTTGTTGGTGGGAGGGGGGGTTTTCCTTGGTCAAACCTTGGTTTTGTAATTAACCTCAAAATATAATTGAAATTGCATAAGTAAAACAAAGTAAATGTATAAATTCACCTTGCTTATAAAAGTCCTTGTGGTGGATTCAAATCCGTGGATCCATAATTATGTATGCACCAAATGGATCTAGTATGTAGAAGGTAGGATGTCTTCAATCAATTGCTTGTATATCTCCAACACCAAATCTTGAATGGGTTCTTGAATAGGAAGAGGCTTGGAAGAAGGTGGATGGAGAGATCACCAAAAAGGGCACTATGTATCTTGAATCCTTCAACGGCTTCCAATGGATCTCCTTGATGAAAATGATTTCTTGAATGCTTGAGGATGGATAGATGATTGCTTCAAATATTTCTCCTTAGCTTTCCTGAACTTCACTTGATAATGCTTCTCAATTGCTCAATGGTGCTTAGGCTTGGATAGACTCGACTTAGAGAAAATGAGAGGATAAGAACTTCCTTTTATTTGAAATTAGGGCACAATCTTCTAAGGAGGCTGACATAGGAGAATTAAATTACCATTAAAGCCTTTACCCCTAGTAGAGGACCTATATTAAATATAATTTAAGGATCATCGCTTCAGAACCCGAAACAGCCGACCTGGAAGCAGGAATTAATTTTTTCAAAGACCGACATCTGGAAACTATTAGATCTCAAAATCTTGACCCTGGGTCAAGGTCGAGGTTGACCATGATCTAGGTTAGGGGCGAGGGAGACCTTGACCTAGGTTAGGGTTAAGGTTGACATAGACCTAAAAGGTTGACCTTGACCCTGAGGTCAAACATCTGTAATCTATAGTGCAGAATGCCAAAAACTGGTTGGAGAGAGGTGGAAAATGGGGCAGAATAGGGGGAAAGCTAGGTCTAAATCAAGAACCCATTCAAGGCACTTGACATGACCCAAAACCACTTACTCAGAAAGATAAACTAGTCTAACATGGAAGTGTTTCCATTTTCTGACTATATAGTTCATTATTCTGATCATCATCTTAACCTTCATTCTTATCTCCATTGCTCGAAAAAACATTTTGAGGATTTTCTTGATTTTTGGTGTTTGCAGCCTAATGCTCGGGTGCAATGTTATGTTTCTTGAGAGTGATAGACTATTTCTCATGTAGAGTGTCAAGTTCTTTAGTGTTAACAAAACTGTTGTAGTCTTCAGGTTCTTTTATGCTTTCCTCATCATTTTTCTATGCATACTCATCTATTCTGATATCTGCACTTTCAATGATTTTGTTAGAGGACCTGTTAACACATTTATAAGCCTTTCCCTTTATGGAATACCCTATAAATATTCCTTCTTCACTTATGGAGTCAATCTTTCCATTTCTATCTTCTTTCAAAATATAAGATTGACTTCTAAAGATTATGAAGTAACTTACATTGGGTGTGTATCCATACCATAGCTCATAGGGTGTCTTCTTGGTGTCTTTCTTCAATTGTAATCTGTTCAATGTGTAGATAGTAGTACTGATAGCTTCCTTGCAGAATGTTTGAGTGATTCTTTTTCTCAGTCATCAGTGTTCTTGCACAATCAACAATGGATATGTTTCTCCTTTCAGCAATTATGTTTTGTTTTGGTGTTCTTGGTGCACAAACCTATGTTTTAATTCAATGCTCATTGTAATAGTTAGTGAATTCATCTGAAAAACATTCTCCTCCTCTATGTGATCTTAAGCATTTCAATTCCTTACCACTTTGTTTTTCTACCATAGCTTTATACCATTTAAACATCTTGAATGCTTCTGATTTTTCTTTTAAGAACATAACTGTCATCATTCTACAAAAATCATCAACAAAGAGAATGAAGTATCTATCACCATAGTAACTCTTTGTTCTCATGGCTCCACATAGATCAGTATGGGCTAATTCTAGAATAGCATTATATGTACGAGTTTTTATCTTGAAACTAGACTTTGTCATCTTACCTTTTTGACAATTCTTACACATGATATGCTCGAGCTTTGAAATGCTTGCTAAGCCTCATACTTTCCTTATATTTCTTATCTAAATCATGTTGTCAAAATTCACATGAAATAATATTTTATGCCACAACCATATGTCTTCATTTCTAGCCATTAAACAAGTAGTGTTTATATCATCAAGATAGAATAGGTTACCTTTTGTCTATTCACCAGTTCTAATCAACCTTCCTGATTCATTAACCATCTTTGCCTCTTTTTGCAAATGCTACTCGGTGACCTGTGTTATTCAGTTCTAAACAATCAATAGATTATATTTAAGTCCTTTTACCTAGTATGCATTTCCAAATTTCATCAGGTTATTCCACATTGTTCCTTTACCTTCAATTGGAATAGGTGAGTCATTACCCATTCTTACTGATCCACCATTATAATACTCAAGTTTCAAAATGTTGTTTATCATCGGTGATGTGGTGAGTGGAGACACTATCTATAATCTAGGCATAATTATTACTAACCTTAGAAATGAGTGTAATCTCTACATACATTTCTTCTTCATCTGAATCATCCTTCATGGCCACAAATACTATCTCAATGTCTTTATCAGATTCAGTGTCAGTATCTCTAGCTTTGTTCTTAGCTAGGTAAATAGATTTCTTCCCTTTGTCTTTGTAGTCTCACGTATCTCTTCTGTCAGATTTTTGGTTTCTTCGGTAATCTCTGTTGTCACTTCTATCAAACTTATTTTCATATGATCTGTCATTACTTATGTCATCTTTTATTTTTTAAGGATATCTAGCACAAAAGTGTCCAATCTCTTTACAATTAAAACATACATGTGGTAATTAAACTTTGTATCTACCTTTGCCTCTATGCAATCTTCTAGCCATTAGTGTGTCAATCTCATCAAGATCTTGGTCTTCACTATCACTTTCAATATCATTTCTCATAGTGTCTTTATGACTTGACTTACTTATTTTAAAAGAATATTTAAATGCAGACTCAATAGATGGTAAGACACTTTTATCAAAGTTATTCATCTCAAATGAAATCAATCTACCAACCATGCTATCTAGAGTGACATTGTTATTTTATACTTCTCTCATTTCTTGTGTAGCATATACTCAAATAATATATTCATGTAGTAAGGTTATTAGGATTTTACTTACCACTGTTTCTTCTTCAAGTACACCTCCAACTCCTTGGATAGCATTGACTACCTCTTTTATTCTATAGCTGTATTGAGTGATATTTTATCCTTCTTTCATTCTTAGTTCATCAAATTTACCTCTTAGGATTTTTTCCTTAGGTCTTAGTACATTAGCATCTCCTCCATGTACCAGCTTTTATTTATCGCATATTTTCTTTGCAGAGGTGCATGTTTTGACATCTTCAAATTTAGCATCAAAGATTGAGGAAGAAAGTTCTATCATCATAGAATTATACTCATTCTTTTCTCTTAATTTATCAAGTGTGTGAGGTCATGTAGGAAACACATAAAACAGTATCCATGTGTGTGAGTTCATGTAGGCAACACATAATTTCTCAAGTGTGTGAGATAAGGTGCAGTCTTATCCTGCTTTGCCATGATGAAAATTTGTCCTTGTTTAACTTAGGCACATCCTGTTTTCTCATCTTGTGATCATTTTCTTAGGTCTTGAAACCTTCCTTCTAAACACATAAGCTCTAATACCAATTGTTAGAATAACTGAGAGGCGGGGAGGGGGCTGAATTAGTGGCCTCAAAAATATTCTAATAAATCAACCACAAAACTTTATATCTTAAATATAAATCTCAAGTTATATTTAGTCCCACAAGATGTATGCCTTTAAATAATCTTAACAAATAACTATTACTCAAAGTTCACTGTAAAACCTTATTCTTTATCTTTATCGATTAGCAGTCTTTCATTTACTGAAATACAATAAATTACTTAGTGTATACCGATCAATCCATATTAGTTACATGTGTAATGAAAAACACTAAAGTAATGACTCATAAACACATTGAAACATGTATTTTTAACATGGAAACCATGTTAAGGGGAAAACCACTTGGGACCAGTAACCCAACATTTTCACTCTTTAGAAGTGAGCTCAATGAAGAGCCAACCTTGATAAAGGTTACAAACACACTGTTAAGTGTGACCTTGTTAGAGGATTTAACACTAACACATTATCACTTGATATCTGGAAATCCTATGATCTCCTCATGATAAAAATTTTGATACTCCTTGGGATGTATCTCAATATAAAAAGGATTTTTTTAGATCCTTCTAAGGTAAGAGACTTTTGTGATTGAATGGATAAAATGAAATAGTATATGATATATTCATACATATAACTTAGACTTGCAGATTTGTAGATCTATTGTAAGCTCATAATACCTTTCTTATCAATGATTCCTTACAATACCTTTTCTCCACTTCTTTCTTCTCTATGATGTTGTGCTTCTCTGTTGCTCAGTGTCCATAGAAATATAGCTCTATTCTTTAGCTTGATTGACCAAGAATGTATGAAGTTGTTCTTCACTAGTATACCTTCAGTATCCTCTTCTCTATTCACCCCCTAATTCATAATGAATTAGCCTATCTCTTTATATACATAAATTCATTGTTTCTAAGTCCTTGAATTTCTTTTTCTTGGCATGATCTGCAATTCTCACATTTATTTCTTTAAAGATTTACTTCAGTTTTATCCTATAAATTTCTCCTAGACACCTGGAATAAAAAAACTTTAAAACTATCGCTTATCTCTGGATTTTAACTTGTCGATGAAAACAATATTAACAACTAGTTAACTCCTTCTTTAGCTCTTCCTAGCTAAGTATTTTTGTCATTTCTAAACCTCAGTTCCTTTCGGTGTGTAACTCCTTGTTAGTTCAGTCAACACTTCAGTTCTCCTTGGGAATCTTTGTCAGGGTTGTCACACTGTGATTCTTCTTGTTGGTAATGCTTGCTCAAGTTTCTTTCTCGAGTATCACCATGACTTTCCTCTTAGCATTATTTGTTAGTCAGGGTGCACTTTCTATTGGTGTTTGTTTTCACTCAGTGCATACTAAACTTTTGTGCATTACTGATACCATAACTTTAATCTTTCTAGTTCTCTGAAGTCTTTGACACTATGTATATAACCAATTAGATTATATCATGTTGACATCAATGAAAATGCAATACATTAACTGATTTAATGTCTTGCATTTAATTTTTGCAGCTTGGTGATCATCAACTTAACATCTTCAAACATTCAATCAGTTATAGTTCATAAAAGTAATGGGCAATGCTGATGGCATACCCTCTGGTATTTTTGTTAGACAGGAAGGAGAAAACACTGAGAAAGCACTAGGAAAAGAAAATCTTGCTGAAGGTATCAAGAGAAAAAAGGTCAGGAAAGGAGATAATTATTATAATCCAATTGTTTTCCACAAGGTTAAAGTAAAGACACTAGAGATAAGTCCTCCATCTTTTCAGGGGGATAGAAAAAGGATTGAGCCAAGCCTTCCTAATCAAGCTGAATATGGGAATGTTGTTACTTTTAACAAAGGAATTATTTATTTGAAATATACTCTAGTTGATATGTGGCATTTGTTGTCACAGATCATAGTCAAAGTTCCACTCTTGGAGATGATGAGGATGGAGGAAAACAAAGAAAAAAAATTAACATGGGTGAATAGAATCTCTTCTACACAAATGTAGAAGGAAGAGGTTGAGAAAATGGGAAAATCATAGAATAAATATGATAAAAAGGTGAAAGAATCAGAGGTGATTATCTCAAAAATCCCCCAGTTTTTCTTAACTAAAAATCATGTGAGCACTCATTTAGGAGGTGTAGATCCATTTTTCTTGACTTTGGTCATAAACAATAAGAGGATAAAGAATTGCATGATAGACTCTAGAGAATAAAATATTGTCATGCCAGTAGAAATAATGATGTGATTAGGACTGGAGGTTGATTCTCCTCATGGGAGATGTCAAGCAATGGACTCTAGAGAAGTACCTTTCATAGGTACCATCAAGGCTCTTCCTTATAGACTAGTTGCATGCCCAGAGAAGATGCTAACAACAAGTGTCTTAGTAGTGGATATTCCTCCTCAATATGGAATGCTCCTATCAAGGAAGAGGAGTGCCTCAATGGGAGGGAGTATTAAATGTGATCTCTCATTTGAAACCTTTGATATTACTGGTCAAAGTGTAAAGGTATCTAGAGAAACAAGAACTCCTCACATGATTGAGGAAAGTGATGATAATAATATGAACTATTTCTTGGATACTGACATTGGATCTTTCCAAGTCCAAGATGGGAAGTTTGGGGTAGAAAATCATCATGTGTTATTTACTAAACACAAAGATAATCTGGTAGACAATAATGACTTGTGGACAATGTACTTTCATGGCACAATCTCAAAGGAAGGAGAAGGTGTAGGAGTTATGCCAATAACTCCTAGTGGTAAGACCTACAAGTTCTCATTCACTTTGATGTTCACATGTAGTAATAATATGGCAGAGTATGAGGCCTTGTTTATTGGACTAAGGTTGTCTTCAAGACACAATATAAATAATCTCAGGGTAATTGGAGACTCTAAATTGGTAATCTCTCAAATAAAATCTAAATATGCTTCAAAAAATCAGAGACTAAAGCAATATAGGAATGTTGTATGGGATGAAATAGAAAATTATTATTCTTTTGGCATTGACTGGATGGATAGGAATCAAAAAAAAATGGAAGACTTGTTGGCCAACATTTCTTTACAGCTAGAAGATGCTACTTTTGTAAGAATCTCTAAGATTGAATTTCAATCCAGGCCTTCTATCCCAGATAATATTGAAAGCTGGTGAGTTTTTGAAGATGATTTAGATATTCTGATATTTTTGTATTGTGAATCATTTTTTGGAAAGAAAGAAATGGACTTAAGAGGGTATGTAGAGGCTATGGATGGTAAGGATAGTATTTTTGGCAAAGAGGTCCTGCAACTGAAGTCAAACAAAGTTCCCAAAGGTTTGGTTGTGCTTGAGAAATATTTTGACAATAAGGACAAGTCCTATTCTGCAAGGACTATGAAAAAGCCTTCTCTACTTGCAGGAAGTGAATTTTGGGACACATTAAGCTCCTAAGAAGGTATACATTGGTAAAAAGATATCCTCTAAACTTAGAGAGTTGCTGGTTAACCTTCCAAATAAATATAAACATGTCTTTGCATGGTCTTATGATGACTTAAAGGAATACAAAGAGGATCTTTTGCAACATAAGATTCCTTTAAAGGAAGAAACAAAACCTTTCAAATAGAAATTAAGACCTATCAATCCCACCCTAGCATGAAGGATGCAAGAATAACTAAAGAAGATGAGGGATGCTAAAATAATCAAACCAATAATACATTCAATATGGGTATCAAATTTTATACCAGTAAGAAAGAAAAATGGTGATATTAGACATTGTGTAAACTTTAGGAGCTTGAACATCAATTCATTAAAGGATAACTATGTGTTGCCTAACATGGAAGCTATGTTATAGAGAGTCCCTGTATTAGAATTGATGTCTTTGTTGGATGGATTTTCAGGGTATAATCAGGTCATGGTCAATGAATCAGAGTAGTTCAAGAATGCATTTAGCACACCATGGGGCACTTATGTGTATGTCAGAATGCCTTTTGGCTTGACAAATGTTGGAGAAACATTTCAAAGAACCATGCATGTGGTATTTGCATATTTCATAAATTAATTTTAGGCAATATACCAACATGACCTTACTTCCTATTCAGCAAAAGATGAACAACATTGTGGTCATCTTGAGAGAATATTTATAAGAGCAATGTAAAATGGGGTTTCTTTTAAACTGAAGAAGTGTGTTTTTGGGGTGACAGAGGGAAAGATTTTGGGGCACATTGTGTCTTTAGATGGAGTAATAATTAACCCTGAAAGGATAGATATAATTGAAAAGATCCCTTAGCCTAAGAATGTTAAAGGCATTCAATCATTCTTTGGACAAGTAAACTTCTTGAGGAGATTTATTACTAAATATGTTGAAACCATTATTCCAATCTCAAGGATGATGAAGAAAGGAGCCAAGCTAGAGTGCAATCAAGAAGCATGCAAGGATTTTTAGGTATCAAGTAGGCTATAAAGGATGCCCCAGTCCTAAGAACACCAGATTATGGTAAGCCTTTGCAAATCTTCTCCTTTGCTTCATATAATATTGTTGCTACAGTATTATTACAAAAGATTTCAGAGGGATTTGAACATCCCATTTCTTTTTTTAGTAAGTCCTTGCAATCAGTAGAACTTAAATATGACATCATGGAAAAACAAGCTTATTCTGTAGTCAAAGTTGTTAAATCTTTTAGGTGTTATTTGGTAAGAGAAACTATATTTTTTTATGTGCCTAGTGTTTCTGTGAAAGATATTTTAGTCCAACAGGAAGTGTCAGAGAGGAGATGTGTGTGGATAAACAAGATTTTGTAAATTAACATTGATATCCATATTACAAAATTGGTTTGAGGAATGGGACTTTAAAAAATCATGGCTCAAAGTAATTTGGATGCCAATCACATAAATATATTTGTGAAGGACCAAAGTGTTAGTAATAACTAAGAGGGGGTGTGAATCAGTGACCTCAAAAATTTATCCTTCAAACTTTAACCACCAATCAATAAACCTCATATTATTATGTCCCTACAAAATGCATACCATGAAATACTACTAATGATTAACTGTCTGTCAGTTTCCTCTATCAATCCTTATTCTTTCTTGATTCTAGATAAGCAATATAACTTTTTACTGAAACTCAGTAAATAAGAAGAGTATACCGATTAATCTAGAGTTAGCTATGTAAGATATGAAACAGTAAAGAAATGAATCATACACACATAACACATGAATTTTAATGTGGAAACCCTGTTAAGGGAAAAACCACTGCGACTGGTACCCCAAATTTTCACTCTTCTGAAGTGAGCCCTGTTAGGAGCCAACCATGTTAAAGGTTACAAATACACTATTAAGTGTGACCCTGTTAGAGGATTTTATACATAGAGCTTGTCACTTAGTATCGGGCATCTATTTCTACCATCCTTGAATTAGCCTCCTTCTTAGACTGTCAATAGGTATCAGGCAAATACAATGCTACTTTCATGAATAAACCTTTTTGGAACTCCTTTGGATGAACCTCAATATATAGAAGATTGTTAAGTCATACTAAGTTAAGAGACTTGATGCTTCAATATTTAAACTGAAACACTATGACCTATTCATATTGCAACTTTGAATTGTATATTTTTAGATCTATTTAAGTACATTATCTCTCTGATCAATGTATCAATTCAATCCTTTATGCTCCATACTTTTTTCTCTGTGATGTTGTGCTTCACTGTTCATCGGTGTCTAGAGAATTCCTTAGCTCTTCCTTCAACTTGTTTGATCAGGACTGCATGAATTTTTTCTTCATCAGTTTCTCTTCAACATCCTCTTTCTATTCACTCCCCTTAATCCCATCCATAAATGAATTAAGCTTGTCTCGTATATAGACATGATATTCACTATTTTTTTATTCTTGATTCTTGGCATGAAAAACAATCCAACCAATTAGATTTAAAGCATAACTCCTAATTTGTCTCGTAGATATCTTCTTGCCAACTGTACAAATCAGCTTTAAATCAATCACTTATCTCTGGTCGAATAAAACAAAGTAGACAACCAGCTAAGTCTATCTTTTGCTCTGCCAGCTAGATATTTTATCATTTTCTAGAATTTATGTTCCATCAGTCACCACTAGAGTTAGTTGTCAGTGACAACTGATAGTTCTGCAGTTAGATTCCAGTTATCTTTGTGATCTCTATCCATTGGGCATCATTGGAATTTTACTCATCGGGAAACCTTCTGACTTTGCTCGTTGGGAATCACTATGGTTTTTCTTCGTCAGGCAACACTATGGTTCTAATCATTAGGTATCACTGTGACTATTCTTCTTTTCTCTGACCATCAGTGTACACTCTGTCAGTGTTGTTTGTCACTAACTGAATACTTGACTTTTATGCATTGTTGAAAGACTAAACTTTGTTTCATTGATTCTCTAAAGTCTTTGGCATTATGTACATGACCATATAGATGATATCAAGTTGACATCAATGAAAATACAATACATTAACTGATTTAATGCCTTGCATTATCTTCAACTTAACATTGTCAAACATTCAATCAGTTACATGTCATCAATCTATCCCTTTGAAATTGATGGCAACATACTATATTATCACACTATACTATTTCTAATACAATATTAAATACAATAGTTGAGATTCATCAAACTACTAATCTTTTTGTTTTGATAACTGATAAATGTCTGACCATCGATAAGCTCTATTTTAGCTTATATTTGATTCTTGTAGCTCGTTGTATTCTTATGTGTTGAGTTCCCTCCTTGTGTCAATTTATCCCCCTTGACTATTCTTTCTCTTTTGATGTCTTTTCCTCTTTTCAACAACTCTCCCTTTGTATAATCTTTCCATACAATTTCTCTCCCTAAGGATATAATCTCTCCTTGTTGAAGTTTAGGTGATAATGGATAATCTCTTTCCCTTTCAAGAAAGATCTGATAATATGGATAATTTATTTTTGTTTGACAACAATTCCAAACAAATATTTTACAAATATCTGACATTTATGTCAAACACTCATTTTTCTCCATCCATAATATATTCCTTGTATTTCCCTTATCCATCGGAAATATGTCACTATGCTCTAGTGCTCAGTGCTGATATATACCTGTCTATATATAGATTTATCTTTGAGGTTCACCTCTTTACTTGCATGAAAATTACTGATATTCTGATTATATGTAGGCTGATGAAGCCTTCAATCATTTTACTGACTGGTAGACAAGGGTTTGACCCCTAGTCTCTTTCTCAAGTACTCTAATGTATCCTTGGGTAGTGGCTTGGTGAAGATATTGGCCAATTGTTCTCTTGATTACACATACTCAAGTATCACTTCCTTTTCTTGAACTTGTTCTCTCAAATAATGATACTTTATGGCAATGTGTTTAGTCTTGGAATGCATGACTGGATTCTTGGAAATGTTTATTGCACTGTTGTTATCACAATAGATAATCACTGGTTCTAAGCTCTTCATATGCATACCTTCCAGTAACTATTTGATCCATGCAATATTTGAGCAATTTGTAGCAGCAGCAACATACTCCACTTCTGTAGTAGACTGGGAGATGCATCATCACTTCTTGCTAATCCATGTGACAAGTTTGTCACCCATAAAGAAAGGTCCTCCCATTGTGCTCTTCCAGTCATCAAAATTTTCATCCCAATCAGTGTTGGTAAACACCTTAAGTTCAAATTTTCCTTCTCTTCTATACCATAAGCCATATTCCTACGTATTATTCAGATATCTTAAAATCCTTTTCACAACAGTCATATGTGATTCTGTGGGGTTAGTAGAAAATCTAGCAAATATTCCTATTGCATGTGCAATATCTGGTGTAGTGTGTACAATAGACATAAGTTTTCCAATCATTGATCTATACAAATTCTAATTTACCTTTTTTGTCTTGTCCTCCTTTGTCAACTTACATCCAGTAGCCATCTATGTTCCAACTGGTTTGGAATCTTCCATCTTGAATAGTTTTAGGACCTCTTTAATGTATTTTGACTATGTAATGAAAATACCTTCACTTTGTTGAATGATCTCTAAACCAAGAAAGAACTTGATCTTTCCAAACATAGACATCTCAAACTCTTTTCTCATCTCACTAGCAAATTATTTGCATAGCATACCATTTCCTCCAAATATGATGTCATCAACAAATATTTCAGCAATCAAAGTGCTAGCATTCGTATCTTCCTTCAAATAAAGATTAATGTTTTCACTAGTCCTTACAAATCCAATACTTATAAGATAGGAATCAAGTCATTCATACCAGGCTCTAGGAGGTTGTTTTAATCCATACAATGCTTTGTGAAGTCTACATACCATGTTTCTCTTGTTTGGATCTACAAACCCTTTTGGTTACTCAATGTATACCTCTTCTTCAAGTATTTCATTTAGGAATGTTGATTTGACATCCATCTGGTATATCTTGAATCCTTTGAATGTAGCATAAGAAAGTAGTATTATTACACCTTCTAGCCTAGAAATAGGTGCAAAGGTTTCTCCATAGTCAATACCTTCCTCTTGCGCATACCCCTTGCATACTAGTCTTTCTTTGTTTCTTGTGACTTCTCCATACTCATTCAGCTTATTCCTGAATATCCATTTTGTATCGATGACATTCTTGTCATCTTGTCTTGGCACAAGTGACCATGTCTTGTTCTTTTCAATCTACTTGATCTCATCATTCATACCACTTATCCATTCTACATTATCAAGTGTAGCATTGATAGATTTTAGCTCAAACTCAAAAATTAAACAATTTGAGTTTAAAGACTTACTTCTTATTCTTGTACTAGCTTTCTTATGTCCTATGATCTGGATTTCTAGATGGTTCCTTCTTACATATCTAGCAAGAACTTGTTCAGCTCTTTTTCTATCATCTTGATCGTCATTTTGTCATTCATTCTGTTCTTCATCACCTTGCACGTTATTTTGATCATTATCCTGACATCATTAATTTCAACCTGACCGTCAGTTGCAACATTCTGTTGTTCTAGAATTAAGCATTGTTGCTCGGGCAGAGTGTTGGTTTCTTCACAATATACAAACTTGTTGTAGTCCTCTAGTTCTTTTGTGCTTTCTAGCTCATTCTTTTCTACAAATTCATCAATCTTTACATTTTCACTTTCAATAATTTTGTTAGAATCCTTGATGAGACATTTATAAGCTTTTCTCTTGGTGGAATACCCTAAAAAGATACCTTCATCACTTTTGACATTGAGCTTTCCATTTCTATCATCCTTTAAGATATAACATTGACTACCAAAGATTTTGAAATAACTTACATTGGGTGTTTTACCATACCATAGCTCATAAGGTGTCATCTTTGTGTCCTTCTTCAATTGTACTTTGTTTAGTGTGTAGACAACAATACTAACAGCTTCCCTCAAGAATATTTGGGTGATTCTCTATCATCAATGTTCTAGCACAATCAACTATTGATCTGTTCCTTCTCTCAGCAATCTCATTTTGTTGTGGTGTTCTTGGTGCAGAAACCTGTCTTTTTATGCCATGCTCATTACAGAAATTAGTGAATTCATCTGATATAAATTATCCTCCTCTATCTGATCTCAAGCATTTCAAATCCTTACCACTTTATTTCTCTACCATAGCCTTATACCATTTAAACATCTTGAATGCTTTGGATTTATCTTTTAGAAACATAACTGTCATCATTCTAGAGTAATCGTCAACAAAGAGAATAAAATATCTATCTCCATAATAACTCTTTGTCCTCGTGGGTCCACATAGATTAGTATAGACTAATTCTAGAATATCTTCAGATGTATGGGTTTTACTTTTGAAACTAGACTTTGTCATCTTACCTTTTTGACAATTCTTGCACATGATGTTGTTGGGCTTTGTCATCATTGATAAGCCTCTTACATTTCTTATTCTTCTTCTTATTTTCATCATGTTGCTAAAATTCACATGACACAATCTTTTGTGCCACAACCATATTTCTTTGTTTCTAGTCATTAAGCAAGTGGTGCTAGTATCATTAAGATAGAATAAGTTACCTTTAGTCTGTTCACTAGTACTAATCAATCTTCCTGATTCATTGAAGATCTTTGCCTTCTTATTGTCAAATGCTACTCTATGACCTGAATTATTCAGCTGAGAAATACTCAACAGATTATAATTCAATCTTTTTACCGAATAAGCATTTTCACATTTAATCAGGTTGTTCAACATTATAGTTCCTTTACCTTCAACTGGACAAGGTGTATCATTACTCATTCTTACTGTACCACCATTATAATACTCAAAAGTGTTAGACTTTTCTTTGTCATCAGTCATGTGGTGAGTGCACCCACTATCTAAAATCCAAATGTCATTCTTGAAAACCTTAGATATGAGTACAGTTTCTACATACCTTTCAACTTCATCTGAATCATTTTTCATAGATACAAATACCATCTCGATGTTTTCATCAGGTTCGGTGTCAGCATCTTCATCTTTTCAAGCAGCTAGGTAGCCGGCTTTCTTTCCTTTGTCCTTGTAGTCTTAGGTATCTCTTCTTTCTGATTGTTGGTAACTTCTGTAATCTTTGTTATCACCTCTGTTAGATTTCTTCTCAAAAGATTTGTCATTACTTCTGTCATCTTTTCTTCATTTAGGAAATCTTGTAGGAAAGTGTCCAATGTCTTTACAATTAAATCATACAAGTGGTAACTTGCCTTTGTATTTACCTTTGCCTCTCTACATTCTTCTAGCCATAAGTGCATCTATTTCATCTAGATCTTCTTCTTCACTTTCACTTTCACTTTCACTATATCTTCTAGATGTGTGTCTATGACTTGATTTGCTTATTCTCATAGAAGACTTAAATGCAGACTCTAAGTTTGGTAGGACACTATTATCAAAGTTATTCATCTCAAATGAAATTAGTCTACCAATTAAAATATCAAGAGTAACTGTATTGTTTTCTACTGCTCTCATTTATTGAATGGAAAAAACTCTAATAGCATATACATGCAGTAAGGTTCTTAAGATTTTACTTACCACTATCTCCTCTGCAAGTGTACCTCCAACTCCTCATATAAAATTAACTACTTCTTTGATTCTTGTGTTGTACTATGTGATTTTTTCTCTTTCTTTCATTCTGAGATCATCAAATTTTCCTCTAAGGCTTTCATCCTTGGCTCTCATAACATTTGTATCACCTCCATGTATAAGCTTCATTTTTTCCCACATCTTCTTTGCATTTTTTCAATCCTTGACATCTTCAAATTCAGCATCAGAGAGTGAGGAAGAAATCTCTATGACTAGGCAGTTGTGTTCATGCTTCTCTCTCAATTGATCTACTGTTAATGATCCTTTGGGAAACACATATTCTGTATCTAGGAATTGAATAACATCATTACCAATACTTGATAAGTGGAGTCTTATCCTTCTTTTCCATGAAGAAAAGTTTTATTTGTTAAACCTGGGCACATCTCATCTGTTCATCTTGTCATCTTGACTTAGGTCTTGAAACCTTCCTTTCTAAGCACACAAGCTCTGATACCAATTTTTAGTAATAACTTAGAGGGGGTGCAGGTGAATCAGTGCCCTCAAAAATTTATCCTTTAAACTTTAACAACCAATCAATAAAACTCATATTATTAAGTCCCTACAAGATGCATGCCATGAAATACTACTAATGATTAACTATTTGTTAGTTTTCTCTGTCAATCCTTATTCTTTCTTGATTACTGATAAGCAGTATAACTATTTACTGAAACTCAGTAAATAAGCATAGTATACCAATCAATCCAGAGTTACCTATGTAAGATACAAAATAATAAATAAATGAATCATACATACATAACACATGAATTTTAACATGGAAACCTTATTAAGGGAAAAACCACTGGGACCAATACCCCAAATTTTCACTCTTCTGAAGTGAGCCCTGTTAGGATCCAACCCTGTTAAAGGTTACAAACACACGGTTAAGTGTGATCTTGTTAGCGGATTTTATACATAGAGGTTGTCACCTAGTATTGGGCACCTATTTCTACCATCCTTGTATCAGCCTCCTTCTTAGACTGTCAATAGGTGTGTATGGAAAAATCTTCAGTCTATTGGGAGCAAGCTCAAACATGAGAGGTTAGTGGGTTCGCACACATGATTCATGAAATGAACAAAGAAACCAACAAAAGACAACATCATAACATCAGATAGAACTAAAAAAGTATATTTCACCCTATTCTACTTATTTGATTTGTTCTTTTAGATTAAATGTGGGTGTTCTCTCTCAAACACACAAAATGCAATGATCCCCAATGCAAAATGTAAGATTGCAAATAATGAAGGAATCCAAAAACTAGTCTCAAATGTTTCACAAGATGATATTCTAGACTTATGAAGATGATATACTAACTATGCAAGATTGAAGCTATGAAAGATGCAAAGT
Organism: Thuja plicata; assembly: GCA_018584345.1. Lineage (NCBI taxonomy): Eukaryota > Viridiplantae > Streptophyta > Pinopsida > Cupressales > Cupressaceae > Thuja > Thuja plicata. The sequence goes on from MU228485.1 coordinate 1,444,230, forward strand.
AACAACTATGATTCATTTTAACCAAATTGAAGCCTAGCATGTGATTTCTATGTGATTTAAGCTTAAAAACATGAGCATGGAAACAAGCAATGAAAATATGAAATCTAGAGCTATGTTAGCATAATAACAATGCAAATGTGAGAGATGCAAAATGGAGAGGGGGAGGCCTCTATTTATAGAGTTTTGGGAGAGAGGAAGAGGCTTGGATGATGTGGCATCTATGTGGCATCCACATAAGAGCCGCATAAGGGACACATAGGCTTGAGGGGATGGCCAATTTTGAGTCAGACTTGGCATTAAATGTTGAGTGGCTCAACATTTCCAAGTGGGGGACAAAGTTGTAAGAAGAAATTAAGAGGGATGGGTGCCCATTTTGGAGAGAATTTCCCCATGTGGGTGAGCATTTCATTAGCCTTAAAAAGGTTAGGAATCAGCCTTTAAGCATGATCAAAGGATATTTAGGTGGGTAAATATACTTAGGAAATGAGGTGATTGGAGTAGGATAGGAATAGGGTAGGCTTAAGGTAGGTCTCTAGGTTGGGTTAATAGGTTTGTAGCTAGGGTTTAGATTATAATTCAAATTAAATTTGAATAAATCATGGTTTAGAAGAATTAAGAATATGGAGGATTTAATAAATGTAAATTTATTAAAAAAAGGAATTTCATGAGACAAATGTATTTAAATAAAAATACATTAGAATAGTATTTAAGCTATTGATAAATACTAGAAAATGAAACTATTTGATTGATTAAATTAAATAGATAGAGGAATAAGAGGGAAAATAATATTAATAATAATATAAATATTTTTGGACATCTACATTTTGCCCCTCTTTGATGTGGCGTAACACAAGTGATGTTACGTCAAAGACAAGAAAATGAGTTTCCCCAGAGGAAGAGGGTTTCTAGGAGTCGTGCTGAAGCAATGATGGTACAAGCTTGTGCCCCTCGAGAAAAGAACACAAAGACAATGACGTTGTGGAATTTTCTTGAAAAAGGACGCAACTAGTAGGAGGAAGATAGAGGACGGAATAAATAGAAGCCTTCTGAAATGAGATTAAGAATGCAACTAAGAATGCTAATGCAAATGGAATGAATGCAGATAACGAGCAGTGGGGATCCATTTGTGTGAAAAACATGGAGAGCACATCCGATTTTGATATTGCAGTAGGAGGTATGCATCAGGTGTTAGAAAACACAGATGACAAGATTCTGTTGCATGGACCAGACGCTCAAACAAAAGCATACTACAAAAGATGCATGTATTAGTAGCCACCAGTCACAAGGCACAAAGATATAGTAGATCGAGGTAGTGGTGAGTAGGTGTAAACTGACACAAAAAGATTAAATCAATAAAGAAGGCCTCATGACCAAGCGGTCATTTAGTCCAAAGTTCTTGCCATGAACAAGATTTGATGTGATGAAGGATTTGATAAGCTGACACCAGATGGATGCATCCTGACAGGCAAAGATTGGGTTTGATGTGATCTACAATTAGTCACTGGCAAAAGCTGTGACCAGACTAAGGAACAAGGATGATTGGTCACAAAATTGATTTGTGTAAAACATGATTGTAGTTGTAAGAGTCAAAACGTCACGGGAATTTGAAAAATAGAGCGATGTAGAAATAAAAAATGGTTTATTGCAAGATTTTTTAGAGTATTTGATGTTTTTGAAAATTTTGGAATTTTTTGAATTTTTTTTGGATTTTTTTTTTTTTTTTCAAATTTTTAAATGTTTTTGGGATTTTATGTGTATGGAAGCTATACAATGGAATGATTTATATAAAAAGATACATGGGGGGGAAGGAAAATGGGTGGGAATTTTTTTGGGGGAAAATGGGGGCTATAAGAGGCGCTGGGGGCGTAAGAAAGGTCATTTGTCAATAGTGAATAGTAAAAACTGAGCTTTGGATGGAAAAAAATGTTGTTTAGGGGATGTTGGGGCAGTTGGGAGAGCGGGTGCACACACATGGAAGACTGGTGGAGCAGACGGTACCCGTGAGTGACTCAACCAAGACCTCACATTTATTATTGTCAATGTTATTAATGCTTGTGGGATGGGTAGATGGGTCATTAATAAGGGAAATTAGGGTTGCGGACCAAAGACACCACTTCTTGAACTGGCGTCTATGAAGACACTGATCCCTGGATTGACATATTTGAAGATGTCGATCCCTAAAAAGGAATCTCCATAGATTTCAGTGCTAGACCAGCATCTTCGAAGATGTTGGACCCAGATCCCCATCTGCAAAGATGACAGTCTACAAGGAATGATGGTGGAGATGTCGGTGTATGAACCAGTGTTTTCGACTGAAATGGTGTTTGTGCCTGAAAGGGCAGAAGTCGAGGGGAAGGGAAACAGAGGGACCCGATAGGGATGGGGATGGGTCAAAAAAAGACCCAAGGACAAGATGCCTCACTTTGGGAGGGATTAGGCTAGGAATGGAAGGAAGATGGGCTGACATGGTGGTCTTTGGATGTTATAGCTGCAGTATCCACCATTGGGATTGCGGGAGCACTGGTCATCGACCATGGAGTTGGAGAAACAACTCACAGAGGATGACTGGGGTTTGTTAGCTATGGTTGGGTTGGACTATGTGCCCCATTATCCTAGCCTAGGCTACAGGCGCACAATGGGATGATGACCACGTTGATCGAGTGATGGCACAACGATACCACCACATTTCATTTTCCTACTAGAGAGGTGATGATCATGCTGTAGGATGTGTGGTAGATTCTTCAGATACCTATCCAAGGGGTGATACCATAGTACCAGTTAGAGGACAATGACCACTATATGGAGATCATGTTCTGGAGAACTATGAGGAGGATCCTGATGTACAGGACCTAGATGCCTTAGCAGCTAGTAGTCGACAGGAGATTACGGCAGATAGCCTTGTATTTGGCTGGGTTGATCGAAGGGTGCATGTTAGCAGACTTGGCGGGACACAAGTTTGGCATGCGATAGTCACAGGTGATAGCTGAGAAGCTAGAGGATGGTACTACTTATTGTTGTAGGTACATTTTCCTAGGATAGTTTTACCGTGATTTACACATGGATGTGTATCGCGGGGTGCGTAGCATGGGGACAGGCATGATGCTGATGTTGGTGTGGGCCTGGGAGCACATTGTAGTGTTCTAACATATGAGAGTGTGAGAGGTATGACAACCTGGAGAGCCCTATGCCTGTAGATACAGTCTTCCTTTGAGATATACCTTTGTTGGAAAGACTGGCTACTGGAAATGATTGCTTGATGAGGTCTAGGTTTTCTGCAGGACCTCATATAGACTCTGCAAGCCATGGGTAGCTATGGACTGGGCAGCAGGAGTGGAGGATGGATTCAAGGATTTTCTATACCTGTCATATGTTCAGACTGATTTCTTTCTATTGGGGAGGACCATCCACCAGATAGAGAGGGATAGACCATCAAAGGTTATGAGATAGTTTGGGCTGCAGTAGGGAGTGGTGGCAGAGGATTCCTTACATCCTCATGTCACCAAGGAGGTAGGCACATGGGGGAGATACATAGATTCTCTGAAAGTGAGGGCATCCTAGAGGGACATGGTGTAGATATACTTTGTGGCATGACCTAATGTTACGGATGCAGGCATGAATCCTGAGTATGCAGCATGATGGGATGCACACACACCATTGCGGCTGACAGACCCAACTAAGGTGGCTGCTCATGAGAAGTGGACATGGGATATAGATGTGAATGATGGGACCACCATAGGAGAAACCCCATAGACCTTAGTAGCAGGTCAGAGGAGGAGGCCACAGAGATGTGTTAGACCTTGGACAGAGGCACAAGCAGGGGTTGGACTAGATTAGGGGCCACAGGGGCCACCATGAGTATAGGAATAGGTACATGCACCACAGGTGAAGGTACCATAGGGGCCTCAGGGGCCACCCACAGGATTTTTAGCATAGGAGACTCATGACACTATCATCGCAGAGTGAGATAGTCTTTAGACAGAGTGTGGGAGACTGTAGGGATTACTAGACATGGAACAGGTATCAGATACGAGCCTGCACACTAAGATTACCTCAATATAGGGGTTCCTGACTACAGAGACAACATGAAATAATAGAGCAGAGGGTTCACTTGATACCCTACAGGGTAGGGTTGACTCAAAAGAGTTTTCCATGGTTGATTTGACATGGGATGCTATAGTGCTACATACTGAGATAGGTAGACTTACTGACCAGTTGGATACTGTGACCTTGCGGATGGAGCAGGCCACTAAGCAGATATTGGCATTGACCTCAGAGAGGGATGTAGAAAAATGGAAGGCTGAGACTTACACGGCTGACCAAGATATCACCAGATAGGAAGCTATTGCAGGTGGGGCTAGGCAGGTTGTGGCAGAGGCATTCATAGCTCATAGAGATATGAATAGGGCAGGTAGAGAGTCATCCCACTATCGTGCATTATATCATCAGCTAGTTCCTAAGGGACAGAGGCGAGAGTACTCAAAGAGGTCTTCATCTCAGAGCACAATGTGGACTTCAGCATCACAAGGATCTGTGGGCATGCTACCACGTCCACCACTAGGGCAGGGAGGTGGATCATCATAGCCACTAGCATGATTTAGCAGAGGATCATGTGACACACATTTTTGCATTTTGAGATATACATGTATATTGGCACCGAGGTGCATGTGATGTATTTTATTGACATTTGATATATATATATGATCAATGAGGACTCTTATGATGTTCATGATGTATGATTTGTATGCTGTGATTTATATGATGTTTTGATGCAGAGGCCTATATGAGTACTCACATTTGGTGCTTGTAGGATGTGATGCAGATGGATGACAAATTGTGTATGCAGGATGGTTTTATGACTATGTATATATGATGCATGACTTATGTAGGGTGGATGATGCTATATATATGATGTACTGACATGTGTGGATGAAGGATGTGATGTGATTTTATGATGTATGCAAATGTATAGGTGATGTTTTATGTATATGAATGCTGAAATCTAAATGATTTATTAATGCAAAAGTAAAATGAATCTAAATGTGTTAACAATGCAATGATTTAAAAATGAACATAAACGTTAAGGCTAAAATGAACCTAAGATGAATTAATTATGCAAGAGGTACATGATTTAACAACGCAAGATGATAAAATGAATCTAAATGTTTTAACAATGCAAGATGTACATGATTTAACAATGAATCTGAATGATCTAAATGTTTTAACAATGCAAGATGAATTAATTATCAAGACACTAAAATGATTTTGACTATGCAATTAAATGAAGAACTTAATGAAACCTAGTGATGGATTTAATGCAAACTAATGATGAACCTAATGCAATCTAATGATGAACCTAATGATGCGACAACTAGATGCAATGGATGTGATGGACGATATGGGACTCGTATTTTTGTTGTGTGTCACGATCAACTGATGAACCAGCCAGGGGGACTAGGAAGGACTAGGTAGGGAATGTTAGCATGATGATGACTCAGGATGTTAGTGCGATGGTGAGAAGACCAGATATTTCATGAATATACAAGGATCAAAATGAGCGATTAATTACAAGCGATTAGTTACAATGATTATGCACAAAGCTTGCTTGTCGAGATTCGATTGGATTGTGTTGTTGTCTTGATGCATGTGATGGTTGAGTATGTTGATATATTAGTTCAAGAGGAAGGATACATCATCAATGGACTCATTTCTAGCAAGATGGGATTCACAAAGTTGATTGGTTAAATGTGCACTATGATCAAATTGTAGAACCAACATATGATTTTAAATATCGTAACTGTATCATTTTCTGCACAAGGAGCAACTGAGGACATGAGAAATATACAAGACTGTAACTCAGGGATTGGGATACTACAATGTATGGAAAATAATATACAAGATTATGTGTACAAAATCTAAGCATAGGAGGATCACTTAGGACTAGTGTGTATGATATGCAAACACCCAGGGAATACAGGAAATGTTGAGGTTTGCGGAGATGTGGTGATGAGTGGAAATGAGAGTTTGATAGATAATGGAATGGTCCACTATGTGTGACACCTGCTTCCAGGTTTTCATCACCCATACTTGTCCAAGGTGCCTGATTGCCAAGTTTTCACCATTGGACAAAAATTTTCTCTTTATTTTTCTTTTTTTGATTTTTTTGGATCTTTTTGATGTTTTTGATGTTGTCCAAGTGCCTGTTTGCCAAGTTTTCACTGGGACAACCATTTTTTCAGCTTCTTTTTTCTTCTTTTTTGAGATTTTATCAGGACTATTTTTCATTGTTTTTGTGGTTTCTTTAGGACTTTTTACACTTTTTATGGGTTTTCTCAGATAATTAGAATGAACAACTAGCCGTCAGGCATAGAAGTGCTTGAGATGAATGATGTTGCTAAGATCATTCAAGTGTTCTACTTCATGAGTGGAGAGTTGATATGCCCCAGAACTAAAGCATGCAGTGACAACATATGGTCCTTTCTAGGTGACTTTAAACTTGCCTTTCTTTTCCCGATCAGTACCCACTTTTTTATTTCCCTTTAGCACAAGGTCCCCTGCCTGAAACTGGCATGGGTGGACCTTCTTGTTGTAGAATCGCTTGAGTCTATTCAAATAGAAAATCAAGTGATCATAGGATTTCTGGAACTTTTCATCTAGTAGATCAAGCTGTGTGAGTCATGCCACTCAGTAATCTTCATCATCAATTAGTCCTCTCAGTTGTACCTGGAGGGATGGTAGTTCGACCTCAATTAGTAAGACTACCTCAGCGCTGTAGACTAGGGAATAGGGAGTAGTTCCAGCAGGAGTATAGTAGGAAGTGCAATATGCCAGGAGGGTGAGGTTGATTTGGAGATGCTAGTCATAAATAGTATCATTGACAAATTTCTTAAGGATTTTGAGGATGGTTTTATTAGTTGCCTCATCTTGGCCATTACCTTGCGAAAAATATGGACTGGATAAATGGTGATGGATATGGAAGCAAGCATAGAGATCACTTACGTGTTGATTTTCAAATTGTGTACTATGATCTATGAAGATGGTGGAGGCGATGTCAAAGCTGAAAAAAATGTGATAGAGGATGAATTTGGATATCTGGACTCCTATAGTAAGTGTGAGTGGAATTGCTTTGACCCACTTTGTGAAGTACTTTGGAGCTCTAATTATGTACTTGTGGCCTTCAGATGAGAGGGGAGTAATCTTACCAACGAGGTTAAAACCCCAACAAGAAAAGGGCCAAGGAGGTGCAATAGGTCTAAGGTCCTACGCAAGAGCATGGATCAGATTGGCATGTTGTTGGCAAGGTAGGCACTTCTTGACGAACTCACAAGCATCATGTTCCATTGAAGGCCAATAGTACCCTGTGTGTAGAAGTTTCTTGGCTAGGACCATGCCACTCATGTGGGCACTACAGATTCCAGCATGTAACTCTTGTAAATCTTGGGCAGCTTCATTTTCATCTAAACACCTAGAGAGCAGGTTGTGATAACCTTGATTATAAAGGGTGTTGGCTACAAGGGTGTAATGAAATGCTTTGTGAATAAAGTTTTGGTGTTGGGTTGCAGTGAGGTGAGGAGACATGATACCATTTGTAGGTAAGCTTTGATATCATGGTACCATGGGGACTGGGGACAAACCAAGACACATACACAATTCAATTCATCATTCTCATAAGCGGGAAAATGAAGTTGCTCAACTAAGAATTTGTATTGTGTAGACTCATGAGGAATCTCTAGGAGGGAGCCAATTGTGGCCATTGCATCAACAACATTGTTTTGCAAATGTAGTACTTGTGTTATTTGTAAGTGGAGGAAATGTTCTTTCATCTTGTCGACCATCTGCTTATATGGCATCAATTTTTCATCTTTAGTTTGATACTCGTCGAGAACCTGTTTGATGATGAGTTGGGAATCACCAAAGATATTTAGAGTTGTGGTGTTCCATTATATAGCCATGCAGAGTCCTACGATTAGTGCCTCATATTCTGTAATATTGTTCATGTAGGGAAATCCCAATTTGAATGACATGGGGATGTAATCACCTTGAGGGGTGACAAAAAGTATTCTTTCCCCTGTATCATGAGCTATGCAGGACCCGTCAAAGTAGAGTTGCCAAGTTGGTTGTTCTTCTATCATGTACAAATTCTCATCTAGATATTTTGTGACCAAAGGATATGCATCTACCAATGGTGCTTCTGCTAGCTGATCAGGAATGACTTGCCCTTTAATGAATTTTATGTCCATATATTGAATATCAAACTCACTTAGCAACATAACCCATTTTGTCATTCGACCTGTGAGCATAGTCCTAGAGAGTAGATACTCGAGAGGATCCACCTCTGAAATGAGATTGGTTGTATGACTAAGCATATAGTGGCAAATTTTTTGAGTGGCGAAGACCACATCTACACATGTTATTTCCATAGGTGAATAATTGAGCTCATAACCCACTAAGGTCCAACTGATGTAATAAATAGCTCTTTCTTTACCTTCATCATCCAAGTGAGTGAGGAGTGCCCCTAGTGCCATGGTAGTAGAAGAAATATATAGGATGAGTGGTTGACCAGGTACAGGTGGTACCAAGATGGGTGGACTAGCCAAGTATTCTTTGATTTTGTCAAAACTCTTCTGACACTGAGGATCCCACTTGAATATGTTATCCTTTTGTAGGAGATGAGTGAATGGTTGGCACTTGTCTGCTAGTTGAGAGATAAAATGGCACACAGATTGTAGCTTTCCTTGGAGGCTACATAGTTGTTAGAGTGTTTTTGGTGGAGGCATCTCTATGATAGCTTGTACTTTCTTTGGATCTATTTCAATGCCTCTTTTGGATACAATGAACCCTAGGAGTTTTCCTGATGTGACCCCAAAGACACATTTCTTAGGGTTGAGCATTAAGTAGTAGTGTCCAATTTTGTCAAAGACACATTCGAAAACATTTAGGTGATCTTCTTTTTTTATTATTTTCCCAAGATGTCGTCCACGTAGTCTTCAAGAATCTTGTGGATCATGTCATGAAAAATGACAGTCATGCCCCTTTGATAGGTTGCCCCAGTATCCTTTAAGCCAAAATGCATCATATTATAGAAAAAGGTGCCCCAGGGGGTTGTGAATGATATCTTATGCTGAGCTTCTTCTGCAATGTAGATCTAATTATATCTGGAATAGCCATCCATGAGTGACAATATCTCATGTCCTGCAGTGAGATCCATAATCATGTCTATGTTTGGCAAGCGGAAATCATCCTTGGGACATGTCTTATTGAGATCTTTGAAATCTGTAGATATCCTGATTGATTTATCAGGCTTAGACACTAGCACCATGTTAGAAATCTAGTCAGAATAGTCAATGGCACCGATGATCTTGGCTTGGATTAACTTCTCTAGCTCTGCTTTGACAAGTAGTGCCACTTTAGGGTGCATTTTTCTGAGCTTTTGTTTGACAGGCTTAATGTTTGGGTCTACTGCAAGATGATGCACCACTAGGTTGGGGTCTCATCATGGCATGTGGGAGTAATACCAGGTGAACTTGTTTATGGATTCCTTCAAGAGGGTGAAAATATCCCATTCTTCTTCTTCAGTCAAAGATGATGCTATGTATGTGATGGCGGGATTCTCTTTGGTGCCCAGGTTGATAGGTTTTGTTTCTTCAATGAGAATCGATGATTTCTTAGGCCTGTAATCATAAATTAGAGGAAGAAGAGAATCTTCATCCTCTAGCACCTCAGAGAGGTTTTTACCAGGGGATACGCCCTTTGTTTTTACTATTTTATGATCATATAGCACCCCAGAGGGGTTTTTCGCTAGCGGATCAATTTTTCTCTTTTGTATTTTTATTTTTTGTTTCATTTTTGTGGCTGAAGTTCTCCTCTTCTCCAAAGTACACCTTTGGGTCTAGTTTGTAGACATATCCTAAGTCTTACCCCCAATTATTTCTTTTCTCAATTTCTACCATAAATCTTAGGAGCGCGTCCTCACTTTGGAACTCGTCAACGTACATGACACTTGGTTGGTCCCATTCTATGAGTTCAGGATGGCGGAGGGGAAATTCAGTGAAGAAAATAGAAATTTGGTGTAGGACAGAATTGCCCAGGAAGGTTTCATCATCGAAAACATCATCATAGGCTCTCACAACTTTCTCTTCCGGGATATCTTCGATGTTAGCAATTTCACCTAGGGACACACAAGAGGCAAAGATGTTTTTGTTGGTGCCCCTACTTGTGTCAGAGCCCATGCCAAGGCCTAGGTGCTTTTCTAGTCAGGTAGGTATAATAGGATCTTTCATTCCTTTCTCTTCATAACTAAGGCCACCTCCTTGGTAGTTCCATTTTTCTGTTACCAATTTGTGAGTGCCGGGGTACTTATCTTTGAAGTAATTGAGGCGACTTGTGTCCTTGGGTGGTGGATCTTTATAGAGCCATTGGTTGATGTTTGGTGTCATTTCCTGGCCATTCAAAGTACCCTTTGAGATAAAAGTAGTAGAACCGAATTGTAGCACCTTGGTTGTCTATGGTTCTGTCTTGCTTAGATTAGGTCGGCGGCCTTGAGTGTGTGGATCAATTGGCAGTGCTTCAACTATGAAGGCATCAGATAAACTATACTCACTACAACCTTTGTTGTTGATCTTGACCATGGATAAGGTGGAAGAGAGGATTGTTTCTTGGTCTGAATGGGTTCGAGATGAACTAGCAACAGAGGTGCCAATATCGATCCCAGGATAGTGATTTGAATGTGGAAAGGATGTTTCCATTGCATTGCAGTAGGTGAAGGGCTTGGGATCTTCATAGATGGTGATCTCAGTGCCGTTATATGGAAATTTGATGCACTAATGGTAGTTGGAGGGGATGGCTTGCATAGAATGAATCCATGGGCATCCAAGGAGGATGTTGAAGGGAAGGTCAAGATCAACACCATGACATAATGTATCCTTGATAACCGGTCCCACTTGAATGGGAAATGATATGGTGCCTTCAGAAGTACGCTCCAGATTGTCATATGCCTTTATTATGATAACATCATTTGTTATATCAGCTTCAGTGCAACCCAACTATTTTATGAACTTTAGAGTACACAGGTTTAGGGCCGAACCATTATCTATCATGACCCATTTAATGGAAAAATCTTTAACCATGAAAATAATACGGAGTGGGAGATTATGATCAGTTTCTTCTAAGGGTATGTCTATTGGTTTAAAAGAGACCCCACAAGATGCAGATAGGTGTCCGACAAGGTTCTGGAATTCAGTGAGGTTGATTTCACTGGGAACACGAGATTCTTACAAGGCTTTATTGAGGACCTCTTAATAGGTGGGTGATGTGCGAAGAAGATCCATGATGAAAATTTGGGCATGAGTATTCCCTAGGTGTTCCAAAATGTTGTATTGGGTCCTAGCAGATGGGGTAGGACTAGGACCTGCAACTGTTATCCTACCTCTATGAGTGGTGATTGTGCATTGGTTATCGGCACCCTTGACATCGATGACATTGACAGAGGACTGGACTTGGGATATGCAACCAATGGCTTTATCATAGTTAATATATGAATTTTTATAATCCTTTTTGTCAGCATTTTCTCCTTGCTTACCCTTCCCCTAATCAGAGGACTAAGTAGGATTGCCTGGGCCTGTGCCTGAAGTGTGTTTAGGGAATGTATTTTGATAGATTTTAAGGCCCGCGTTTGGTGATGGTTGGGCAGGAGAGTCCACTTCAATCTCCTTGCGGTCGATGAGATCCTGGATGTAATGTTTCAACTTCATGAATTTGAGAGTGGTGTGTCCCTTAACATGGTGGTATTCACAGTTTTGTTGTCTTTATACTAGGCTAGCTTAGGTGTTGAGTCATCAAATGGCTGCATTTTTGGGTACACGACTTGGTTAGCTTGGACCAGTTTGTGGAAGATGACATCGATCGGTTCACCCAAAGGGGTAAATGTGCATTGTGGCATATTTGAAGTGCGAGGTCTTTGTTTTCCCTGCAGGATTGATATAGCATTTGTCTAATTCATACGACCTTGATAGTTGTGTTGATATGATGTCCCCGGAGGGGGATAGATAGTTGCACCTTGAGGGCGCATGTTTTGCTTGTAAGTCGGTTGGGAATACACAGGATTGGGCTATTGATACATGAGAGGATGTTGAGGGTACATTGGTGGTTCTTGTTGATAAGTTTGGGAAGGTCCATTAGGGCCGGCTACCACAACTTGAATGTGTTTGGTGTCGGTGGCTCCATCCGTTACCACATTTTTGTTCTTGTTCTAGTATCATGATCGATCATTGTTATGTTTGTTAGGGTGGGATTCTTTGTATTTCTTTATGGCACCCTCTTCTACCAGACCTCGTTCAAGATCCATACCTTTGATTCTGATGTCGTGATAAGTTTGTATAGACTTCATGCGCATGTGATAGGAAAGGTTAGGATGGAGGTTATTTATGAAGATTTTGATAAGATGTTTCTCTGGGGGTTGGTAGGATAACCTTGTAGTAAGCCCTTACTATCATTGAAGGTAATCGGCCAAGCTCTCTCCTCCCTTTTGTTTGGAATTGCATAGGTTAAGGAGTGAGAGTTCATTTTTGAAGTTATGTGCATATTCGGCCACAAAATTTTCAAATAATTTAGTGAAAGTAGAGACCGTGCCATAAGGGATTTTGTAGAACCACTCAAGAGCGGTTCCTCCTAAGCTTTTTGGAAATAGTCTCATGAGGAAATTATTGCTATAGGACACTTCTTGGAAGGCCATGTAGAATTCTTTCACGTGATGGGAAGGGTATAACATTGATGGATCCATCAAATGGATAAGGACACACTTCATCAAACTTGAATGTCTTAGCCTCTGTCCCAGCTTTTAGTTCTTGAGAGCATTCTTCATTTCCTCCCATTCATGATTGATTTGCGGGGGATGACTGTTAATCATGATTAGATGGTTCCCTTGCACCTGATATGGATCGAATGGTGAATATGGAGGATTCTGTGGGGGGATATTGTGGTGTTTGATATCATGGTTTCTCATCAACATATATGGGCTATTGTGGTGGAAGCTACGGTTGAGGAGAATATTGCAGTGGAGGAGGTGTCGATGCTTGATAAGATTGTTGCAACTGCTGGAAATATGCTTGTATTTGCTACGACATTGGATAGGTGGGATGAGCCTGTTGCACACCTATATAGGATGGACAATAGGTGTTTTGCGGTGGAATGCCCCCAGTGGGAACATTGAATTATTGTGGAGGTGGAATTATTTGCAATGCAGTGGAAGGTGGCATGGCTAGGTAACTGGTGGAATGAGTTTGCGATTGTTGCATGGGCTAGATGAAAGGATTAGCAAACTGTTGTAGGGGTTGCACTATGAGGGGATTTTCCCCCTATATTTTTGGTTGTGGCTGCTATGTAGTTTGGATGGTGAGTTGTGCAGCTACAAAGGGGTTGATGGGTTGCTATTGTGCTTGGGATGTGAATGGGTTCATGATTTTTTGTTGTGGTTGTTGTTGCTGGGATGGTTGTTGTATGGATTGTTGCTACTGAATTATTTGTTGTTGTTGTTGGATAGGTTGTTGTTACTGGATAGGTTGTTGTTGTTGCTGTTGGATAGGTTGTTGTTGTTGGATAGGTTGTTGTTGCTGTTGTTGTTGTTGGATAGGTTATTGTTGTTGTTGGATAGGTTTTTGTTGTTGTTGGATGGGTTGGATGGGAAATCAGGGTACGATGAAGGGATTTGTAGATGATTATTTCATGGGGGCATTTGGGTTGAACAGTGTTTGAGGTAGAACTCCTGGCATATGTTGTGATTTCATTGTTGGTGGAGCCAGAAAAGTGGACCCTTGCAGAAATAAGGGTTGGTTATAGGCATTGGTGGGTGGCATGCCTATGGTGAATAAAGGAAAAATAGGCATGGAGACTTGGGTGCTTTGTTGTTGTGAACTGGTTGTTGAACTCTGAATAGGCTGAGTGGGAATGGGTGGAATGGTGGCTTGTTAAGTGCTGACCGGTGGTGGTGGAAAGTTTGTGATGAATGTTGGGATTTCTTATGAAAGAGGAGTAACTGTGGCTTGACGAGGTGCCTGCATAGTGATAGGGGGTATTTTTTATGTTGCTGATGTTGCATCAGGAGCCAGGGCTCCTGAGCTAGATGAAGGGGTTGTGTGCATGATGGAGGGTGGAATGGAGGGATGGACTACCTGTGTGATAAGAGTTCCCACTTGTAGGGCTCATTGAAGTGGATAAAAAACTTCATTTCTAGTGGGATGAGGATGTTACCCTAGAAGTTCCATAGGTCATGTGACAAGTGTGGATATAATCCAAGGTGGGATTTGATGTCCTTGTTGTTGAATGTCCAAGAGTACCTGATTGTTGTTGCATCCACTCATGGAATTTACCATGTGGACACGTGCTGGATGGTTGATAAATGTTTCTACGGTACTCAGGGTGGGAGTCTCATTAGTGTCTACCCAGATATGTTCAATTTGATCATTGGGCTAAGGCGCATAAGTAACCATAGCATTGGTGTTGTCAATCATAGGATTAGATGAGCTAGCAACAAGATTAGGGTCCATGTTCTTCCTCTTCTTAGTGGCTCATGTGATAGGTGGCATGAAATGACTATCCTAAGGGAATATGAGATGCAAGATGTAATGTAAAGATGCACCTAGGAAGCTAAGGGTGATGATGCTAGGATTAGGATGCATTTAGGATGACGAATATACTCCTAAGGACTAAGGATAACTTGGTGTATGCATGGATTAAGGGTTTCTTTCCCTAATGTAAGATCAAGGGGATGTGATTGTCTACCTAAGACAGACTTGTGGTCTTCGGCAAACAAGATTTTTTTTAATGTGAACCAACCTTTTGATCAAGGTGATGAGGTTGCAAAAGACAAAGGGGATTATCCTAAACAATGCTTAGTTTAAGGACATTCAAGGATGGGGTTTGATTAAGATGTAGGTTTTTAGCAACTCAAAAGGGGATGCAATACCAAGTGAGGGATGTGATCAAGGATTCTTTGGATGATGATTAGGATGATGCTAGGCTGATTAGGATTGATTTGATTAATGTAAGATTATGCTAGGATGAGTGTGTGATGTGTTTCTAAAGGTGAAAACCTAAGGGAGGTCCTAAAATGCAAGCTAAGTGAGCTTAAGAAGAGGAGGAACTTTTGTTTGTCGTCGTAAACCAGCTAGTCATATTGCTCAAATCCAACAAAAGAAGAATTTAGATGATATTTTCCCATGAAATGAGCAACCTTGTTGTTGTAGATCACTTTGTAGAATTCTTCCCATTTATGAATCTCTTCTTTGATGGAATCAATGATGTGTTGGTACTTGGTAGCCTCTCGGGTTGTGTTTTTCTATTCTCTTTAAATGAGTGGTAATGGAGTTTTTACCTTCATATGCTTCTTGGAATTGGTCATGTCCAATAAATAGATCTGATCTTGAATGAGCAATTGGAAATTTTGCAAAATGTGAAATTTTGAACATTGGAGCTTATGGTAAATCTGTAAAAGGGCGTTGTTTTGATGATTTGGAAAAAGTTTGATCTTATTCTGATTTTCAATAGATTTGTTCCATGGAAAGAACCAATTTCAACATAGTCAAACTAGAAAAGAACAAGCACGTGTCTAAGAACAATTCGACAAGGGACAAAGAAACCTTGAATGATACAAGCACGTGACAAATTTGAATGTTGGGTATTCCATTTGTGTTTTTGATTTTTGCAAATATTGTTCAAACACTTCAAGCGCACATCTACTTAAGGAATTAGCTTCAATGAAATATTATAGACCCATTGCTTGGTAGTATGTCAGCTCAGACAACAATGTCACCCCTGAAAGGGCGCCCGTGTTTGAGCCTTTTTCTAGGTATTGTTGATGTGCTACGAAGATCTCTTTCGCAACACAATACCTTAGGACACATATGATGGGGATCTTGGGGGGAGATTCTTCCCTCCCCTCACACTATAATAAGTCACTATTTGGAGGTGAATCAGGTAGCTTCTATGCCTAGATTTTTTAGTAAGTGTCTCCATTTGATTGTATCCTCTATGTCCACACAAGCGCGATTCAGGCGTATAGCCCCATAGAGCGTCTTGACAAAAGTGGTCATGTAAACGTGATTGAGACTGCGAGGCCGCACTTAAGTTAGATGAGGGCTGAGTATAAGCTCAAATGTCAACCGACTCCTGAGACTTTAACCCCAAGGAGTAAATTTGATTAACATGAGTTAGAGTGGTGTGGCTTACACCTCGTTCTCGCATGGGTCATTCTTGGGAGATTTTTCCATCAACCGGCAGGCCCATCTAAAGGATTCAAAGTAAATTGGATTGGCGACAAAAATGAGTCTAGATTTCTGATTCTCCCACAAGGTAAAAGATCATACTCTCCTATCCAGTATCATTTTCTCCACAAGCACGTAAGACAAGCTTTTGTTCTTTCCCAAAAGATTCAATTATTTAACACAAAGTAAGTGCGTCTAGGTTTTTGGTCTTCCCAAAAGGGAAGAGAGTATAATCCCCTAACACTCACTTAGGATTAGATAAAAGAATCTAACTAATTAGTTTATGTGCCTAAAACTGATTAACACAAACGCGATCATTTGGTCACTTTTGATGTGAGGCAACCTGCAATAAAAATGTGAGTAGTTTTGAAGTTATGTCTTAGACAAGCGGTGCTGAAAAACAACTGATCAGTAGTTTCAATTTAACCCTTTGTCAAGCGTTAAAAATATAAAAAAAAACACTAGGCAATTGTTAACAAATGATCAAAACAATTTGATAGAGCGCAGATGTTGATTCAGGGTGCACATGCTGGTTCTTGTTTTAGCCTAAGAAAATGATAGAATATAGAAAATAGGCCAGAAACATAGAAAAACTGAAAGTCTGTTATACCAGTTGCAGGCGCCGATTCCCGCAGACACCGATCAATGATTTTCCTACACTGGCATTTGCAAAGACGCTGAAACATGAATCAAAATTTTTGCAGACACTATTGTACCTACAAGTTCAAAAAAAACACAACAAAATAGCAAACAAAGTCACTTTTTCCTTCTTCTTAGTCTTTAGTCTGATTAAATTTACCCATTTGAGATTATCCAAACAACTAAAAGCTAGTGTTCTTTTAAAAATTTATCAAGATTCTTTTCCCCTACTTAAATTTTAACATTATATCTGCTTGCAAAAATGATTTCTATTAAAAAATAGAATGTTCAAACATTAAAAAGCAGTGGGAAAGACATTGAATCTCAAAAAACCAAAAAGAAAAGTTTGGAAAGTCAGAAATTAGCAATGCCAGGCAGAAACGACAGTCTAGGTCACAAACGCTCGTTCAACGCAGACGTCAAATGGCAGCTAAGTGAGAATCGACATTTGCACAGACACCTCTGTGTAATACACAGACGTTGATCCATGTGTTGGATAAAATTTGAAGAAAGAAAGACAAGAAGTTAGTAACTTTTAGGGATGTGGGTCCCACCAGGCGTGCCAGAATGTGTACGGTGAAATCTTCAATCTGTTGGGAGCAAGCTCAAACATGAGAGGTTAGTGGGTTAGCACACATGATTCATGAAATGAACAAAGAAACCAATAAAAGACAACATCATAACATTAGATAGAACTAAAACAAGTATATTTCATCCTATTCTACTTATTTGAGTTGTTCTTTTAGATTAAATGTGGGTGTTCTCTCTCAAACACACAAAATGCAATGATCCCCAATGTAAAATGCAAGATTGCAAATAAGGAAGGAATTCAAGAACTAGTATAAGGAACTAGTCTCAAATTCTTCACAAGATGATATTCTAGCCTTATGAAGATGATATACTAACTATGCAAGATTGAAGCTATGAAAGATGTAAAGTAACAACTATGATTCATTTTAACCAAATTGAAGCCTAGCATGTGATTTCTATGTGATTTAAGCTTAAAAACATGAGCTTGAAAAAAAGCAATGAAAATATGAAATCTAGAGCTATGTTAGCATAATAACAATGCAAATGTGAGAGATGCAAAATGGAGAGGGGAAGACCTTTATTTATCAAGTTTTGGGAGAGAGGAAGTGTGAGACCTACATTAGACTGTTATAGTTTTACTATTTTGTTCTCATGCTTTCAGTAGTTTATGCTTTGACATACTTTGACTATCAGAGAGACTTTTTATACATTTGAGGTTCGGTGGAATCCTGTGTTATATATTCAACACCTGATTTTGTACTTTTGAGATGTTTATGTTCTGATTTAGTTTCAGCTTATGTTGATGTCTTATATGGATCTAAATGTATGAATGTAACATGATGAATTTTGGTTTAGGAAACCAATTCTAAGATATTTTAGTTCTAATGCAATGTGGTTTATATGCTTACATATATTGTTGACATTATATTATGTTTCATATCATGTTGTTTTGGATCTACTGATGTGTGCATTGAGTGTGCAGGAAGAGTTGACCATGAATCTAAATCGGGGACCCAGTACTGGAACCTATGTAAATACCTGTGCTTTCCAAGGTCCTATCTATATAAAGAGACATGGACCTCATTGTTATGTGTTTATTTTGTGAACGTGGTTTGCATGTATGTTATTAAATTAGTAAATGTTCATGTTTTTAAGTGATGTCTGATGTTTTAATTTAATGTGCCAAATTTGGCAAGTGTTGTAAATTTATTATGGACATGGCTAGTAAAGGGGAAGAAAGGTAAGTCAAGGGTTAACTAAGGTCATCTAGGAGTAGTACCCAAGCTTACCCCAGGGTTAGAAGTTTCTAGAATTTCTTTGACTTAGAATTTCGTAGGTTAACTTCAAGGTAAGTTTTTGAGGATCTTTTGGGCTCCTCAGGCATAACCGAAGTCAGTTTTAGTCACCCAACTTGGTACCCTATGGGTTAGGGGTCATTTTATGTCATTAATGAGCCTCTAAACTCATTTATTACTCCCTTTAAGTGTCATTTTCATCTTTGAGCGAATTTGGAAGAGG
>MU228485.1:1463632-1473867 GCA_018584345.1 Thuja plicata
GTCTTCAAGGTACACTCACCCTTGGGAGGGCAGAGTAGCCTTGGAGGGGTAGTGGAAATGATTCATGTTAAGTGTAGAGTCTCCCATGTGAGGAGGGATAAACTTGGGGTAACATGATACCCATGAAACCAAGATGGGCCTGAGGACATTTAGGAGGTATAAGGAGGTCATTCAGGACAACATCTTGTAAAGATGGTCCTTATCAAGTCCATGTGAGGCTTATGAATTATATGTGTGTTCTTGGCTTTCTCCTTCAGTGAGGTCTACCACTACCCCTATTTCTGGAATATCTCTTAGAGATACTTCCTCTTGTTCATCCTGGTACTCGGAAGTTTTCTTATGTTTGAGACTCCTTTTTCATTTCCTTCTTGTTGGGTGGTTTCTGTTTGTAACCCATTCCAGATTTGAACCCCAAGCTTGAGGGTGGCCTTGTAAAGGCCTAGGTTGGGTGGTGAGCACCCGTGGTTAGCTCTCTTTTATCAGGTTCGACCGGATGGAGGAGCTTCAAGATTTCCCTTAAGAGAACGTTGTGAACAATTGTAGCTGGTCATTTGTAAATCTTATGCATTGAAAGGAATTCTCTTTGAACATGTGAAGATGGAAATTCTATAAAATTTGTAACCTATGCTGTATAAGTTTTTCTTCATTATTGTTTTGAAGTACTTATAGAGGAAGAGATAAAATTTTATATCATGCAATCCTTATTATCAAAATAAATTCTATGCTCCATTCTTGTTGGCTAGTTTAAATTTTGAATGCCCATTTTAACGTTGTTCTACTTAGAATTACATTCCCTCTCCAAAAAGTATATATTTAGATATGAAATTAAGTGTTAGCTTTAATTAATACATAAATTTTATGATCTTAAGAGTAAAATATATTTCATTATAAATTGTTAGTAATTTCTGGAAAATAAAAAATATAAAGTTGAATTTAGGATTTTCCTTCCACCAAGTTGTGGAGATTAATTTTTAGATTGCAATGATCAAATAAAATTTCAAAAAAAACTCCTCTATATAATCACTGTTTTGGAAAATACAGTCATAATCACACCAGTATATTATATTTAATTTTTTTTTTTTATTTATTTATTTACTATTTCTTCTTAAGATTAACTAGTATGTTCTAACTTTATTTATTTTTTTTTAAATAACTTATGCACCGTTTAAAAAAAAAAAAGGGATTAAATTCACGTTTTACCGCCGAGCGCGGAATTGAAATTTTTTATTTAAACATTTTTTTTTTTGGTGGTAGGGCCGAAGCCCTACCCAACCCGCGCCTGTTCGTGTTTGGGGGTGGCTCAGTGGGAAGGGCCGAACCCTACCCCGCAGCCCCTCTGCGATAGAGTGGGGCGGGGAGGGCCGGCCACTCCCCGGTCGCCGCTCCGCACCCTTTGCCTTTCCTCGCCTTGTAACCACCGCGGTGGGTGGTGCCGCCACCACTGCGGCAACCAACCCACGCGCCGCCCCTTCACCCGCCTGCACGGCTCGTCTGCCGCCTTCCTTCCCTTTGGCCGCCCTCTGCATTTTTCTTTCCCCCTCCATAGCGATTTTTGTTGGGGTTTTATTTTTTTGTTTGGTTATGTTATTAGTATAGGATGTTTATATTAATATAAATTAATTAATTTGAATGTTAGATTGTTGGCATATTAGATTTCTTTTTTTTAAAGATTTGATTGAAATTAAATGGTTGATTTAGATTTAAGGATTTATTTCTTTTATTCAAGGGTTGTTAAAATTTAAATATAAAAGGATATTAATAGTTAAAATATGTTTTATTTTATTTTGTTTTTTTTGGTATAGTTAATACTACTTTCTAGACTTGGGTTATTGTATAAAATTAAAAATTTAAACATGTTAGCTAATCTTAAATGTTAGATGTTTTTTAATTTATATATAAAAGAGACATTGTTAATTAATTTTCTCTATATTATGTTCAGGACGTTATTTAACTTATTAGATCATTTATTTTTTATAGATAACCCAGATAACGTTATATCAATTTAGGGGTCATATTAACCCCTCATCTTCGCGATATACACCCTTTAAGGGTATTATCGCTACCTTTGATCAGCGTCATGCATGGTTGACTTTTGGTCAACCATAAGTCAAACTCCCTCCGATCGTCCTGATTTTCATCCCTGATGTTCCCGATACCTGTTGGACCCTAGGGTTTCACTTTCATGTCTTACAGAGACAGTTGACTTTTTGGTCAACATAGGTTGACTTTCTAGTCAACTGCCTCATTTTGTGTGCCTATGACTTCTTTAGAGCTTAGTAGTCCCTTGTCATGTCCCTTCTCTTATTTTAGAATTTGGTTGACTTTTGGTCAACTCTAGTTGACTTTTGGGTCAACTCTAATTGAGTTTTGGTCAACTGCCTCGATTTTCATGCAGATCCAGTTTGGAGCTTTAGACATCCTTTAGGATAGTTGTGAAATTTATTCCTCTCCTTCAGACCTTTTTTGGTTTCGTTGCCCCTCTGCACCATTTTGCGTGCACATGTTACCCTTATGTTTGTTTGGGTATCCTATTTTTAGTGCGTTATTAAAAATTTTGTTCGTGTGTTTTTGCCCAACTTTTGGGCATGACAGGAAGAGGTTTAGATGATGTGGCATCTATGTGGCATCCACATAAGAGCCACATAAGGGACACATAGGCTTGAGGGGATGGCCAATTTTGAGTCAAACTTGGCATTAAATTTTGAGTGGCTCAACATTTCCAAGTGGGAAACAAAGTTGTAAGAAGAAATTAAGAGGGATGGGTGCCCATTTTTGAGAGAATTTTCCCTTGTGGGTGAGTATTCCATTAGCCTTAAAAAGGTTAGGAATCACCATTTAAGCATGGTCAGAGGACAGTTAGGTGGGTAAATATACTTAGGAAATGAGGTGATGGGAGTAGGGTAGGAATATGGTAGGCTTAAGGTAGGTCTGTAGGTTGGTTTAATAGGTTCCTAGCTAGGGTTTAGATTATAATTCAAATTAAATTTGAATAAATCATGGTTTAGAAGAATTAGGAATATGGAGGATTTAATAAGTGTAAATTTATTAAAAAAGGGAATTTCATGAGACAAATGTATTTAAATGAAAATACATTAGAATAGTATTTAAGATATTGATAAATACTAGCAAATGAATCTATTTAATTGATTAAATTAAATAGTTAGAGGAATAAGAGGGAAAATAATATTAATATTTTTGGACATCTACAATAGCTATCGGGCAAATCCAATGCTACTTTCATGAATCAACCTTTTTGGCACTCCTTTTGATGTACCTCAATATATAGAAGACTATTAAGTCCTGATTGGTTAAGAGACTTGATGCTTCAATGGTTAAACTGAAACACTATGACATGTTCATATTGCAACTTTGAATTGCAGATTTTCAGATCTATTTAAGTACATTACCTCTCTGATCAATGTATCAATTTAATTCTTTGTGCTTCATACTTTCTACTCTGTGATGTTGTTCTTCAATGTTCATCGGTGTCTACCGAATTCCATAGCTCTTCCTTCAGCTTGTTTGATCAGGACTACATGAAGTTGTTCTTCATTAGTTTCTGTTCAGCATCCTCTTTCTATTCACTCCCCTTAATCCCATCCATAAATGAATTAAGCTTGTCTCTTATATACACATGATATTCACTGTTTCTTGATTCTTGATTCTTGGCGTGAAAAACAATCCAGTCAATTATATTTAAAGCATAACTCCTGATTTGTCTCACAGATATCATCTTTCCAACTATACAAATCATCTTTAAATCAATCACTTATCTCTAGTTGAATAAAACAAAGTAGACAACCAGTTAATTCTGTCTTTAGCTCTGCCAGCTAGATATTTTGTCATTTTTTGAACTTTCTATTCTGTCAGTCACCACTACAGTTAGTTGTCACTGACAACTGACTGTTGCGTCAGTGAGACTCCAGTTAGCTTCATGATATCCGTCTGTCGGGCATCTTTGGAATTTTATTCGTCAGGAAACCTTCTGACTTTTCTCGTCAGGAATCACTGTGGTTTTGCTTCATCGGGAACACTATGCTTCTGATTATTGGGTATCACTGTGACTATTCTTCTTTTCTCTGACCATCAGTGTGCACTCCATCGATGTTCTTTGTCACTAAGTGAATACTTGACTTTTATGCATTGCTGAAAGCATAACCTTTGTTTCATTGATTCTCTGATGTCTTTGGCATTATGTACATGACCGTATAGATGATATCAAGTTGACATCAATGACAATACAATACATTAACTACTTTAATACCTTGCATTATCTTCAGCTTAACATTGTCAAACATTCAATCAGTTACATGTCATCACAAAGACCCTATATTTTTTATATGGATTGCTATGACTAGTATAAGAATATTGGTGGATATCTGCATAAAATGCTATTTCCCCCTGACATGAATGAAAATAATAAAAGGACAGTTAAGTTTCATGTTGTTAAGTATGCAATAATTCAAAGACAGTTATGGTGGAGGAGCAATGATGGAGTATTTCTCAAATTTGTGGATTTTGACAGATATAAGAGCTTGATATAATAAATGCATGATGATGCATGTGGAGGCCATTACATGGGTAAGACTACTGCACAAAAAATTATTAGATCTATTATTTGGCAGCCAACTATCTTCAAAGATGCCCACAGTTGTGTTAAGAAATGTGATGTCTGTCAAATATTTGCAGGTAGGCTCAATTTTGGAGGAAATTTTCCTTTGAATCCTGTTATAGTGGAAGAACCTTTAAATAAATATGGAATGGAATTCATTAGTGAGATTTCAAAAAATTCAAGTGGAGGTCATTCATGAATTCTAGTAGCAACTGACTACTTTACTATGTGGGTTAGAGAAATCCCCACTACAAAAGCTACTAGTAAGACTATGATCGATTTCATGCTGCAAAATGTCTTGACTAGATTTGGATGTCCAGAGAGTATTGTGGTGGATAATGCAATGTTTTTTAGATCATAAGAGTTTAGTTCTTTCTGCCAATAGTATGGGATCTAAATCTCTTACTCATCCCCATATCATCCACAAGGGAATGGCTAAGCTAAATCAAGTAATAAATGTTTAATCATAATTCTTAAGAGGATGTTGGATAAGAACAAGAAATACTGGGACTCAAAATTGTAGTTATCATTGTGGGATGACAGAGTAACAGTCAAGAAAATGATATTTGTAAGTTATTGAATGGTCTAATCATTTGGTCATATTGCTACAGATTTTTTACTCATTATACTTAATATATTTATCTCAGTTTCAAGTCTCTCCTTGGTGTTCATTGTATGAGTTTTGTGTTTTCTAGTCCATTACATAGATTTATTTGTGTATATGTTCTATTCTATAGTTATGATCTAAGATGAGATTAAATACACTTTGGATAATATGACATAGATTCATTTGATGTAATTACATAAGGATCTTATAAGTAAGTGTATGATCTCAGATATTTGTGTTTATGGCTGAGTATTTTCCAATAGGTTGTCTTCTATTTCAGTATTTGCATTGAAGGATTGCCCAATGCATAGGCACTGATCAAGATCTAGTTTACTCTTTGTTGATGCATGTCTGACCTAGAGTTTGGTTATGTTCTACCTTTTAAACATCAAAACCATATTCAAGTCCCTATTATAATTTATGGTTGTTGTTTGTTGTCCCATATGGTAATTGAGATTTAATGAATGTCTTGTTAGCATTTACTACTTTCTAATCATAGATCTGTTGTTTAAATCTAGAGTTAGTAAGGAGTTGTCAAAGTTATATCAATCTAGATTAGGTGCACCAACCTTGGTTTAATAGAGCCAAAAGTGCAGAGGGAAATCATGTCCCTATAGTTGGTCCATTTGTCTTGCAGAGCTTTCATACTTGGAGCTAACCAATCCTAACATCAGTCTCAAGGCATAATGGTATCTTTAAGTAGCATAAATGTTATCAAACACCAACACCAATAATAGAGGGATGAAATTGAGTGGTGGAAAAATGCCCAAAATAGTAGAATGATGTGTCAACATAAAATCAACACATCTCCAATAGACTCCTAAAGGATGATGGCTTGTGTAGACAAGTTTCAAACGACTATGGATGACTAATTAAAATTAAAATATTGTGTGTAAATTAAATAATTACACTAACACCCCACCTTAAGCATAACTTAGTAGGACAAAAAGAAAAATGAGTCCTCACTACTAGCCATGTTACGTACTCATGTACAATGCAATCTCTCATAAATGGAGAAAGATAGAAAACCTAGTGGGAAAAACAATCCTCCAAAAGAGAGAAAAGAAGTGAAGAATCCTATAAGTCCCCGCCCCAAAAAAAAGAAAAAAAAAAAAAAGAAAAAAGAAAAAATGATAATGATAATGTCGATGTAGACCACACACCAAGAAGAGAATAAAATCCTTCCTCAAAATCTGCATGATTATGAATGTCATCTGTTGAACCATCTGAATTATGAAGAGTAGAATCAAGATGTGAATCAGAGCCCATATGGTGTGTAGTACCAGAATTTTTAACTTCTTGAGAAAATAAGATTCTTCCTTTCAATTTCTCTTTATCTATAGTAATCTCTTTATTTGAAGAGGATTCTTTAGAATTTAATCATTTACCTCAATGCTATTATTTTTTAGTAGAAAAGTGAGGAGCTCAATCTCTATTTTCATGCATTGATGTTCTTCATGACCAGTTTTGTTACAAAAGGAACATTTTAACTTTCTCAGTAATTAAAATACTTTATTGAGATGAGTTATCCTTTTTGAATTTATCTATTTTGTCTTCTTTCTTCCCTTCTTTGTCCTTTTTAGTGTTCTTTTTATCTCCTTAGCATTTTGATGCTTTTGATTTCCTGTAATTAGAGATTATGCCTTAGTCGATTTCAAGGTACCCATTTCAATTAACTTTTCTTGTTCCCTTGTAAGATCAACAATGAAGTTATCAAGTGAGGGAATAGGCCATGAGGCACCAAGGACTCCTTTAGTGGAATAGAAAGTAGAGACAAACACAAAAAATTTAGAACCTAGCTTACAAAGTACAGAAAGGATTAATTGATCCTCTTTCTTGTCAATTCCACAATCTTTTAATTGCAACTTTACATATTTAAACTTAGTGAAGAACTCCTCTAATGTGGAAAAACTAGAAGGACTAAGACCTAGGAGTTGATTTTGAAACTCATGATATCTAAGTTCATCAACTGTCCCAAATATTTTGTTTAGGGCTTTCCAAACTTCATTGGGTGTTTTAATGTTCTCAAGGTGAAATACTAATTCAAGAGATAGGTTTAGGCATAGAAATCCAAATTCTTGGTCACACTTATTAAAATACTTTTCGTTGTCCTTAACTTCATTAGGTTCATTTAATGTTCCCATTGACACCCTACATAAGCCTTATTTCTTTAATACAAGAATTAATTTTAGCTTCCAATCATGATAATTGAAAGGAGTTAGGTGTTGTATAGTTACTCTAAGATCCATGTTGGTAGACTTAGATAGTTTCTTGTAGAATGCAGAAATGAAGAAATAAGAGCACTTCATGAGGAAGTGAGAAAAATGGGTACCACACCACCCCTTTTATTATCCCCCCCCCCCCCNTTACCCCCCCCCCCCCCTTTTGGCACTTTATAGAAGGAGTGCTTGGTAACCAAACCAACAAAAAACACTCAAAATGGCACTTTATAATGATAGTGTGTGAGTGTCTCTATTATATTTGTGGCAAAAAATCATGCACTTTTACAAAAAATAGAACTGAATTTTGAGTTAAGGAACAAAAGTTATGAGAAAATGATTTTTTGTCTCTTTAAAAAATTTTCCACCTTCACAAAAACAAGTATATGCTAGATATTTTAATGTCCACCAAAAAAAATTTATCTACCAAAAAATAAAAATAAAAGCCTTAGAGTTAAGCCTACTCAAGTAGGGAAAAACATGGGGCTTAAAAACCATATGACCAGCAGCTTAAAAACCATATGACTAGGGGATAAAATTATTTCCACCAAACTAGAATATACACTTAAAAATATCGACTTTCTCTAACACAATATAAGATTAGGCCAAGATAAAAGAGATACAAATGAAGCACAAAATACAAAGGTCAAAAGTCGACCATTGAATCAAAGAAGAATTCGAGGGACAAAAATACAAAGGGAAAAATTTGACCATTGAATCAAAGAAGAAGTCGAGGCAGAGAAATACAAAGGGAAAAAGTCAACCATTGAATCAAATAAGAATTTCAGTACATAGAATCCTGGAGTGCAATCGAGTCCAATCACAACTGGATGGATGAACTAGAGTGGTGGAAAAACCACCCAAAAGAGTAGGATGATGTGTCTAAATAGAATTGGCATGTCTCCAATAGAATCCTAAAGGATTATGACTTGTGTAGACAAGTGTCACACGACTATGGAAGACTAGTTAGGATTAAAATCCTATGTGTAAATTAATTAATTACACTAACAATATTTCTATAAGTTAAAAAGAGATATTTTACTAATGGTGTGATCTAGAGAAGTTAGGAGGTACTAGGAGTATTTTCTATGTTCTAATAAATCACATCTCCCAAAGGCCTTCAAATTCAAATTTGAGATTGAAATTGTTATCAATCTCTTAAATTGGATAGGCAGATTTTAGGCATTAAAATTAGAGCTCTTAGAGATCTTTCCAATGGTACATATCAATTCAAATTGAGTCCACCAAGCTAAAATTTATGACCACACCAAATTTGGGTGTTTAGTTAACGTGGTTCGTGTATCATCTTTTGTGAGAAAATATGTAAAAGGTATCCCCAACTCATGATCGATGTATATCACAGCATGATTAGTACATCTAAACCAAAATATATCTTCGTATTGAATTATCATGAAATGGAAGGCTAGTCCTGAAAAACCACCTAAAAATTATATCTAACACAATTCAAAATTTGAAGACAATCAATAATAATACAATATAAAAATATATCAATATCTCAACCAACTATTCACAGTTCTTTTTAATAAAATTAAAAATTAATTACGTCGTAGGGGTTTTCTATCTAGTATGCATAAGCTCTTTTTTCCAATCAATGGATGAGAGTAATTAAAAGGATAGTGACTTCCATAAAAATAATCTCACCCGTCTGTTTTTCCATAAAGGAGATGCATTAAATTTCATATAGTCTTCAAATGCTAAGGTTGTAGGTAGTCTTCCATAGATAAATCTTGGGAGCTTGTTGGAGTTTCCAAACACTTCCACCGAGTCAACGAGAAAATGTTAATGTTGAGCCTTGTATTTCCCCATTTGATGATGTGGCATATTTATTTTATATTAATGTAGTTCGGTAACTCGCCCAGACTTCTAAACTCTCCTAGTGAGCTTGTGAGCAACATTCCTTTTTCCAAATAAAATTTATCCATAGTTTAAAAACTTGAACACGGGCCTACAAAACATTGATGTGCATTCCAAAAGACCTTCGAGATAATTTAAAATGTTTTAGAATTACCCTTTGTTGACCAAGAAATATGTATCTTCATTTTTTTTTATTTTTCTTGCTGGCTCGGTGAAATGTCGTGGGCCCCACCTCCATTTGCATGTGTTGAAGTAGCAAAATTATTTTTCTTGGGAATATCAAACATGTTGTCAATATTTGAATGAAATTTATAAAGAATTAAAATAAATTTACATTTGTTTTCTTCTAACATTCTCTTTCATGAGATTAAACTAGTAATTACATCTTGGTGTGCAAACGTGTACGCGAAAAATTCTAAAAGGTGAAGTAGAGAAAATTTTGGACTACTATTCTTTTTCATTTCTTTGAATTGGATGATAAAAAAATGTTTGTAGAGGGCTTAATCAATACAAAGCTTATAATGAAAAATAGGTTCCTCTAATTTTTCACAATATTACAACTAAATAGAATTGAGAATACTAAAACATGTAAATAAAAAGACATAAATGTGAAAATATATCAATGTCTTATTAGACCAACAATTCAAATATACTAGTGCAATCACTTAAAAATTATGATAATTTAAAAAAAGAAAAAGAAAAAAGAAAGAATAATGGCAAAAAACAAGATTCAACAAACTAACATATTGCAAATCATAAGTGTTTATAAGTTTCAGACAATCCATTTTAAACTTTTATCTTTAAATCTCCACAGCGTATGAAATGTCCCATATATAGTCATGTGTGTCTAAATTTGTAGTGCTTTATTTTTTTGCAAATTGTTGTCTAATTTGAGAGGAAATAAAATCTAAAATTGATTTTT
>MU228485.1:1476855-1503465 GCA_018584345.1 Thuja plicata
TATACATACATACATATATATATACATACATACATATATATACATACATATATACATACATATATACATATATACATACATATATAAGGACTTAAAAATGTGCATAAATAAATATTTCAAAGAAATTAAAATAGATGATGGCAATACTTGTTTTTGCATGAATAGGCTGCATTTGAGCTAAAACAATGACAATTGGCATGATTGAGTCAAGCTATATTTGTTTTCGTAGTAGGACTTAGTTTTAGATTTATTAAACATTTTATATCTCTTTTTAGAATAGAGTGATGTCGTCTTCCCACCTAGGCATACACCTTCACATATCCTTTACATGTGTTGCTTGGTTGGGTAGGGAAGTTATCCAATCATTCTCCTATATGGAAGGAAGTGTCTTTTTTCTTTTTTTCCATAAACGTTGAGAGATCTTGAAGCTGAACGAACTGGTCAGAAGGAGTAAAAATAGTGTTAATATCAACTAATGGGGTCTGGCATAAATAGATGTGATCACGATGAATTAAATGTAGAAAAATCATGGAAAAGATAGATACAAAGGAAATGATGTTCCTAATATAAGACTTTGCATGATAAGCATGT
Source organism: Thuja plicata (assembly GCA_018584345.1). Taxonomy (NCBI): domain Eukaryota; kingdom Viridiplantae; phylum Streptophyta; class Pinopsida; order Cupressales; family Cupressaceae; genus Thuja; species Thuja plicata. The sequence goes on from MU228485.1 coordinate 1,477,447, forward strand.
AATCACCCGATAAGACTAAGAATGCATGTTGCCCCAGTGTGATAACAATAGGTCTTAGTACAAGGTAAGACATGTGAGCTTGATTGTGTAAGATGTGGTCATATATGTGTACATTATAATGTGGTTTCGTCATATCAAAGATATAATGTAATGAAGCTCAATGAGCTCAAATGATAAAATAATCAGGACCCTTAGTAGTTGAATATAATCATGCAATAATTAGAAATAGGTAATGGTAAAAATGAATTGGCATGTTACAATTTTGTATAGATAAGATTTGATTCTGTATTACTATGTAAGTGATAGTTGTGCTCAAGATTGGGAAAGATGGCATGATAATGCTCACAAAATGAATATGGTCATTACAGAGATGACAATCAATGAATGTAACCACTTATTTATAAGAGTAGCCTCCTTCAAAACTATACTCTTATTCTCTTTAGAAAAAAATATCATTGCTAAGATAAAGTAAGCACTCAGAATTTTCATGACTTTTACAGAAGCGGGATACTTGTGCTTAGATTTAGACTATTAATGGATATGAGAAAACATAGTTGCACTCAATCAATACATAGAGAGGGAAATGTGTCTAGACATGGAGGGAGGAGAGTAAGATAGAGTTGGAGATAAATATAGAAGATTAGAGAAAAATAGATAGAGAGATAAAGATAGATTGAGAGGTAAAGATAGAAAGAGATCTAGTGAGATATAGAGGGAGACATAAAGAGGGAGAGATTGAGAGGAAGAGATATAAAGAGATATAGATGGTGTGATAGATTGATATAGAGATACGGAAATTTAGAGAGGATGAGAGGGAGAGACGAACAAAAGGATAAATACATAATTGACCTTCCATACCTCTACGGTGGTCCCATTGCAAACCAAGGTGTGATTGCTAGTAATAGTAATTTTTCTAAGCCTCTCGTTGATACCTAAGAAATTAAAGCATATGGTGCTGAGAATGTATTGCTTTCAGCCTCGTCTGCTAATGTCTTATAGTTTGAATTGTCAACTGTAAAGACTGGTTTTTCTCACAAATGCCAAGATCATACAAAACAACATAAAGTATTTTAGAGTCAGAATTTCGATAATTCAAAACATCGACGTAATTAACTCATAACGACTAGGTCAAACAAAGTAAAAAGTTGCATAATAACCCTAAAGTAATGGAGTCTCAAAAGTTAAGTCGTGACATCAGCTCTCTTACGTTTAGTTTATGAGTGGATGCAGCGCATGGGGGAAGGTCAAGCGTAGAAATCAAAGTAAAAGTCAGACTTCTTTACACGGGAAGTGTAGCATGTGTTACCCAACCTGATTTATTTGACTCAAGTCATGATGAGTAGTATGAGATTGCCCTCTTTCCACAACCTTAATCATTGTAACTTTAAAATAAAAATCAAACATTTCGCTCTTGAACCAATTTTACATTTTGGTCTCGCAAAATTTCATTGCTTTAAATTCTAATAATGCCTCAAATAAGATATCATAGAATAATATAACAAGAAAGTCAGTATTCTATATTTGCTGTGGTATTTTTAAATATTATCAACATAACTGAAATAATCTAAACTTTGGTAAAAAATATTGTTTTCTACCAATGCACTTTTCATAAACTCCATAGACTAGAACACATAGATCATCATAGTCAGATTTGTATGGACAAAGCAAGTTTATAAGATGAAAATTGCCACAAGTTTATAAACAATCTAAATATTTTGAGATGTTTTATTTTTACTTCAAATAAAAAAAAGATGTTCACACACACACACACACACACACACACANACTTCAAAAAAAAAAAAGATGTTCACACACACACACACACACACACACACACACACACACACACACACACACACACACACACACTCATATACATATAGGTATAGCTATATGCATATGTATACGTATAGGTATAGGTATATGCATATGTATACGTATAGGTGTGTGTGTGTGTGTGTGTGTGTGTGTGTGTGTGTGTGTGTGTGTGTGTGTGAACTTTGAAACATGATTAGTGACACTGACATGACATGCCCTCAAGTAGCACCTAAAAAGCTTTTGACGCAGAGCTAGGAACCAGTGAGGTCACAGATAGGAAACCTCATCCCCAATTATAGTTTAGTTAAGCCTAAAACCTATTGGCACATTGGATCAATGAGGAAAGAATGTGATCACAGTGGCCTAATCTGGGTTTTGAACCTTGGTGGTCACAATGAGTAAACTAGCACTTAACTAACACACAATGAGATGAACTCTAAGTTAATATTTATTAATATTAGTAATATAATATGTATTTTAACATTATGAAAATAATTTCTATGTTTATTTTAATCATTTTTAACAATTTAAGTTGAGAGGGGCTCCAACCCATCACAAATCTGAACAAACTATGAAAACCCAAGCTAGAAGAAATTGAAATCTGGAAACAACAAACTAAAGCATTTAGCACATAAACAATGGACCTGGAGCCAACTTCAAACAAGTAGAATAAAATAGAGTGAGTTTCAAGAAAGAAATGAGACGAGTACAAAAAATCTATTGATGATCAAAGTTGGGACTAGGGACTGAACTTGATAGACCAAACTAAACTTGAAGTAAGAAGAAATGGCATTACCTTTTTTCTTTATACAAACCACTATCTAGGTAACAACATCCAACATTGAGGGAACAAAGGGGGTATTGCTAGACCCCTCATACTCAGTCAATGAGTCTGATAAATGAGTTGTCAAGTTCAGAAAAGGGAAATTGCAACCTAGGGAGAACGAATCTTGAACAATATATAAGATAGGCTTGTACTTGATAGTGTCCAACAAGGAACCAAAGTATCACTGAGAGCATGATTAGTAGTAAGGGGAACTTCAAAAATAGTAGCCACTAGAGAAACAAAGTTTTCTAAAACAACAACTTAAATTGAGTTAGAACATGTAACCAAAATAAGAGCATCATCCACCAAAGGACTAGTAGTCCTTAGAGTGACAAACTAATCTAAACCATGATGAGCCACTAATGTAAGGGAAATGGCTAGGGAGAAAGTGGTAGAAATAGCTTACAAATCAAAAGTAGAGGTCGAATCCACATGGAGACTATTAGGTGATGACATTCAACATCTTTCCTCCAAGTATGAAATGAATGAATCCTTGACCCACATAGACAAAAGGAGGCCAAGTGTCTAGTTCCAAATAAATATCTACCTCTAAACGAGATTCCTTCATAATCTAGAGTCTATCTTTAATGTAACTCAGTTACATAGAATGAGATCTCAGTACAAAAGGGTTTAGAAATGTCTAAATCAACAAGAATCCTCACAAAAGGAGGGATGGGAGAAGAGACTAGTAATAGGGTTGATCATAATGAATTGACCTAGTTTTTTGCCAATTTACTTGTATGCATCATCAAGCTAGAAATGAAGAGAGAGGTAAGGAAGTCTGATGCAAGTGAGGGTACACACAAAAGTTCCAATAGAGAGTTGAAGGAGGAAGTCCGGGGATAAAGGGATTGGGTGAGAATCTCACTTCCAAACACCTAGGGATAGGACTGCATATCTCTCCTCAACATAATAAAAAACAAATCACAAGGAAACCATGTGCACAAGATTAGATTTCCACCTTACTAAAAACAAGAAAGTTTGATTGTTTTGAAATCCAAGAGACCACAATAAGTTAAAGAAGGTTAGACAAAGTTGAATCTACCAATCAAAGCAAACTTCTCGAAGTAGGCGATGCAATTCAGCACCTACTTCCCCAGCGTAACTTCTAAGATAGATGTGTCACAAGGGAGCCATTTCACAGGCTTGGCAAATACATGGAGCTGGATATGAGTTTATTAAAGCGTTAGCTGCAGAAGCAGTTTGGCTAAATGTTTGCAGAGGAGGCAACCACAGATTAGAGTTTTCCACCACCAAGTTGCAGTCAAGAGACGTCAGAGCCTGGGTACCCTTACTATAAAAGTCTTTTCTCCGAGTCTCCAGAGCTGTGACACACAAATTTGAAGGTGTGTAGTAGACGGAAACATGAGAGTCCACACAAAATATATTCAAGCTATATGTATTATTATGTTATCATTAATACAATTTTTTAAATATATTTCACATAAATTATAACTATAGTCAACAAGAATTTGTTCGTAAATAGTATAATTGATTTCTTCATTACTTGAGTTATGGTATAATCTATTCTACATAATATTCATTCGCTCAAAGATATCAGAATCTTGCAAATAATTGGAGATTTGAGAGAGAACGAAGTCGTGAGTTGACTTATGACGACAGACGATTCCATAGAAAAAAGTGGCTCGCGAGTTGTAAGCTTGTGATTTTATATGGAGACAGTGTGTCCAGATAATAGAGGTAGCATAACCCTCTATATGTTTAGTGGAGTCAGGGACCCTTGTGGCTCGTCAAAGGAAATGTTTTAGAATTTAAAGATGTTTTTGAATATTTCTTACATTGTATTTTGTGGAGTTATAGAATTTCATGGCTTTTCAAGGGAAAATATTCCTTCTATACGAATGAATTTAGGATTTCTTATAAACTCGAGAGTGTTCATTCAAAGAAGATCTGTTAGTGAAAAATAGCAGTTTAGCTTGTTGCACATGCCATATTCCTAATGAGATGAACAGAAAGTGTGATGCTACTATTTAATGCCTCATCCCATCAGTTCAAACCCGACGTCCGTTCTATAAATGTCGAGAATGGAGAGTGTTGACAATGACTGCTCAAACCTACAAATTTTATATTATTATTGAAATGAAGAGTGTCGCGAAGTAATGGGCATAAACTGTTGAAAATAAATTTGCAGACAATTAAATTAAAAACAGAACAGAATTGTAAAGACCAGAAACACAGGACAGAGACACAACAGAATTATAATGGTTCATCCATTACTCGACTAAGTCCACTTTTCAAGCAGAGGATATCAGTTTTATTATCTTAATGCCATGATATTACAGCAGCTCCATATGATATATCATTTACATGCACAGAATAATCTATATTAGGCATCGCAGCATTTGGGAAGATGAAACTGACTGCTCAAACCTACAAATTTTATATTAGTATTGAAATGAAGAGTGTCGCGAAGTAATGGGCATAAACTGTTGAAAATAAATTTGCAAACAAATAAATTAAAAACAGAACAAAATTGTAAAGAAAAGAAACACAGGACAGAGACACACCAGAATTATAATTGTTCATCCATTACTCGACTAAGTCCACTTTTCAAGCAGAGGATATCAGTTTTATTATTTTAATGCCATGATATTACAGCAGCTCCATATGATATATCATTTACATGCACAGAATAATCTATATTAGGCATCGCAGCATTTGGGACGATGAAACGGTTTTAGCCTCTTGTGGTTGCAGGCAGAGAAGATGGATTGGCCATCACAGTCTCTGACAGACTTGACAGAAGTAGAGCCGTTACAATATCCCACTTCAGATCCAATCATTTCTGTAATAAGAGTTGCATTGAGATATCCCCTATTTGGTTCTTATGGCTATGTCGTCACAATGTCGAGAGAAGCTCTACAAAAATCGAACTTCTCCCGAGATACAACCATCGTTAAAACGTCTGCCGGATTCACTTTAGTATGGATTTTCTCTAACTGGAATGTCCCTTCCTCAAGAGCATGACACATGAAATGATACCGTATTTCTATGTGCTTCGTGCGACTGTGGAAAGCAGAATTTTTAGCCAAGTGAATGGCACTATTACTATCACCAAACAAAGTGAAACCAGATTGTTGACATGCCAACTCTCCTAACAATCGCTGTAGCCATATCATCTCTTTGGCTCCCTCAGTTAGAGCAACATATTTAGCCTCAGTAGAGGAAAGACCAACAACCTGTTGCTTACAAGAGGCCCAACTAATCGCTGCCCCGACAAAAGTAAACACATAACCAGTAGTAGGTTTTCTTTCATCTAAATCTCCATCCATATAAGAATCAACCTAACCATGGAGTTGAATTTACTTCCCAGTAAAACATTAAACATAAGCAAAAGTACCTTTCAAATAACGGAGAATCCACTGAACCGTCTGTCAATGAGTCTTTCCACTGCGTGAGCAACATCTGGACGTGTGCAAACCATTGCATACATAAGGCTGCCAACTACAGATGAATACGAAACATTATCCATTTCATTTTCGTCTTCCAGAATTGAGGGACAGATCTCAGAGGACAAACAGAAATGATGAGCCAAAGGAGTAGAAACCGACTTAGCATTTGACATATTTAACCTATCCAGAACTTTTAAAATATATTTCTCTTGAGATAATCTAATATCCCGTTTCTCTCTATTTTGAATTATATCCATCCCAAGAATCTGCTTCGTTGGCCCTAAATCTTTCATTGAAAAAATGAAGAGCCAAAAGTCTTTTTAATTCGCTAACGATCCGCACACTAGTTCCGGCGACCAGCATATCGTCAACATAAAATAATAAAATGACAAACTCACCAGAAGGAAGACGTTTGTAGTAAATACACAAATCTGATTCACAGCGAATGAAATTTTTTCGACTCACGAAACTGTTGAATTTTAGATACCATTGTCTCGGGGCTTGCTTAAGCCCATATAAGCTTTGTTTCAGTCTGCAACATAAGTGTGTGTTGCCCTTTTTAATGAATCCTTCAGGCTGCTCCATGTATAGTTCTTCCTCAATATCGCCATGAAGAAAGGTTGTTTTAACATCGAGTTGCTCAAGCTCGAGATCGCAAGCAACTACCATACCCAAAACTAAATGTAATGTTTGTATTTTTATAACTACACAAAAAATTTCATTAAAATCGATGCCCTTTTGTTCAGCAAAGCCTTTCACTACCAATTTGGCCTGGTATCTTTTTCATCCTCCAGCTTCTTCTTTTAACCTACAGACGCATTTCTTTTTCAAAATTTTCCAATTTAGTGGAGGAGAAAACAAATCTGAAGTGTGATTTTCTCGTAAAGACTCCATTTTGTCTTTCATAGCATCAAGCCAATGTACAAAAATTGCATCATTACAGACTTGGTTAAAAGTTTGAGGCTCCACATAATCTGAACATGGAGAAAATAATAGTTCATAATCATTGAATTTTCTTGAACGTTTTCATTCTCTTGTAGACCTTTGTAGCTAAATATTTCAATTTTCATCTTGACTGTGAGCAGCATCTGCATTTCCAAATCCTTGTTGATTTTGGAAACTTTGTTCTTTGTGTGCAGAGGTTTCCATATGCTGCTCATAAAGGCCAGTAGCCATGGCATCCCCAACATCAAGTGGGAAAGATAGAGTGGGCCATGGTTGCTGAAGAGCAGGCCATGGTGATTGGAGAGTGGCCGCAGACTTAAGAGAATTATGTGTTGTTGTTGATGGGGGTTGCGGGGTCTCATGTGAGGGAGGAGGCTACATAGACACTTCCCGTGGTAGAGGACTAGTTGCTTCCCTCATCAAAACATCCCGCCATAGAGTAAAGGTGGGAGGCTGTGTGGGGAACAAGACATCCCACTCAGCAGCAGCTCCACCATCAAATAGAGATTGCCCTGCTAGTGTGGGAGCAAGTGGAGGCGTGGTAGAGATAGACTTGACCTATAGCATTGAAACAATGGCATGTTGCGTACTAATTGGAAGTGGCATTTAAGTAGTAATAGAGGAGGGATTAACATTTCCTAAGGACACAAAAGCAATAGATGGGTGGAATGTAACCCATGAAACTCTCTGCATATGACTTCCACTGTCAAATAAATCAAATTGAATAGAAACATCAGAAGTCGACTTCTGGTTTTGCAAATCGCAGAAAAACTTCTCATTAAATAAAACATCCCGACTGCGAGTCACTTTCTTGGTGATTGAATCCCAAAGAGGAAAACCAAATTGATCTTCACCATACCCCAAAAATATGCATCTCTTCAATTTAAAATCTAATTTTTTTCTTTGCTCTTTTAAAATGTGAACATAACCATCACATCCAAACACACGCAAGTGATTGATTGAAATTATTTTATTAGACCACCTCTCCTCTGGAATATCAAAATCAAGTTAAGATGAAGGAGCCCGGTTGATTAGATAAACCACTATATAACATGCCTCTACCCAAAATTCTTTCCCCAAACCAGTATTGGAGAGCGTGCATCAAGCTCTTTCCAAAATAGTCTGATTCAACCTTTTAGCTGCACCATTTTCTTGAGTTGTACAAGGGACTATTTTAATACGATGAATGTCATGATGTGCACAAAAAATATCAAATTTTGAAGAGCAAAAGTCGCCACCATTATCCGTTAGTAGACATTTAATTTTCTTGCCAATCTGATTTTCAACCGTTGCCTTGAAAATTTTAAATTTTGTAAATACCTCTTATTTCTTATTCAACATATAAATCCAAACTTTACGAGTGCAATCATCAAGAAAAGAAATGTAATAATTTGTACCACCAATATAAGTTACGTCCGCAGGACCGAAAACATCAAAATGTATGAGCTCTAATGGAGAAGATTTCTTCTCATGACCTGTCCACACAAAACTGGTTTGATTTTTTTGGCCATAAAGACAATGTTCACATATCCCCAAGTCAATTAATTTAAGACCCGGAAGTTGATCTCGTTGAAGCATAACTTCAAGACCCTTCTTTCTCATATGACCGAGTTGCTTATGCCAAATTTCAGCATTACTATCCATAACGGTCATGGCTGCTCCCACTTCTCCATTGCACTCTAAAACATATAAACTCCCTAGTTTCTTTTCTTTTAACAAAATAAAAAAACCTTTGGTTAGTTTCTATGAATCTAGAGAAAAATCAACATTGCAGCCTTGTTCATAAAGCTGACTTACAAAAATCAAATTTCATTTAAGAGAAGGAACATGACGTACAACTTTCAAAAGCCATTTTCTACCATTTTTCAGCAATAATAAAATATCACCATTTCCTACAATGTCACATTCTTTGTTATCTCAAAGAAAAACTTTACCTAATATACCTTCTTCATAGTTCGTGAAAGCACTCTGACATGGAGTAGCATGGAAAGAGGCACCGGAGTCTAGAACCCACGAACTTACATTTATGTCACTAGCTACAAGTACCAATACACCATCATCCTTAACAACTACAGTATGTGCTCCATCATATATCACTCTATCTTAGGCCTTTTCGTATTTCCAACATTTCTTTTTGGTATGTCCTGGTTTAGCACAAAACCAACATGTACCATTTCTGCCTCTTGTTTGTGATCGATGTGTGGAGTGAGACCTTCCATTGTTGTGATTTCTGCCTCTTTCTTGACTCCTACCTCAATTGTTTGTGCTAACCATTGTTAATGCTTAACCTGAGGAAGACTCGTGATCCTTCCTACGCATGTCTTCGCTGAGAAGTGTACCAGCAACCTCATCAAATTTAAGTTTAGTTTTGGCAGCCACTGAAGTGTTGACTGCCATTACCACTCCTTCCCAACTATTCGAAAATGAACATAACAACGAAATAGCTTTCATTTCATCATCTAATGAGATGCCTACTGAAATTAATTGAGAAAGTAATGTATTGAACTCATTGAAATGATTCGACATAACTCCGAGCCTCTTTCATTTTTAAATTGTATAAATTTTTCATAATGAATACCTTGTTCGTTACTGAAGCTATCTCATATAATGAAGATAATTTATCCTATAGCTCTTTTGTTGTCTTCTCTGTCGAGACATTGCAGGGCAGATTGCTTGAGAGTGATAAAAAAATTGTTGCTTGTGCTTTCTGATTGAGCTTCTCCCATTGTTCTGGTGTTAGTGATCCTCGACCCTTGGTCTTTCCTTGCAACATGGCTGAGAGATCCTCCTTAATCATTAATGATTCAATCTGTATTTTCCATAATCCAAAAATTTTCCCAGCAAACCTTACTATTTTCCATTTGTCTACTTCGTCCATGATTTCGAGAATTCTTCAGTGATTCCTAGAAAATCAAAACGAGCTTTCCAATCTCTGATACCAATTGTTAAAAATAAATTTGCAGACAATTAAATTAAAAACATAACAGAATTGTAAAGACCAGAAACACAGGACACAGACACAACAAAATTACAGTGGTTCATCCATTACTAGACTACATCGACTCTTCAAGTAGAGGATATCAATTTTATTATCTCAATGCCATGACATTACAACAGCTCTATATGATATATCATTTACATGCACAAAATAATCTATATTAGGCATCGCAGAAGTTGCAAAGATGAAACGGTTTTAGCATCTTGTTGTTGCAGGCAGAGAAGAAGGATCGGCCTTCACAGTCTCTGACAGACTTGACAGAGGCAGAGCCGTTACATAAACTTAGTGGTATATTGCTACTGCACTATTTAAACAAGTTGAAGGTGAATGATGTTCAAGAGGATGCATCAGCAAAGATGTACATATTCAAGGAAACAACTTGTGCAAGGTGGTATCTAGGTAGAGTTTTCTCTTAACTCGCTAATTTACATATATTTGATTCTAGTACATTTGTAGAGGCAAGTTTGAATAGGAATTTTCCATGGAGGTGGAATAGCGATGATTTTATGAAAGAAATATATGATTTTTGTAAACATTGTCCACAATTAATAAATCTATTAGTTACAAATGGATTTACAATATAAAGTATAAATGAGACAAGATTATATTTAAAAATAAATATTGTTTTGTTGATAAAAGATATGAATATGAAGAAGGGGTGGACTATAAAGAGATAATTTTTCTTATTATAATATCATAAAATCTCAGTTGATAATAAATTTGGATGGAAAGTATATTAAATACAGTTCAAAAACATATTTTTAAACGGAAATTTAGAGAAAGAGATTGTAAGAATGCTTAATTAATTATCCATGTGCAGTCTGTCGGCATAGTTCAACCATAGGTCGACCTTTAACAACCTAGTCTTATGTTCAACCTTATCTTACCTTATCTCCAACTGTTTTCTATTAATGTTGTAGCTAACCTAATGATTCACATTCATGATGTATTTGACTATAAATTGAAGGTAATAAAAATTCAATCTTACAGCTCATGTTCGAGTTTCTTCTTCGATCCTTATTTTTAGCATGGTATCTAGCCAATGGAGGATGTTCTTGAAATCATCGTAGATGAAAGAGAAGAGTGCTAGCAGTGCACATACAACCCAGTTATTACGTGTAAGAGACAAAGTGGAAGCAAGATCTGATATTTGAATTTGAGCTAGTTGGAAAAGTCACAGGAATGTTGAAAAGAATGACTGCAAAAAAGAATCGCTGAAAGCTATTAAGTAACCAAATCATGGAAGCAAGCAAGCTCAACCATGGAGATGTAGAAATTAAAAAGATAGATCGTTGTTCGAAAATGAGTGTCAGTGTATCATGAATTTCTGCCTTAAGACTAAAGCCACAACCTTTGGCAAGCGTGAACTATCTTAGAGGAATTAATTCCAAGTCCGATCCTTGTGGTCTGATTCACTCGAGCATTAATTGATGAAGGTGATTGCAGTTGTTACCAAATTCATTGCTGTAAGAGTTGAAAAAGATTAGCGGCATGTCAAGCACCTCTTTGCAAGTGGAAGAGATTAAGGGTACACGATTTGTCTCATAGTGAGAGATTTATAGTTGTTTGAAGAGTAGACCTTGGCGAAGGAGATCAGCTATTGTAAGTTGTTTTTTTTTTTAAATAAAAAATAATTGAAGATATTTCCAAGTTTGAATGTTGTGATAGGAAGATGTCATTGAAGGTAGAATAATATCATGGAAATAATTTTTTGTTCGAAAGTTTTCAATTGAAAGAGGGGATGCTATTCTCTATGTCAAAGAAGATTCTTGGTTGAAAAAAAGAAAGCTATGTAAAGGAGGCATATCTGCAGAAAAGTGAGTATTTGAGAGGGTTTAGCGGTCATTATGGAGATCATACAAAGACAAACGATACTGAAGAAGTTTTAGACCATGCCCTCATTGTTAAGAATAGATCTTAGTTTAATAGAGATCCCTAAAGTGTTTGGATCAGAGATAAGATAATATGTATAGTATTAAAATTTGTAAATGAACTTATGCAACGAATTTATATTTTGTGGAAACAATTGAGTGCTTGATTTTTGTTGTGGGTACATGATCGATTGTACCTAAAATCCTGAGAGTTTGTTGGTCAAAGATGTATAACGTAGCCATAGTAAATTTTAATGTCCCCAAGTATTTTGTAAGCCCTCTTGAGTTAGACCTAAATAGATTAGTGTGATAATCATGTGGTGAGTATCCTTTTGTGCATAAAGAGGATGTGGCATCAAGTTGTGGCATAATATAATCTTGATGGTGAGTCAAAGAATTTGAATCTTTGATGAAGGGGGAATTTGAGACGTTGTAATCTCAAAGTTAAACATAGTCATGAACCATTGAGGTAAAAAGGATTCCTATAGAATTCAAGAATTCAACAGTTGGGTACGCATGTATTTTGGGAGATGGATCACTTTTTATATAGATTCAATGATCAATGCAGGTATAGAAAAAGAAGCATTGAAATCAGTGAGGAAAGCCTATAGTGATGATCAAGAAGTGTGTGTATTATAAGTTAGTTTCCCTATCATATAAGGTTTGTGGTAGTCCAAAACCATTTGTGAAGTTTTGTGGTCAGTAGTAACCGCTTGTATGTGACGTTTGGGTTAATCCAAAACAATTTATGAGGTTCATGGTCAGAAATAAACAATTGTATGTTAGGTTCATGGTTAGCTAAAAACACTTGAGTGCAGAGTTAAACTTGATCTGTAAACCTTATCTTATCTTCAACTGTGAACACAATGGGACCAAGCTAGGGTTAAAGGTGAAGTAAACATATGTAAGATCAAGTTTGATCCAACGGTTGGTGCTTTGCCTGGAAGGAAAGATAGGATGAAGTTATTCAGTGAGGCATTGCTCCTTCTATCGATGTGGCCATCCTAGATCGTGGGTCCAAGTTGTTACAACTAGCGGTTATCGTTGCACCAAAAGATTGACCCGTTAATGCCCAATACAAAAAATAAACATATAGAAGACACATGATGTAGTTAAGCCATGTCGCAAACCACCATTGCATTGAACAACCAAGGAGACCAATGGTGCAATCAATCTTTCTCACTATTGTAACAACCCCTCTAGTGTAAGCACAGAGTCCGAACGTATGACAAAGCTCTGATACCACTTTTTACAACTAGCGATTGTCCTTGCACCAAAAGATCGACCCGTTAATGCCTGATACAACCAATAGACATATAGAAGATATAGGAGGTGGTTAAACCATGTAACGAACCACCATTGTGTTGAACAACCAAGGAGAGAAAGGGCACAATCAGTCTTTCTCACCATTGTAACACGGGTTTCCACAGGGGATAAGGGGCGGTCAGATCAAGTTTCATCATGCGGTGAGTGTTTTTCCTTGGAAATAAAATTAAAGTTGTTTACTCATTGAGGTATCACACCTGTGTGGCACATGTCTCTTTTGGTCAGTGTAAGTCAAGGTGGGACCAAGGTGTTACACAGAACTGCTTGATGTTATGGGATTGTAGGCATATAAAAAAGGGATCGAGAGCTACGTTTTAAATATAAAATAGGATTGCAATCTGGGTCGTTGATGGGGTTTTCATACCAGGGGTGTGTTGGTGCTCAAATCAGTAGATTGGATTTTCTATGGACTTGCCAATCTAATGCTGGGAAACCCAAGTGATTTAGCCAACTCACAAGTCACAATCAAGGCAAGGTTGGAACTTCTGCAATTCTGGCTCTGAAAAACCAAGGATGGTAGGCCTATACCTTGACTTATCCTTCAAGTTACAAGGCTTTTTAAAGAAGAAAAGAAACACTTCAACCTTGTCTCTCAAGTATGGCAAGGCACTTGAAAGAAATCTAACTGAAAGCAATATATCATGAACAGTAAACTAAAATACTTTAAGTAATTGAAAGAATGTTTAGTAAATGTGTATGTAATTTTAAATCAACAGATAGATAAGATATCACAAAACTATAAACAATAAACTGAATAACTATAATCCAAATAATTATTGGACCAATGCCTTATTCTATCATGGGAAATAGAGTCACTAGCATTCCTATCTTATGTTCAACCTCAAAGACATTTTTATAAGAAAACTAATCACTTCAAAGGTGTTATGAAATATACATGCAACCTTGAACAAGTTCATAGATATTTCAAAAGGATGTTACTTCTCAGATGATAGACCAATTGAATGAGGCCTCCATCAACAAAATTTAACCATGCAAAATAAGAAAAGCAATTGATATCAAAGACTATGAACCAAATTAGGAAGCATGCATATAAAAATATCACTTTGAAGAAGTTCTATTGATTTTTCGGGGGGACTAATTATAAAATGATAATGAATCAGTTCCCATAGATGAAAGAAAAAATACTCATCTTTATTGATTTTGAAAAAAATAGTACATCCAGATCCATGTTACAATTGTTGATCCAAAACCATCCAAATATGTGAAATTGTATTATATTTTATTGTCGTCCCTCTTTGTGTGTGTGTGTGTGTGTGTGTGTGTGTGTGTGGATTTCACACCTCTTTAGAGTCAAAAGACAACCCTTATTACAAATTATTTTGAAAAAATAATAAACTAACTAAAAAATAACAACCTAACTTTTGGATTTGGCTTTGGTTAAAAATCCAAAACACCTTGTGAAAAGCTAATATTTCTGCTAGAGATAGAAAATTTGATTTCCCAAACTGGGTCATTTTTAGGTTTTTTAAATTAGACCATCTTCAACCTTTGTGAGCATCATCCTTGTAGAAGGTCGAAATTCTAGCATTTTATGAAGGCTTCTATAAGTTAGTTCCATTTATTTGTGTCATAAAGCTTCCTTCCTTTGGATTTTTTAGTATGAAGAAACTTGCTTGTTGATAATGGATTGGGACTTCTAAATTCTCAAAGTTTAGGGTACCGCCTGTGGCTCTTTCTGGCGACATACACTCCCTATGACCATAGTGAGATTCCAACTATCTCTAGAGAAGCAGACTAAGTATCCATACTTAATCTAATGCAAAGTAAAATTGGGTGGCCCCAGGCCCCCAAAAAAATGAACATTGTTTACTTTCCTCTATCAAAGATTTGATTATGATCCTTTAGCAACAAGATTAGTTTAAATGTATCATTATTGGTCATATTACTATTTTGATCTATTTATTCATAACATACTTCATGTTCAAATCCTACCTGTTGATGAGCCTCTTAAAAGGCCATCTTTTCCATGTTACTTACTTTCTTTTCCAATAGTTTTCTTTTGAAACAAAAACTTTAAAATTCTGATTTTATATGTATATTTTATATATGTAAAGACATCAGTAGGTAAATGGATGATATGAACATGATGTATTTTGATTGGAAGTGATGGATAGAAGTTACAGGATATAAGTAGTTGCATCCTAGTAAATAATCCTATCTCCTATGCTATGTTTATAGGTAGTCTCCTTCCTGTAGCCGAATGTCATGCAAGAGTATCAAATGGAAACTAACACTTCTTTCTTAGTATTAAATGATAAAATATATTAATGTGTCAGAAGTTGTGTGTGCTAACCATTTAGTAGGAATCAAGTTGTGGCGCATTCAAGAATGGAAATGTGGTGCTGAAAGAGTCAGTGACAGTCGTTGCTGCAAAAGTGCCATCTTATCAAAGGAATTAAGTAAGTGATTGAAGAAAGGCATGCCGCAGGAATTTAATGGAGGAAAAAGTCAATTGAGTTCCTAAGTAAACACCACGCGCATATTTAGAACCACTACATGCTATATTCTGGGAAGAACTTGAAGACTTTCTCTTGTTGTTCGATATTTTTTGTTATGAGCACTTTGTATCCATTAGTGATCCTCATTAATAGAGTGATCCTAGATTTAGGTAGTAGTGTATTTTCTCTTTAAATAAGCCAAATTTTTTAACTCTGAGTGTGGTGAGCTAGTTGATATAATTTTTGGAATAGAAGTTGATATTGTAACACTGTTTTACTTTCCAAGTACATTTTCTCCATGAATGAATAGAGTGCATAATTTGAGTTTTAGTCTCTTATCTTGATTGCATTTATATTCACTCATCCAAGGGTGCCTACTTGGTGAGTGAATCATTTTATTAGATTAGAAGTTATTTCCTTGTTCGTTAAGAATTAAATAGAACTCTGCTATTCCTCCAGCCACTAGTAATAGAACTGGTGGACTGTTCTTACAGCATAGGCGAGTAGAGTAACTCCTATTCGTGATTACTATTTTCTTAGAGTAAACACATTCACTTGAGATAGTATAGATTCCTGAAGCATAATGTATTTCAATTCCAGGTTTAGCCATGAGAATCAAGAAGGTTTGAAGGATATACTTTACAAATACCATTCCAAGTTTACGTCCCTGGTTGATAATTAAATGAGACTAAATCTGCTTAGCAACCATTTAACTAAATCTTCTTAACAACCATTTAGGGTGTCCAATCCTGAAGTAGCAGTCCAATGCTATGTGTTTCTAAGACAATTGTTTAGCCAAGCACCTGTGTCATTCGAACTAGAAATATAGTATAGTAACTTCCTTTATGTCTGATTTGAAGATTACCAATTCTACAAGTATTAGTCTGATATATCCTCTTCTCATCTGAGAATTTATCATTCCTCACTGCTTCCAACGAATACTCAAAATCACCTTTTGTATAATATAGAGACTGAAAAAGACTATAGACTTCATCATATTGACCAAGATTCTCGATGCCATAAATCTATTTTTTCCCTTCAATTTGCAACATATTTTTTTGATTTTTCAAAAAATAGGCTGAAGCATTCTTATAATCAATTCCTTGTAGATTTTTTATGTCCTCTAGCATAGTATGCAAATAAGGGTCAATCAGAAAATTATCACCATCTGTTTCAATAAAAAATTTCTTCATCACTTATCTCTGTTAAATATTCTTTATGCTCATATATTGTATCCAATTCACCTTCATATTCTGGAGAGATTTCATTTATTTCACAAAATGGATTAACACATGGTCCATATCCAGAAAATTCTTCACATTTTTCAAAACCATTCATAAACATATTTCCTTTATCAAATGTTTCACTCTTTTGATATTTTATTGTATCAAATATAACCTGATCATGCACATCTTGATGATTATACGAAAAATTTAAACCATTCATTTGAACATACTTATGGTATTCAACATCCAAAAAATCTGAAATTTGTTCTATAATAAGGAGATTTTCTTCCTCACCATCACGGCCATTGATACCTATCTCCATATAAATCTTACCATGTACATATTCTTCTTCAACCTGATTTGAATTTTCTTCCTCTATGTCATTATTATTTTATTTTCTCAATTTCTCACATACTTTCTCAAGAAAAATTATCAGTTGAGAATCATCATATATTCCTAACTCAAAAATTTTATCCACTAATTCCCTTCCAAAAGGCCTAATATCTTAAGGTATTTTCCGATAAATCCTTATCATTGGCATGAACAAATGTGTTGTAGATTTTCCTTCATATATTTCCAAATTGAAGAATGTATCCAAAGGGGACATGTACAATTCTTCTTCCACAATGTAGTTTGGATCTTCTTCCATGATGCAACTTTGGTCTTCATAACATTCATAGCACATGTTGCCTTCTTCACCACTGACATCATGAAATGTAAGAAGAAACCATTTCTCAAACTGTCTCCATGATGAGATACATTGTATGGGTAGTGATTCATATACTTGTCTGGCATTATCTTTTAACATCTTGACAAATAGCCTCATCACCTAATCCTCTATAGAAACCTCATTTCCATGAATGTATAAAATGCATCCAAGTGTTGTAGTGTCGATTCATCCCTTTCTCCATGGAACTTTGGTAGAAATTGTAAAATTTTAGGGGATAACTTATTTGGGATGCATTGAAATATCCTAAGATCCAATGGCCTGATACCATATGGAATAAAAGGATTTCTTTGAAATGATGGATACATTTGAAAAAAAAATCCACCATCTCCTTCTGATTTACTGACTAAAATTCTTTGTTTAATAGAGTCGTCACCTTATCAGAAGGAAAATACTTACTATCTTCTAGATTCTTTTCTCTGAGCAAAGCCTAATCTCTATTACTAGAAACTCAGAAAAAATGTCCTTAATTATAACTTTCCCTAGTAGAGTCACAATTATGTTGGTGCTCAAATAAACAAATTGGATTTACTATGGACTTGCCAATCCAATGCTTGGAAACCCAACTGATTTGGCCAACTAACAAGTCACAATCAAGGAAAGGTTTGAAGTTCTGCAATTCTGGCTCTGCAAAACTAAGGATGGTAGGCCTATACCTTGACTTATCCTTCAAGTTACAAGGCTTTTTATAGAAGATAAGAAAAACTTCAACCTTCTCTCTCAAGTATGGAAAGGCACTTGAAATAAATCTAACTGAAAGCAATATATCATGAACTGTAAACTGAAATACTTTAAGTAATTGAAAATATGTTTAGTAAATGTGTATGTAATTTGAAATCAAGAGATAGATAAGATATCACAAAACTATAAACAAATGAACTGAATAATTGTAATCCAAATAATGATTAGACCAGTTCCTTATTCTATCATGGGAAATAGAGTCACTATCATTCCAATCTTATGTTCAACCTCAGAGACAATTTTATAAGAAAACTAATCACTTCAAAGGTGTTATGAAATATACATGCAACCTTGAACAAGTTCGGAGATATTTAAAAAGGATGTTACTTCTCAAATGTTAGACCAATTGACTTAAGCCTCAATCAACAAAATTTAACGATGCAAAATGAGAAAACCAATTGATATCAAATACTATGAACCAAATTAGGAAACATGGATATAAAACTATCACTTTGAAGAAGTTCTATTGATTTATCTGAGGGACTAATTGTAAAATGATAATGAATCAATTCGCACGGATGAAATAAAAAACACTTATCTTTATTGATTTTGAAAAAAATAGTACATCCAAATCCATGTTACAGTTGTTGATCCAAAACTATCCAAATATGTGAAATTGTACTATATTGTATTGTCCTCTCTCTTTACATTTTATGTTATGTATGTGTGTGTGTGTGTGTGTGTGTGTGTGTTTGAGTGGCTTTCACACATCTTTAGGGTCAAAAGACACAACCCTTATTAAAAATTATTTTAAAAAATAATAAACTAACTAAAAAATAACTACCTAACTTTTGGATTTCACTTTGGTCAAAAATCCAAAACACCTTATGAAAAGCTAATATTTCTGCTGGAGGTAGGAAATTGGATTTCCCAAACTAGGTCATTTTTTGAGTTTTAAAATTAGACCATCTTCAGCCTCTGTCAACGTCATCTTTGAAGAAGGTTGAAATTCGAGCATTTTCTGAAGGCTTCAATCAGTTAGTTCCATTTATTTGTGTCATAAAGCTTCCTTCCTTTGATTTTTTTAGTATGAAGAAACTTGATTCTTGATAATGGATTGGGACTTCTAAATTCTCAAAATTTAGTGTACCAACAGGGTGACCATTGGATCAGCTGTTATTTGATTATTCAAATATTGTAGAGAGTTTTTTTGTGAAGGTGGCTCTCTGTTTCATGATGCAGGAGGATTTATAGATATTTTGTAACCATGAGCATTGGTGGTTATGTAGTTTAGATTTTTTAGGGGAGTTGGAGCATTTTGAGGAGCATGAATGCTGAAAAGGATAGGTGGCTTGACCTTTTCTATGTCCCATGTGCTTTTGGAGACTTTTAAGGATCTTATAATAGCTTTTCTTGTTGAATCCGACCCCAAGGATTTAGGTGCTATTTCCGTGGAGATGCCTCATGTTGAAACATAAATACTTGTAATAAATTCATTTTGGAGTTAGTTCTGATTATGCAAAAGAGACTTTTTGTAGCATTTTGATGCCCTTGAGGTATTTTGGCATATTTTTGTAACTCATACTTTAAAATATATTATACAATGACTCGGTTTTTTTTGGAGCAATATATTATTTGATTTGTTTAGTCTTCTTTTCCTTTTCTACATCTTTGAGTACACCATAATTGATTGATGAAACTAATCTTCTGAATGTTATCATTCCTGATTGTTTTGTCTCATTTAAGTACCCTTTTGCTAGAGTGTATGTCTGTTTGCAGGTTGTAGTATGTATTTATGCTTCAAGAGGCTAATTAATTGAGATTTTATTTTCCTTAATAGTTTCATTCCTGACCCTACTATGAAAATTTTTTGCAAACCTATACAGGAATTTTGTGCTTGCCATTAAGTCAAATAATATCAAGCCAACACATTGTCATTTAAAGTTATGTTTCATGATAGTTTGGTGTATCACCTAGTGGGATAGAGTTTTCTGCATTTTATTATTATTGTTCAGTTCTTTTCTACAATCTTTCTATTCATTTTCCTTCCAAGGTTTACTTTAAATTTCAATTCAACTAGCTAATTATCTAATAAGAACTGACCTAGAATCTCAAGGTTTCATTTCAAGTTTCATATCCCACATGCATAAGTGAATCCCATGTTATGTCATATTATAGAACTTTAGAGTTTGATAGGGTACAAATTTGATGCATAACCTTTTTTGCATAGCCAGTGGGACCCCAAAAGAAGTTTATTTTTAAAATTTATGCTTATTTTGATATGCTAACATCATATTATGGACCTATAAGAGGTTGTTTTGAAGCATATCTTGTGACTCCATGGTGTTTAGAACAAGAAAGATCCAGTCTTGCTGAAGCTTATGAGAAAGATAGAGACAAGAAGCTTTTTGAGTTTTTACATCTATCTCCACCAAGGAGAAGAGGGCGAACATCCTAGAGAACACCTCCTTCAAGGAGAGTTCAATCTACACTACCTGGTATAGAAGACATGTCCTTTATATTTTATACAAGAATGAGAAGTAGGTCTTTAGGTAAAGAGTTTTTAAGACATTCATCTTCCCCAACTGTTAGAGAAATTTCTTTGTCTTTTTTCATTGTAGAGTGTTTTGCAGTAGGAGGTACAAATTCAGCACTACAAGGTACTATTTTTTTAGCAAGTACAAGTGCAGGTCCAACCCCTATAGTTTTTATTCAATAAATATCAGTACCAAAGATGGCAAGAAAATTTGCACTTGCACCTTTTAATCAGGGAAACCCACTGAATTTTGACTGACAAATGACATACCTTTTGCATCATTAAAAAGCTTGCCTAATTTTATAGGAGAAGGTCAAACCACAACTTTTGAGCACATCTGAGATGTGGATACTCTCTATAATATGCATCACAATACTGAAGAATATGTGACAGTCAAGTTGTTAGCAACATCTTTCAAATAAAAAGCTTTACAGTGGTTCAGAAAATTGGTAATAGGTTCAATTGATTCATGGGATAGACATGGGGACTCTCTCAGCAAAATTTTTGAAGATAAATCAGATCACTTTTCCCTTGTGGAGCAGCTCACTACCATTAAAAGGCCCCCTCAAGAGAAAATGAAAGATTTCAATACCTGATTTCTCAAGAAATTGAATAGGATTCCTGTTACTGTAAGGCCTTCATCTAAATATGTTTTTCTATACTTCTTAAAAATGTTAAACATTGATATTTCTGCTATGATTCAATCTATGGGAGGTACCTCACTGCCCCAAGCATTTGATATAGTTATTAGGGTAGCGAATAGTCTTATTCAAGCTGGTAAGGTGGCCCCAATGCCACCCATGCCTATTTTCCTAATATTCAGTCCCATATTCCCCTGCAAGTTCCTTCATTCACTCCTTTACCAACAACACCAACACCTTAAGTTGTTTCAAGTCATGAAGTATCAAAAGTAGGCGCTTCCCAAGAGCTACAAGAGATTAAAAGCAATAATAAAAAGATAGAAATTATTTTTTAGACTCTTGGAAATTAGTTAACCAACATTAAGAAGCAATATCAAGGGGGTAGAACATCTTTTCAGCAAGAGAACCAAAGTTTTAAACAGCAGTATCAAGGGCAAGGATAACCATATCAACAAAATAGGCTGCCATATCAAGGAGCTTAACAAGGTCAAAGTCAAAATTTAAATCAAAGGCCATTCCAACCTTATAACCTAGCGCCTCTAAATGCTGCAAATCCAGTTAGAGATCTTGTTCTAGTGCAAAATAAGCTATCAACATAATATGAATGGTGTTATCCTTGTAATTAAGCACACAATCAAGCTACATGTTAAAACATGATAATCAATCAAGCACTTATGGTACAGAATGTGTCAAGCACGCAACCACATACATCTTCTATTGTATCTAATCCAAAACAAGATGCACAACCTAATGAAACTGCATTCCTTAATTGGCAAGGAGAATATTTTGATGTGTAAATGGTGATTCTTTAATCATAGCCAATACACAAGCTAAGAAAAGAGCTCTAGACATGGAGCAAACAAAAAAGAAAGTAAAGACTGGTGCAACTACAGAGCCATCATCTACACCAACTATAAGCATAGAAAAATGACCTCCTACTATCCCAACCAAGGAAAGTCAGTTGCACAAGAATACAAACCCTGTCATAGCCAAAAATGTACTAGAAGGTACATCAAATAGTGCATTTTAATATTGCAGACAACATGAAGAAGATGAATGTCCCAATGAATATGTGGGATTCTTCGGTCATTCTGCGGCAACTTGAGATATTGAAGAAATTTTTTCCAAAGAAGAATTTATGAGGCAATCCATTGATGATTTTGGTAGGAATGTGTTGGTCAATGATGATCAAGAAAAAAAATTTCAAAACAACAACAATGAAAAGGTAATGTTCAAGGTAAGAATGTGAAACCACCTCCTTTTTATGTGTCTTTAAAAATTGGGAACATTTTAGTACACAATTGTATTGTGGATAGTGGAGCCACAAGCTCAATCATGCCCAAGAAGATAGCTGACCAGTTAGGACTAAAATATGATCCTTTTAAAAAAGGAGCAGTACAACTTGATTGTTCATAAACTATTATATTAGGTTTGATAGAAGATGGAATTGTAACTCTTTGTGCTATTCCTAACTTCTCTATTCTACCAGATATCTATGTCAGTGATCTTCCTCCGTATTTTGGCTTATGTTAATTAAGACAATTCATAGACAAGATAGGAAGATATCTTTAATTTGATTGGTCTCATATGTTGTTCTGTACTAGAGATGTAACAAAAGTAACCATTAAGTTTGAGCTATCAGAAAAGGACCATATAGAGCCCTATGTGTTAGTAATAACTGAGGAGGGGGGGTGAATCAATGGCCTCAAAAATTTATCCTTCAAACTTAACCACCAATCAATAAACCTTAGATTATTATGTCCCTACAAGATGCATGCCATGAAATACTAATAATGATTTAACTATCTATTGGTTTTCCTTGTTTGTACTTATTCTCCTTGATTACCCATAAGTAGTATAACTATTTACCAAAACTCAGTAAATAAGCAGAGTATACCAGTCAATCCAGTGTTAACTATGTCATATACAAAACAATAAAGAAATGAATCACACACACATAACACTTGAATTTTTAATGTGGAAACCTTGTTAGGGGGAAAACCACTGGGAATGATACCACAAATTTTCACTCTTCTAAAGTGAGCCCTATTAGGAGCCAACCCTGTTAAAGGTTACAAACACACTATTAAGTGTGACCTTGTTAGAGGATTTTATACATAGAGGTTGTCACTTACTATCAGGCATCTATTGCTACCATCCTTGAATCAGCCTCATTCTTATTCTATCAATAGGTATCGGGAAAATCCAATGCTACTTTCATGAATCAACCTTTTTGGCACTCCTTGGGATGTACCTCAATATATAGAAGACTGTTAAGTCCTACTCCGTTAAGAGACTTGATGCTTCAATGGTTAAATTGAAACACTATGACCTATTCATGATGCAAATTTGAATTTCATATTTTCAGATCTATTTAAGTACATTACCTCTATGATCAATGTATCAATTCAATTCTTTTTTCTCCACACTTTCTGCTCTGTGATGTTGTGCTTCACTATTCGTCGGTGTCTGCAGAATTCCTTAGCTCTCCTTCAGCTTGATTGATCAAGACTATATGAAGTTCTTCTTCATTAGTTTCTCATCAACATCCTCTTTCTATTCACTCCCCTTAATCCCATTCATAAATGAATTAAGCTTGTCTCTTATATAGACATGATATTCACTATTTCTTGATTCTTGACTATTGATTCTTCACATGAAAAACAATCTAGCCAATTTGATTTAAAGCATAACACAGGTAATTTGTCTCGTAGTTATCTTCTTACCAACTATACAAATCATCTTTAAATCAATCACTTATCTCTAGTCAAATAAAAAAAATAAAAAAATCTGTTAAGTCTATCTTTAGCTCTTGCCAGCTACATATTTTGTCATTTTCTAAACTCTCTATTCTTTCGGTCACCTCTGTAGTTAGTTGTCGGTGAAAACTGATATTTTCATCGGTGAGACTCCAGTTAGCTTCATGATCTTCGTCTGTCGGGAATCATTGGAATTTTACTCATTGGGAAACCTTGTATTATTTCTCGTCAGGAAACCTTCAGACTTTGCTCGTCAGGCATCACTGTGGTTTTGGTTCATCGAGCAGCACTATCTTACGAATGTCGGGTATCACTGTGACTATTCTTCTTTTCTTTTACCAATGGTGTGCACTCCGTCGGTGTTAATTGTCACTTAGTAGATACTTGACTTTTATGCATTGCTGAAAGCATAACCTTTATTCCTTTGGTTCTCTAAATTCTTTGGCATTATGTAAATGACCGTACAGATGATATCAAGTTGACATCAATGGCAATACAATACATTTAACCGATTTAATGCCTTTCATTATCTTCAACTTAACATTATCAAACATCCAATCAGTTACATGTCATCAATCTCTCCCTTTGGCATTGATGGCAACATACCATATTATCACACTATACTATTTCTTATACAATATGAAATACAACATTTGAGATTCATCAACTACCAATCTTTTTGTTCTATCAACCAATAAATGTCTGACCATTGGTAAGCTATGTTTTAGCTTAGATTTGATTCTTGTAGCTCTTTATCTTGTGATGTGTTGTGTCCTCTTCTTGTGTCAATTTCTCTCCTTTGACTATTCTCTCTCTTTTGATGTCTTTTTCTCTTGTCAGCATGATGGGGAGGTCACCTAACTCTCTAAAATTCCCACTCTACTCTAGGAATCTCACCTGGAATCCTCTTCACTTCAGGATTCTCTAGACTCACTCTTGAGTCTCTTAGGGCTACTTTCAGACCCTAACCAGAAGGACTATTCTGTTCCCTCTATCCTAGGTTCCCTACCCACCGAATGTTTTACTCCTTACTGTCTCTCACTCTTCATGACTGAATCACTTCAGTCATGCACCTTCTTACTTTTCTATCTTTCCTACAAGACTCTAACCGGACCATAGGCTCGCCTAGGACTTGTCTGCGAACTGGACTAGCTTCTCAACTAACAGAAATACAAAAACAAACATAATATACATGGTGGATGCTTCTTGACTGTCACAATCCATGGAACAGATTATCAGAGTCAAGAAGCACCCATATTTATCTAACAGAAACAAAACAACACTTTACAGAAGTCTGATCAGAATAACAGAACACGCAAAGTACAGACAAACTTCTTTATATTAATTATACAGAATATTACAATATGCTTGGCTAGTCTACTCTCTGCAACTAACTCTTTTCAACAACTAAACTAAACTATACTATCTGAACCCTTTCCACAGATTCTTCTTCTCTATTTATCTCTGGCTTCTTCTTGGTTTCGTAACCCTGGTGGTTACCTGTCGATCCCAGTTCTCCAGCTATTTTTTGTTCTTCATGCTCTCTGCTATCTGTCATCTCTTTTCTGCATGGTCGACACTCTGGTCACCTTTCTTTCCTTCGCGTCATTCCTTCTCTATTTGGTGGTTAAGACTTTTCAATGTCTTCTCCTTCTGACACGTCAGTCTATTTGACCATTTGACTGTTCTGTTTCTTCATCTCGTAGTCGCGAGCTAAACTGACCTTTTACATTTTGCTCAGCGACTGAGCGATGACCTGATCGTCGCGCTCCCGCTATGACTTTACATAACTT
>MU228485.1:1511721-1523186 GCA_018584345.1 Thuja plicata
CTTCCATCTTGAATATTTTCAGGACCTCTTTGATGTATTTGGACTGTGTAATGAAAATACCTTCACTTTGTTGAATGATCTATAGACCAAGAAATAATTTGATCTCTCCAAACATAGACATCTCAAACTCTTTTCTCATCTTATTTTAAAATGGTTTGCATAGCATATCATTGCCTCCAAATATGATTTCATCAACAAATATTTCAGCAATCAAAGTGTTAGCTTCCGTATCTTCCTTTAAATAAAGATTAATGTTTTCACTAGTCCTTACAAATCCAATACTTATAAGATAGGAATGAAGTCATTCATACCAGGATCTATGATCTTGTTTCAATCCATACAAGGATTTGTGAAGTCTACATGCCATGTTTCTCTTGTCTGGATCGACAAACCCTTCTAGTTGCTCAATGTATACCTCTTCTTCAAGTATTCCATTCAGGAATGGAGACTTGACATCCATTTGATATACCTTGAATCCTTTGAATGCAGCATAAGAAAGTAGTATTCTTACACCATCTAGCCTAGCAACGGGTGCAAAGGTCTCTCCATAGTCTATACCTTCCTCTTGTGCATGCCCCTTGCATACTAGTATTGCTTTGTTCCTTATGACTTCTCAATTCTCATTTAGCTTATTCCTGAATATCCATTTAGTACCAATGACATTCTTGTCATCTGGTCTTGGCACAAGTGACCATGTCTTGTTCTTCTCAATCTATTCAATCTAATAATTCATAGCACTTATCCATTCTTCATCATCAAGTGTAGCATTGACAGATTTTGGTTCAAACTCACATAGTAAACAATTTGAGTTTAAAGACTTACTTCTTGTTCGTGTAGCAGCTTTCTTATCTCCTATGATCTGGCTCTCTAGATGGTTCCTTCTTACATATGTTGCAAGTAGAGGTTCATCTCTTTGTGTATCATCTCGATCAACAATTTGATCTTCATTTAGGTCTTCATTACCTTGCACATTATTTTGATCATTATCCTGACTATTGGTAATTGCAGTCTAACCGTCAGTTGCAACATTCTATTGTTCTGGAATTAAGCACTATTTCTCAAGAAGAGTGTTGAGTTATTCATAGTATACAAACTTTTTCTAGTCCTTTGGTTCTTTTGTGCTTTCCAACTCATTATTTTCTACAAATTCATCTATCTTTACATTTGCACTTTCAACAATTTTGTTAAAAGCCTTGATAAGACAATTATAAGCTTTTCTCTTGGAATACCCTAGAAAAATACCTTCATCACTCTTGGAATCAAGATTTCCATTTCTATCATCCTTTAAGATATAACATTGACTACCAAATAATTTGAAGTAACTTACATTGGGTGTTTTACCATACCATAGCTCATAAGGCATCTTCTTTGTGTCCTTCTTCAATTGTCCTATGTTCAGTATGTAGACAGTGGTACTGAAAGCTTCCCTCTAGAAGAATTGGGTGATGCCTTTCTCTATCATCAGTGTTCTAGCACAATCAACTATTGATATGTTCCTTCTCTCAGCAATCCCATTTTGTTGTGGTGTTCTTGGTGTAGAAACATATCTTTTTATACCATGCTCATTATAGAAATTAGTGAATTCATCTGATATAAATTCTCCTCCTCTATCTGATCTCAAACATTTCAGATCCTTACCACTTTGTTTATCTACCATAGCCTTATAACATTTAAACATCTTGAATGCTTCATATTTATCTTCTAGAAACATAACTGTCATCATTCTAGAGTAATTATCAACAAAGAGAATAAAATATCTATCTCCATAATAACTCTTTGTCCTCATTGGTCCACATAGATCAGTATGGATTAATTCTAGAATATCATCAGATATATGGGTTTTACTTATGAAACTAGACTTTGTCATTTTACCTTTTTGACAATTCTTGCACATGATGTTGTCTCGCTTTGCAATCGTCGGTAAGCCTCTTACATTTCTCCTTCTGCTTATTTTCATCATGTTGTCAAAATTCACATGACACAATCTTTTGCACCATAGCCATATGTCTTCATTTCTAGTCATTAAGAAATTGGTGTTAGTATCAGACAGAATAAGTTACCTTTAGTCTGTTCACCGGTACCAATTAGTCTCCTTGATTCATTGAATGTCTCTGCCTTCTTGTTCTCAAATTCTACTCTGTGACCTGAATTATTCAGCCGAGAAACACTCAACAGATTATAATTCAATCCTTTTACCCAATAAGCATTTTCACATTTAATCAGGTTGTTCAGCATTATAGCTCCTTTACCTTCAACTGGACAAGGTGTATCATTACCCATTCTTATTGTACCACCATTATAATACTCAAAAGTGTTAAACTTTTCTTTGTCACCGGTCATGTGGTGAGTGGAGCCACTATCTATAATCTAGATGTCATTCTTGCTAACTTTATATATGAGTGCAGTTTCTACATATCTTTCATCTTCATTTGAATCATCTTTTATAGCCACAAATACCATCTCAATGTCTTCATCAAGTTTGATGTCAGTATCTTCATCTTTGCAAGAAGCTAGGTAGCTATCTTTCTTGCCTTTGTCCTTGTAGTCTCTGGTATCTCTTCTTTCTGATTGTCGGTAACCTTTGTAATCTTTGTTATCACCTCTGTCAAATTTCTTCTCAAAAGATCTATCATTACTTCTGTCATCTTTTCTTCTGTTGGGAC
This sequence comes from Thuja plicata, assembly GCA_018584345.1. Taxonomy (NCBI): domain Eukaryota; kingdom Viridiplantae; phylum Streptophyta; class Pinopsida; order Cupressales; family Cupressaceae; genus Thuja; species Thuja plicata. The sequence continues at coordinate 1,514,385 of MU228485.1, forward strand.
ATCTTGCAGCAAAGTGTCCAATCTCTTTACAATTAAAGTATACAAGTGGTAAATTGCCTTTGTATTTACCTTTGCCTCTCTGCATTCTTCTAGCCATAAGTGCTTCTATTTCATCTAGATCTTCTTCTTCAATTTCACTTTCACTATCTCTTCTAGATGTGTTTCTATGAATTGATTTTCTTATTCTCATAGAAGACTTAAATGCAAACTCTAAGTTTGGTAAGACACTATTATCAAAGTTATTCATCTCAAATGAAATCAATCTACCAATTAAACTATCAAGAGTAACTGTATTGTTTGCTACTACTCTCATTTCTTGAATGGCAGAAACTCTAATAGAATATATAGGCAATAAGGTTCTTAAGATTTTACTTACCACTGTCTCCTCTTCAAGTGTACCTCCAACTCCTCGTATAGAATTGACTACTTCTTTGATTCTTGTTTTGTTCTATTTGATGTTTTCTCCTTCTTTCATTCTAAGATCATCAAAATTTTCTCTAAGGCTTTCTGCCTTGTCTCTCAGAACATTTGTATCACCTCCATGTACAAGCTTCAGTTTGTCTCACATCTTCTTTGAAATTTTTCAATCTTTGACATCTTCAAATTCAGCATCATAGAGTGAGGAAGAAAGCTCTATAACAATGTTGTTATGCTCATGCTTCTCTCTCAATTAATATACTATCAATACTCCTGTAGGAAACACATATTCAGTATCTAGGAATTGAGTAACATCATTACCAATACCTGATAAGTGGAGTCTTATCCTACTTTTCCATGAAGCAAAGTTGTCTTTGTTCAACTTGGGCACATCTCGTCTTTTCATCTTGTGATCTTGACTTAGGTCTTGAAACCTTCCTTCTTAAGCACACAAGCTCTGATACCAATTGTTAGTAATAACTGAGAGGGGTGGGGGGTGAATCAGTGGCCTCAAAAAATTATCCTTCAAACTTAACCACCAATCAATAAACCTCAGATTATTATGTCCCTAAAAGATGCATGCCATGAAATACTAATAATGATTTAAATCTCTGTCAATTTTCCTTGTCTGTCCTTATTCTCCTTGATTACCAATAAATAGTATAACTATTTACCAAAACTCAGTAACTAAGAAGAGTATACCGATCAATCTAGTGTTAACTATGTCAGATACAAAACAATAAGGAAATGAATCACACACACATAACACATAAATTTTTAATGTGAAAACCCTATTAGGGGAAAAACCACTGGGACCGGTACCCCAAATTTTCACTCTTCTAAACTAAGCCCTATTAGGATCCAACCCTGTTAAAGGTTACAAACACACTGTTAAGTGCAACCTTGTTAGAGGATTTTATACATAGAGATTTTCACTTAGTATCCGGCATCTATTGCTACCATCCCTGAATCAGCCTCCTTCTTACACTTTCAATAGGTATCGGGCAAATCCAATGCTACTTTCATGAATCAACATTTTTGGCACTCCTTGGGATGTACCTCAATATATAGAAGACTGTGAAGTCCTGCTCTGTTAAGAGACTTGATGCTTCAATGGTTAAACTGAAACACTATGACATGTTCATGATGCAAATTTGAATTGCAGAATTTTAGATCTATTTAAGTACATTACCTCTCTGATCAATGTATCAATTGAATTCTTTGTGCTCCACACTTTCTACTCTGTGATGTTGTGCTTCACCGTTCACTGGTGTCTGCAGAATTCCTTAGCTCTCCTTTAGCTTGATTGATCAGGACTGTATGAAGTTCTTCTTCATCAGTTTCTCTTTAGCATCCTCTTTCTATTCACTCCCCTTAATCCCATTTGTAAATGAATTAAGCTTGTCTCTTATACAGACATGATATTCACTGTTTCTTGATTCTTGGTGTGAAAAAGAATCCAGCCAATTTGATTTAAAGCATAACTCCTGATTTGTGTTGTAGTTATCTTCTTGCCAAATGTACAAATCCTCTTTAAATCAATCACTTATCTCTGGTCAAATAAAACAAAGAAAAAAATTAGCTAAGTCTATCTTTATCTCTTGCCAGCTAGATATTTTGTCATTTTTTGAACTCTCTGTTCCGTCGATCACCTCTATAGTTAGTTTTCGGTGAAAACTGACAGTTCTGTCAGTGAGACTCCAGTTAGCTTCATGATCTCTATTAGTTGGGCATCATTGGAATTTTACTCGTTGGGAAACCTTGTGTTATTTCTTTTCGGGCAACCTTCTGACTTCACTCATTAGGCATCACTATGCTTTTGCTTCATCGAGCAACATTGTCTTCTGATCATCGGGTATCACTATGACTATTCTTATTTTCTTTTACTGATGGTGTGCACTCGGTCAGTGTTGTTTGTCACTTAGTAGATACTTGACTTTTATGCATTGCTTAAAGCATAACCTTTATTCCTTTGGTTCTCTAAAATCTTTGGCATTATATACATGACCGTATAAATGATATCAATTTGACATCAATGAAAATACAATACATTAACTGATTTAATTCCTAGCATTATCTTCAACTTAACATAGTCAAATATCCAATCAGTTACATGTCATCACTATGTACCCAATGCCATCAATGAATCTGCCTTGCATCTGATGATAATGATGGTACAACCAATACTGAACAAATACCCAAGTAGAGAGTATTCTAGATATCCTACTAGATGAGTGGGCAGAAAAGAATGCTTTAGAAGCTTATTCTAGTGTTGTTCTAGATGCTGGTTTAGGGAACTACATGTTTCAAGAAGTTGGTTTGACAATGCTAAATCTTTTTAAGGCAACCAGTGAAGCTTTAGAACAACAAAATGAGGTTAGGGAAATGTTCTTTGATGGTGCTAGAAGAAAACATGGTGCTGGTGGTGGTGTAATGCTTGTCTCTCCTAAAGGTGAGAAACATAATGCAACATTTAGATTTGGTTTTTCTTGTCCTAACAACACTGCTGAGTATGAAAGTTTGATCAATGGGCTTGATTGGGCTTGAAAAAGAGGTATTAAAGATTTGGAAGTTCATGGTGATAGTGAATTCATTGTTAAACAAGTAAGGGGGATAACTATTGTTAAGAATGATGCTTTGAAATCTTATAAGTATAGAGTATGTGAAACAATTGAAGATTTTCATGTCTATAATATAATTGTAACTCCTAGTTAGTTGAATCAACATGTTCATAGGTTAGCTTCCATTGAAGCTCAATTAGATATTCGCAATAGTATTTCAAAAGGGTGTGATCAAAAACATATTAAAGTTATTATTAGGCCTTCATTTCATGATAATAATGTAAATTTGCAATTTTTTTAAAGTGATGAATAAATTCTACAATTTCTACTTCAAGAGGACATTTTTCAGTATCTAATCAAGATGGGGTGACGCATGATGATAAAGTGGTGCAGCTTAAGTCTAGTAAGTTTCCTAAATGTCTAGTGACCTTGGAAATAATATTCAACACATATGGTCAAGCAAGAAAGAGAAAGACAAACCTGCTGGTCCAAAAAGAACATTATGCTACTTTGGAGATAGAATCGGGTAAGAGTTTGAAATTTGAAAAAGTAAGTAGAAATTTGGAAAAACAGTCTTATATTCAGTTGTTTCAAGAATTCAGTGATATTTTTGCTTGGAAATATGAGGATTTGAAATTTTTTAATCTATCACTTTCTCAACATACTATATAATTAGAAACCAATTCTAAACCAATAAGACAAAAGAAGATGACTGTTAACCCCAAGCTAGAACCTCTCATGCATAAGGAAGTTCTTAAGTTGATTGAAAGTTGCATTATATATCGCATTAAGCATACTAGTTGGGTGTCTAACCTTGTTCTTGTAAGGAAGAAGAATGGGGAATTGCATTTGTGTGTTTATTTTAGAGACCTTAATAGAGAATCCTTGAAAGATCACCACCCTTTTCCATCCATGGAACAAATTCTGCAATGTGTTTCTTGTTCTGAACATTTCTCACTTCTAGATGGTTATTCAGGATATAGCCAAATCCTAGTTAATGAAGAATATTAGTTTAAAACTGATTTTACAACCAAAATGGGGGACCATGGCCTACTGAAAGATTCCTTTTAATTTATCTAATGCATGTGCAAATTTCTAGAAATTTATGGATATGGATTTCAACAATCTTATGTATAAATTTGAATTGGTATATGTTGATGACATTACTATCTATTCTAATCATGCAGTTGATCATGTTAGTGCAGTTAAGGAGAATATTTGATAGGTGTAGAGAGTTTGGAATCTCTCTTAACCCCAAGAAATGTGTATTTGTGATGCATGAAGTTAAGTTTTTGGGGTATATTATTTCTAAACAAGGTGTCACAGTGGATCTTGAAAAAGTTTCAACCATTTTAGAATTATCCTTACCACACCATAAGAAGGGGTTGGAATCCATCATAGGCATAATTAATTTTGTTAGACATTTTTTGCCTAATATTGCTGATCTTTGAGGCCTCTAATATCTATGTTGAAGAAGACTGCGGTTTTTAGTTCGAGCAGAGAAAGGAAGAACAATTTCCAAACCATTAACGAGGCATTGACAACAGTTTCTACTTTGCTGAATCTAAATTTCTGAAAGGATTTTATTCTATATTCATATGGCGGGTTTGAAGTTATTTCTATAATTTTGGTCTAACAAAATTCAGAGGGGTTAGAGAAGCCTATTGGCTTCTTTGGTAAAGTTTTAGAGGAGTATGAGAAAATATATAGATTTGTGGAAAAATATGTCCTTGTTGTTATAAAAAGCCTCAAGAAATTTAGGCACTTATTGACCCATAATAAGGTGCATTTGAAAGTAACTCACCCAAGTGTCAAATAGTTTTTTCTTAGTAGAGACTTGAATGAGAAAAGAGTTAGTTGGATAACAAGGGTCATGAAGTATGATGTGGAAATACAAGTTACTAAGCTGGTTAGGGGTAAAGGTATTTGTGAATAGATGGCTGGTGATGAGGTTTTAGAAGGTCAAGAACAAATGGAATCTTCCTTGGTTATACATGTAATAGAGGATGATGATAGGGCAGAAAGCTAGTTGCAAGATATGGTTGACTTTTTGAAGACAACTGAGTGTCCCATAGCTTGGATTCAACAAAGAGAATGTATTATAGGCTGTAGTATATTCCTTTTGTGTTAATTAATGATGTTCTTTACAGAAAGGACCATAGTGGTTTCCTTCTTAGGTGCATTGATTCAAAGAAAATTGCAGATATTTTATGTGAGGTTCATGGTAGACCTTTAGGAGGTCATTTCTCTCCTAGGACCACAACTTTCAAAATCATTATAGATAGATATTATTAGCCAAATATTTTTAAGGGTAGCCATGTCTATGTCAATAAATGTATGAAATGTGTCATGTTTGTAGGAAAGGAGAGGCTACTAGCTTTGCCTTTGTAGCCAATCAAGACAGAGAAACCATTTGTGGAATGGGAAATTGAATTCATAGGTCCAATGAAACCCCCATCTAGTGTAGGACATAAGTGGATAATCATTGCATCTGATTATTTCACTCGTAGGATAGAAAAGACAACATTAAAAGAGTCTAATGAAACTATTGTTTTAAACTTTTATGATGATATTATTCACAGATTTGGAATCCCATATTCTATAATATCTGATAATGCACTTTCTTTCATAGGATTGAGGGTGACTGATTGAGAAATTAAACATGCTATATATCTTAGTACTAGCTCAAATTACCATCTTCAGGGAAATGGATTGGAAGAGTCCACCAATAAGAATTTAATCAGAATAGTCAAGAGGACTTTGCAAGATAATCAACGGGATTGGCACTCTAAGTTTAAGGCTTCCCTTTTGCTAGACATAATTACTCCTAAGAAGATAGTTGGGAATTCATCTTAAATGCTAATCTAGGGTAAAGAAGCTCATTTATCTATTTCAACTGAGTTACCATCTTTGGACCTTCCTTGTTAGCTTGCTCTTTTTAGGAGGGAGATCCTTTTCAACTACGTTACGCTCAACTTATGGAGTTGGAGGAGAGTAGATGCAAAGCTATGCAAACTATGGAGTTTGAACAGATGAAAATCAAGAGGATTTTCGATAGAAAGGTAAGATCAAGGAACTTTAATTTTGGAGACATAGTACTCAAGTGGGATGAATTCAAGGGAAGACTAGGTAATCATACTAAGTTTGATTCATTTTGGGGAGGGTCATTTGTGATAACAAAATGCAAGGAGCATAATGATTTTCAGTTGTCAATACTTGAAGGAGAAATATTTGCAATACCAATCAATGGTTTCCACCTAAAACCTTGTTTTGAGGTATGTACTACCTTTTAATTAAGTTAGTTTTGATAAATATAGTGTTTTTGCACTATGTTTTCAATTTCGGTTTTTCCTAAGTATTTTCAACACATGTTGTTGTTGTTGTAGTTTTTCCAAACTCTCAGGTTCCTGTCCTGTAGTTCAATACCTTGAATGCCTAAGGAACACATCAATATCTAATACCATTTGGGTACAAAACTATCACTCATGATATGGGAGTTGTCCCACACCATAAGACATAATTTGTGCCCAATTGGTATCCCACATTGGTCTATTTTTTTAGTCTTTCTATTTCCCAAGAGTTTCAGTTTTGTGCCTTTTATGACTCAATTCCCAATGGAATGTTAAAGGCTACTTGTTTTTTTATGTTTAGCAGGAAAACATGCTAGAGAAATCACCAAAAATATTACCCAAAATTTCAAATCATACGCAATGGTTTTCCTTTGTGCTGTTTGGAGTGCAAAAATTCAGTCTGTCTCCAAGCCCTAATTAAAACAAATTCTAGCCCTAATAATTCTATGTGTTGGTAAAACCCTTGGTCTCTCTTGTCTTATATAATTTCACATTACTTTTTCTAGGAGCCACTTAATTCCTTAACACATGGGTTTTAAGTCATGGGCGGGGCCCTTTTCCTTTTAGTTCCTAATGTCCTTGCGGGGCCCTTGTTTTAATTTTTCCTAAGTCTTATGTTCCTCGTGGTATTCACCATTTTTTATTTTTCAAGTAGTTCTCTTATCATCCAATGGCGGGTGTTATGCCTTAATCATAAGATGCAGTCAGTTTATCCTTCAAGGTATTCCACCACGCTGCCAAGTGTCAATCTGAGATCATGGGGCTTGTGTCTTCTTGGCTAGCGGTGGGATAATGTTCCCATAGATTAGAGTTGATCAAACAATGGTCGCGTTGCCTTGATCGCTATATGATCAATCATTACTCTTCAAGGCACTGTGATAGATTGCCAGGTGTTCATGGTAGGAAAGGTGAAGGATAAATGTTCATAATAGACTGTCAGATTTATTTGCATCTAACGGCTAGCGTGATGGTGCTAGAACAAAAGGCATGTGTTTTATTACATTACGAGATTGCGATAGAAGGACATGTGGACATAGTGGGACCAAGCTAGGGTTAAAGGTGAAGTAAACATCTGTCAGATCAGTTTTGATCCAACAGTCGATGCTTTGCCTGGAAGGAAAGATGGGATGAAGTTATTCATTGAGGCATTGCGCCTGCTCACCGCATGGCCATCTCAGATCATGGGTCTAGGTTTCCAAAGGTGATAAGGGGAGGTCAAATCAAGTTTCATCATGTGGTCGATGATTTTTCTTCAACATAAGATGTAAATTGTTTACTATTTGAGGCATCACACGTGTGTAACGTGTGTCTCATCTGGTCAGCGAAAGTCAAGGTTGGATGAAAGGTAATACGTGGAACTGCCAGATGTTATGGGTTTGTGGGAATATTAAAAAGAGATCGATGGCCACATTTTAAAGATAAAATAGGATTGTGATCTGGGTCATTGATGGCATTTTTGTGCTAGGGGTGACCGTTGGAACATATGTTATTTTATTATTCAAATATTGTAGAGTTTTTTGTGGAGGTGGCTCTGTGTTTTATTATGCAGGAGGATTTAAAGATATTTTATAACTCTGTCTTGGTGGTTATGCAGTTCAAAATATTTAGGGGATTTGGAGCATTTTGAGGGACCTTAATGCTAAAAGGGATAGGTGTCTTGACCTTTTCTTTCTTGCATGTTCTTTTGGATACTTTTAAGGACCTTAAATATAGCTTTTCTTGTTGAATCCGACCCGAAGGATGTAGGTGCTATTTCTGTGGAGATGTTTCATGTTGAAACATAAATACTTGTAATAAATTCATTTTGGAGTTAATTTTGATTATGCAAAGGAGACTTTTTTGTGGCATTTGGATGTCCTTGAGGTATTTTGACATATTTCTATAACTCATACTTTGAAATATAATTTACAGTGAATGAGTAAATGCCTAAGTCATGGAATCCTCTGACATAACAAAGGACTCACTTTTCTCTAGCTTATTAGTATTACTACTAAGATTTAAACATGAAATGAGAAAAACAACCAACTTCAAAAGAATAGGTGTGTTCTAATTGAAGCAAGATAAATCAACGTACCAAAAAATTGTTAGTACATAATTGTTATGCATCAAATTTGCACCCTATCAGACTCTAAAGTTTGATAATCTGACATAAAATGGGAATCAATTATTCATGTGGGATATGCAACTTGAAATGAAACCTCTATATTCTAGGCCCGTTCCTATTGGATAATCATCTATTTGACTTGAAACTTAAACTAAACCTTGGAAGGAAAATGGATAGAAATATTACAGAAAAGAACTGATCAATAATAATAAAATGTAGAAAACTCTATCCTACTAGGTGATACACCAAATTTTATATATATATATATATATGTGTGTGTGTGTGTGTGTGTGTGTGTGTGTGTGTGTGTGTGTGTGTGTGTGTGTGTGTGTGTGTGTGTGTGTGTGTGTGTGTGTGTGTGTGTGTGTAT
>MU228485.1:1523663-1538873 GCA_018584345.1 Thuja plicata
TATATATATATAATTTAGGTGGGTTGATAAAAAAATATACAATAGGTTATATTCTCAATCTTATGTTAACATAAATTTATTTGGAAACAAATCTCAAAAACATATTATTGTTTCTCACCATTACATTTAATATATCGTTGATAATTAAAACGTTTGTCCTTATTATGACCTAACAAATAACTAGATTATAGAAATAATGTTTAAACCAATTAATGATATTACATACTCACTCTATTTAATTATAATATTTTACTTCAAGTGTTAGTGACAATAACTCAAATGATAATATTTTCATAACTAAAGTCACTGGCACACCCCATCAGCACTAGTACTTGGTGGCAAGAATATCATGTTAAAGATTCTAAAGATTCCAAAAGTGACCATGATAGTGATGAATTGTAAAAGATATCTCTTAGCAATAGTTTCTTCATATTGAGGAAAGACATTTTTAACTTGCTTTAGCAAATCATGCTTTTCCTTCCGATGTAAAGTCTCTGCAAGAAGACACGGGCACACCTCTGTTTTTATTATGTCAAAAGTTTTATAAGGATGGTTGGGAGGCTTTCTAGCAGATTAATATTTTATTATCAAATCTACTTTTTGTACACTTTTCTCTTTTATTAATAATATTTATTTATTAACTTTACCACTTTATTTTAAAAAGAATTAAAATGATTGAAGGTATATAATAGTGTTAATATATATTTTGATGTAGTAGAAAAAAAATGTAAATTATTTTTTTGGTCAATAAGGGGCTGAAGCTGAGATTTTATATTCAACAGAAAGCAAGAAACATAGTAAAGACAGTAAATAAAATGCATGAAATTTCCTGGTTCAAAACCTAGTCCAACCGAGAGGATTATGAACCATTATCTAGAGAAATACTGCTCAACCAAAATGCTAAATTAAAAATAGAGTTCTAGTTTACGTAGGAAAACAAAAAACATCAAAAAGCTACCCTCAGAGCTAATCCATGCTGCATATCAATCGGAAGGGGAAGTAGTGTCATTCTCCGTGCTTTGAGCGGAGTCAGATTTGGAGCTTTTCTCTAGGATTGTGTCTCGACTATTTCCCATCGAATCATCCTCAAGTGACACCTCAACCGATTCAGAGTCTTCCTTTGTAGCCTCTTTGATATCTTCTTCATCCGCTTCCTCATTGGCAGCCTCCCCCAAAGCCTTCTCCGAGTCCTCCTCCTTGTCTAAATTTGAATCTCCACCCTCACCCTCACCCCCAATTTCTATATCTAAAGACACCAGGCTGCCCAAACCATCCAATTTTTCATCATATTTGAATTTGTACACCCATGGAAGATTCTCGTCAATCTCATCCCCAAAGGGAACAAAGAGCCCATCTTTGATTCCTAAGAACTTTGAAAGGAAGTTTACCCTTTCTTCATCATTGAGATGGGCATTTGTTTGTCCTCCCAATCCCACCCCCATAGGATATGGAGGCGATGAGGAGGGCCAGCGTAGAAGTTCCTCCTAGGACCAACAGAAAACCCTGGGAATGGTTGTCCTTCAGTTAAAGTTGTAGCCCGGTCCCATGGAAAAGGGGTGGTAAGGTCACCATCTATGTTTTGGAGTACATTATATAAATCCAAAATGAATTTATTGAAGAAAAGCCTATTGCATATTTCTTCAGCATGATTCTTATGGGTTTCAGCAACAAGGAGGTTTTCCAAGAAACCAGCACAAATATCTAAGAGCACCCTATATCTATGATTGGTCTTTAGAAAATTGAAGCCCAGTACCTTTCCTACCATGTGGAAGACCAGAGGGTGCTGGTACATGCAAATTTCTTGAAGCTGAATGTGTGATATTGGCTCATCAAAGGCCCGTTGCTCAACAGTCACTCTAAATTTTATTGGGGAATCCATTATGAGGAAGCTAGAACTGCAGTCAAGAAAAAGGCCAGAGCTATTATGCTACAAAATTCTGTGGTTTACAAGAGCATAGGTGATGGCATACTTAATAGAGAAAGTGGAAGAATTATCACTCCCACCCTGACAGTGTACCCTTAGCTACCTTTTGCATTAAAGGCCTCATTGCAAGAAGTTGCAAGTGGAAGAATATAAAACAATCCTACAATTACAAGTAATGTCCTTGCAGAGAAATACATGTCATTTCATTTTCATAAAGGAGGGTATGTTGCATAAGGAACTACGCAAATGCATTTCTTGTTAGGAGGAGAGATGTGTTGTGAGAAAAATGTTCCATCTGCACGACAGAGAGATGAGGAAAATCTTTTTCCATAAATTCAGCTTCAGAACGGTCAGTTGTGATTGTCAAATCAAAACAATGAACACTTTTCCCGCGGGAGTAGTTGGATGAAATTACCTAGAATTTAAAAAGAGTTAACAAATATCTTTAATACGTTCCCCAAATGATGCTTTATTGGCCAAGTCATCTTCCAGCACATTCCCCTCCTGAAAGATGTGATTGACCGTTATAAATTCAAATTTCTTAGCTAGATTCAGAATCACCTCTAAAATGGATTGAAGTTTCCAATTTCCAAGTTTTTAATGCCTAATTCCAAAGCCAATGATAACCCATAGAGAAGAGTTTTGAATTTTTCCATGTTACTGGTACCCCTTTCTTGTGGGCATGCCAATTGAGAAATCAAATGTCCCACAGCAGAACGAATAATGCAACCAGCACCAGAAGGTCCTAGATTACCTTTGGAAGCACCATCAAAATTTAGCTTTCTCTATCCAGGAGCAGGAGGCTGCCATGTACAATTTTCCCTTAAGCTTGCATTAGCTTTTGCACCAATCCCTATTACTGCAAGAAGTTTTAATCCAAACCAATTCTTAATCATTAGATCATCCCAGCTTGTGTACAATTTATGTTGCTCACTTTGCAATTATATTCTAGAGTTAACAACTTCCACAATGGATGCTTCAATTCTACTTCGAATGGATGTATTTTCCAAGGAAACATTTTGGAAAATCTTTCTATTCCTTTCTTTCCATAGTTCCCAAATAAGGATAGAAGGGGAAATGATCCATAAGATGCAATAGAGACTTCCCTTGAAAATCAGAGGCCATGATGAAGAAAGAGAAAGAATGTCATATGGAAGAGCTAAACGCCACCCAAGCTTGGCACATAACCATTGCCAGCATTCAGTTACAAAGGGGCAAGATACTAGTAGGTGATTTGAATCCTCTTCCTCTTTATAGAATAGTACACATCTGGAGGGCCCAGAATATCCCATTTTCTTGAACCAATTGGCAGTTAGAATCCTACCTTAAATAGCTACCCAAGAAAACATTCCTGCTTTGGGGAGACAGTTTTTATTCCAGCATAGTTGATTAGAAGTTTGTGATTGTAGTTTGGACAAGATGCCAGTGATGATTTTGTAACCATCTTTAACCTTATAATCCCCTATTTTGGATCCATTCCAAATTAATTCATCTTTCCCCTTCGTGAGTAGAAAGGATCTTTCTTGTAAAATTTGAACCAAAGCATTATGTTCACTAGGATCGATGTTTGGAATATCAAATTCTTTCCACTTACAAGAGTCATCCAAAGGGGTATGTGAATTTCAAACAATATAATCTTTAACTAGGGGCTCCCATTCCTTGGTGCAAACCTGACTGATGTTTTTCTGTCCCAACAACATGTTGATACAAGGAAGCTCTCCCCAAGAATCATCCCAGAACCTTGCATATGACCCATCTTTAATGTTCCATGAGGTATTATTTTCTATGACTTCTCTAGATTTGTAAATAAAATTCCAAATTTTGGAGCCTCTTGGTAGAATGGAAGTTCTAATCACTTTCTCATCATTTAGAGAATGAAAGTATTTTCCCCTCAAAATTCTTACCCATTTGAGATTTGGTTCTTTTAGAATTTTCCAATAAAGCTTTGCATGCAATACCTGATTTTGTTTCATCTGATCCTTGATCCTGGTGCCACCTTCCTCCAAAGGTTTGCAAATCCTATCCCAGGAAATGAGATTAATCTTTCTTTTAGTGTCTGTACCTTGCCAAAAGAATTTCCTCAAATTTTTAACTATGTTCCAATAGCATCCAGCTGAAAGGGAAAGGCATGATAAAATGTAAATAGGAATTGCAGCAAGGGTTGCTTTAATTAGAACCATCCTACCAGACCAAGATAACCACTTGGATTTCCAAGCATCCATTTTCCTGTCCATTCTTTCATCAATAGGTTTCCGAGCTGCATCTATTATTAAAGTTTTTTCAATTGGGATGCCAAGATATTGCCAAGGAAAGTAGCCAATTTTGAATTTAAACACCTTTTGGATTGTATCATCTTAAAATAGAAGCACTCCTTGTTGAGACCTTTTATCCTTCCCTAGTAAGTTTTTATGGTCCTAATTCAGACACCTTCATGCTTCCGTGGAGTCTCATGTGCTTATGTGCCTGTTCTACCCCTCTTTTCTGCCTTTTCTCTTTGTTTCTGAGACTCTGGCACATTTCTTGAGGTTCTGACCCCAGGGTCCAGGGTCCTTGGGGTTGAGTCCCCATTTTGGGGTTTCATCAAAATTTTATATTTTCCCTCTTCGGGGCCATTATTCCTTGAGTTAAGTGTCGAAATCTTAAATTAATATTTGAGGTGGACCTTTCTTGAGCTTTGTGTAGGATTCCTAATTTATTATTTGAGATAAGACTTTCTTGAGTTTTGTGCCTAATGCTCAAATTAACTTTGGGGTTGGCCTTACCTCAAATTTTGTGACAAGGCTCTTAAATAATAATTTCTACCTTAAGGGTGGACCCCTTCTAGAGTTTTGTGGCAAGACGTTAATTTGGTTCTCCTCTCCATGTGCACCTCTCTAGATTTTTGTGCCATGGACCCTTAATTATTGTTTTCTATGTCGGCCTTTGTGTCCAAGATCACTATAAAAGAAGGGATTTCCTCTCTCATTTGGATCTAAGAAAAATCTAAGTCTCCTAACGATCATCAAGCGAATCAAAGTGAATCAAGAAGCACTACCAAGATCTCTCAAGCATTCAAGACATCTACATTCTCAATTCAAGCACTTGAGCACATTTACTTCCATGGAGCCATGAATTGGCATCTAGATCAACTTCATACTCTTCTACAAAGTTCAAACAAATTCAAGCATTCATCCTTGTGGATCTAAGGATTTGAATCCACCACAAGGGTCTCCATACAAGCAAGGTGAATTTGTTTATTTACTTTGTTTATGCAATTTCAATTTGATTATAAGATTAATTCTGAAACTAGGGTTTGAACAAGGAAAACCCCTTCCCCCCAACAAACAAACCTCTTTTTCTTGCAGATACAGGTTCAGGACTGTAGATTTGAACCTAGATCTGGATACCCTTTTTGAATTTCTTTCAAACAACACGAACATAGTCACTTTCGGATCTGTGCAGGTCAGGGTCAACATTATTGGGTTAGGGTTGACATTTGTGGGTCAAGGTCAACCTTTTTCATAAGACGATATCAGAACAGAAAATGATTTATGGGTTTTGTTCATCTCTGCATTCTGGTTCCTGGTCATACTTCAATTTTTCCAAAAATAGCCTACAGACCTTAGAAAATAGCATTCTTTGATCTGCACTATTTTAAGGTTGGTACTTCTCATCCATTTAAATTCCTAGAGCTATCACATTCATTCCTTTCCATAAAATGAAGAATTTAAGACTTTCCTCTTTGCTCTCATTTTTGAATGGATGATTCATTTGTGCATTGATCCTTCTTGTGGGTTAATCAATTTGCATCTTTCATTTGTTCATTTGAGGTTAAAAGGAACATCTTATCTTCCCCACACATCACACAAACATCTACATTTTCAAATGTGACATCTCTTCTTACGTTACATGGATATTCTGCTGAACTTTTTTCTTTGTATTTAAGAAATAGATTGTTGACTTATCTTTGTTAGCCTCTTGACCAGAAGCTAATGAGTATTTATCCAGGATCTCTTTCATATGTGATGCCTCTATTCTATTTTCTTTACCAAACATAAGTATGTCATCTACAAATTTCTGCTGTGTAATTGCTTTGACCAAAGAAGTAGTTTCTACCCCATGGATGAGGCCTTGCTCTTGGTGTCTGATGAATCTCCTTCCTACGGCTTCAAACATTATAATGAAAAGGAAGGGAGAAAGGGGGCCCCCTATCTAATTCCATTGGTTCCCTTAAAGAAGCCCACTAGAGTCCCATTGATCAAAATGGAGAATTTTGGTGTGGAAATAGAATAATAAATAAGATCGATCCATGCTTTAGCAAAACCAAACTTCTCCATGCATTTTTCTAGGAATATCCAATCCACCCTATCATAAGCTTTCTTAATATTTATTTTCACTATCATACTGGGGTGCTTATTGCATTGGATTGAGTGAATGGCCTCTTGGGCAATAATTATTCCATCTAAAATTGATCTTCCTGGAACAAACCCAGTTTGTTCCACCCCAATAATTTTCCTTAACACCAGTTTAAGTCGAGAAACCAAAGCTTTTGACAAGGTTTTATATAAGGTATTACATAAGGAAATTGGTCTGAATTCGTCCATACTAGAGTCATTATCCTTTTAAGGAATTAGATATTATAAAGTGTTGTTAATCTCAGTTAAAAATCTACCTGAAGATCTTCTTGCCTCTAGTGCCTCAGTATGTTCTTTCCCCAAAATGTTCCAATAATGTATAAAGAAGCATTGAGGAAAACCATCAGGACCAGGGGATTTGTCTGGTGCCATTTATGAGAGTGTATCTTAGATTTCCTTCTCATAGAATTTGGAAAGGAGAAGAGAATTATCAAACTTTGTTATGAGCTATGGAATATCCCTAAGAAGATCATTCTGGGGCTCAAGATGAGATTTCTCAGATTGGTTGACTAACCTTGTGTAAAAGTTGACCATTTCTGTTTAAATTTATTTTTGGCCCTGAGAGATAGTTCCATCTTCCTTAGTGATTTGATGAATCCTATTGGTCGTTCTATGAGCTTTTGTGTTACTGTGAAAGAATTTGGTGTTCTTATCCCCTGCAGCTAGCCAGTTTTCTCTAAACTTCTATCTCCCATAGGTTTCTTCCTTATCTAATATTTCTTCATGATCTCTTAAAATATCTCTTTCTTGATCAAATCTAATCTTGTCCATACCCAATTGCATAACAATCTCATTCAGATTTTTAAGTTTTTGTTCTATCTCTTCTTTAATAGAGAAAATGTTATTGAAATGTGTTATGTTCCATATGAGCAAGTTTTGTTTTATATACTTAAGCTTGGATACAAAGAAAAATAATTTGGATCCCTTTGGCTTGCATTCCAACCACCATTCTGCAATTTTACTCAAGAAATTTTTATCTTTCAACCACATATTTTCAAATTTAAAAGGGCAATGTTGCGGTTTATTTTCTCCTAGAATTTCCAGCTCTATGGGAAAGTGATCTAATCCTGAAGTGGGGAAGATAGATGCTTTTAGGTCAAAGGGGAACAGAGATAAGTCCCCTTTAAAGAAGAACCTATCAAGTTTTTCTGCAATATTACAAAGTCCCAATCTTTTGTTATTCCATGTGAACTTCCCATTTTCCAGTTCAATTTCCATCAGAGTTTCTATCTGTAACCAATCTTTAAAATATGTTTGTGATTGAGATTCCCTTTGGGATCCCTCCATATTTTCTAAAATGTGTATGATTGCATTAAAGTCTCCCCCAATGATAATGTTCTCCTTGTTAATATCCTGAAAATGTTCACTAATCTCTTTTCGAACTTCCTATTTTCTCCTTCTTGTGTTGGGCCCATACACATTTATAATGTGGAACAGAAGATTTGATTGTAAGAATTTGACTTCTCCACTCATCCAATTAGCTATTGCCTTTAAAGTAGTGATTTTGACAAGTCTTGGAGTCCATAATATGAAAATCCCTCTAGAGGAGCCTAGTGCATCAAACCCTTGTACCTACTAGTCTCCAATGATTTTGGAAAAATTGGATAGCCCTACCATATCCATCTTTGTTTCTTGAAAAAGTAATAACATTGGTTTCACCATTAGAATACACCATTTGATTAGTCACTATTTGTTAGGGGCGTTGAGGCCCCTAACATTCCAAGAGAGGACCTTCATTGTGACTTGGGAAGGAACTTCCCCTTCCCAACTTTCAAATATTCCGTAATTTTAGCTTGGTCTATATCTTCCCCATCTTCAAAGCTTAATGTAGAGTAAGATTTCCTCCCTTTGCACTTTTTCTTGACCATTCCACAGTCAACCCTTGTTATACTCATAGAGTTTTTGTGAAAGCCTAATCTAGATGTAGGAGGATCAATGTTATCAGCCTTAGAAGTGTGTACATCCCTTTCCATCTCTTTAGCAGTGTGATCATCCCAAGCACCTCCGTCTATTTTATACTCCTGAAGCCCTTATGGTGATTTGCAGGAAGAGTAGCCTAGGACTTCAATGGAGTCCCATCTGTCTTCCCCTTCAACAAAGTCTTCATCTAACATTTTTTCATTGAAAGAAATTGAAATAATCTCAATTCCCTGATTACTTTGGTCGGATCCCCCAAAAAGATCATAAATAGCCTTTAATTGAGGGGATATGGGCGAATTAAGAGCTTGATGCTTAGACAATTGTTCTACTGAGTCCTCGCCTTCTTTTTTGTTTCCCATATGTTTTAAAGGGATAATTCCACCTTTAATCTTACTCTTTGATTTTGACTTTTTGGGGTAATCTCCCCCTTCAAAACTTATCTTCTTTAGTTCCTTTTCTCTGATTCTTGAAGATTTCCTAGTTCCTAAACTATGATTCGAAGATTCAATATCCTTATTGTCTATCTTTCTTCATTGTGGAGTATCCATACCCGCCTTTGCCAAAACCCATAAATCACTAATTTTGGTTTGCATAATTTCATCATCTTGCTTTTCAGTTACCATTGGCTAAGGTCCAATAACCACATTATTTATCTTTGTTGTATTAATCACATTAGGCATCCCCATCTATGATGGAAAGGTATTTTCATTCATTACTTCATCTGCTAAGTCAGATATAATTTCAGCTTGGACTTCTCTAAACCATTGTGTAAGTAATTGTTTTGCTACTCGAGGATTAAATTTGGAGATTCTGGAGGATGATATTACATTTTGATTTAGAAGTAGCACCTTAGGAGCCAGTGTTATGATAGTATTTAGCTCCAGTTTTATATTACAGCTTAGATTCCTCCTTAGATTAGTATTTGTCAGTTGAAACAAACATTCAGTAAGTTTAGGTTGCCTAAGATCCCAAGGTTGTGTTCCGATGAAATTGGGGCGCCCAATAAGAGGATAGCTGAATTTGTTCTTTTATGAAAGTAACCCATGATTCTTCAATATAAAACCCAGAGGAAGACCAATATATTTTCTCTATAGAATCCTATATTTGTATCTCTACTTAAAGTAAAAGGTTTGTTATAGAATCCTACCTCCGGGAAGAGGTCCAATGCGGGAATCTAATCACAGGTTCAGACAGAACAAGAAGCATATGGATCTAAGTCAATTGATGTTGCATTAATATGGTTGGGTCCATGAAAGCCTTCCTTTGTGCTCTGGGAAGAGTCTACATTGAAGATGGCCATATCATGTGAAGCATATGATATAGCCTTCTCCCACATACCATACTTTGATTTAACCAAGATGGAATTTGGTAATTATTTTGAAAGCTCCATAAGTAGACAGATCTCTATTGAATCCTTTCCATGACTATATTGATGCTTTAGATATATTCCCGATTTGTTTCCAATAATTTGGAGAGTTTCTTCATCTCTATATTCTATAGGAAGATTACTCAAACTAATCCACATTGGTATAAAATTGATCTCATTTGTAGAGCTATCAAAGTTCTGTGTCCACCTTTGCATATGCAATCCAGAGTTATTGTAGAACCAAGCCTTATTCTTAAAAAATTTGTCTCTGGTAATCTTATCAGAGAAGGTTATAGGAAAATATCCATTCTCTAGAGCCAGAGATTCCATGCTAAGAATGTTAGTCCATTTGGATTCTGCCCATGCAGAAAATTGGAAATATGATAACTCTGAGTTTCATACTTTGCAGATAAGAGCTTTTTGTTCTAGGAGATGACATCTTTGAGCTAAGAACTCTAATGATAAAGTGATAGAAACTTCCCCATTGTTTATGTGTGTAGTCCCCATCCTTGAACCTGTTTTATTGCTCTTTAGGTTCTCACATATTTCTTTTCTTTGTCCCATTTTGGATACCTGTGACCTATCTTTAGTATGCTGAATAGGTCTCCATTTGTAAATGTGGTTGCCTTTTTTTGTGTAGTGCTTGATTTTTCCCAATGTATGAATTTGTATCCTTGATGCTCCTAAAAAAATGATGTATGCATTTGTGTATTGCCCAGTGAATGGAGGACCAAGCCTTCTTTGGTAATGGGGGATTAATTGGTCTTCCTACTTTGGTTGGAGGAAAGATAGGTAAGAGATTTGGGTTAAATTCTAGCGATAAGATCTCTTTGTGTTTGGATGAGAGACTCCTAAAGCCTCTTTGTTCTTCTCTTGGAGGGATCATGTCCCTGTTTTCCAACAACTGAGTTCCCTTTTTTTGAAAATATGACTGTTTGAGAATTTCTTGATCCCCATTTCTAGCAGTGTAACTCTGAGTCCTACCATACCGATCCTTTCCTCTATAATTTAAGGCTTTGTCCACCCACTTTCCCATCTGAAAAACCCATTGAGCTCGGTTGTGTCTGTGCAGAAGCTATTTTCTCTTATTAATAGCACTCAGTTCAATTCTTCCCCTTCCTTGTACAGGGCATTGGGGAAATTGAGCGTGATATCAGAACTGAGCATTGCACCTTCACTGGAGCAGAGGATCAGCCATTCTTTTTATCCTCAAAAATGTAAATTATTGCAACTAATCTGAACTCAAAATTTTAGTCTTAGGTCATTCATTTAGGAAACGCCTTTGCCCTCAGGCGTAAGTGAGCTAAAACATTCATGCCTCTTCAAGTAAAAGTAATACTCGAACTTAGCTCTATGGCTTGTGCATAGGCGAGGAGTTTAGAGTTTAGACTATCTAAGCGGAAGAAGTAAAATTGGAGCACTTAAGGAAGTCGTTACTGATATACAGGGACAAAACAATCTACTACAAATGCCAAAAATGAAGAAGTTCACGATGGAAAATCTCCCGTGAACGATACATCTACCGATGCTAACCAAACTTCAAGGTAAAAGATGATTAACAAATAAAATATCATTTTTTTTTGTTTTGAAAATTTCTAGATTGTCGCAATTGAAATCTTTAGTGTTTGTAGCATAACACATTACACCTAGAAGAACTCACTCCCAATTTTTTTCACAGGTGGTTCCAGTAAAAGACCATGCGATAATTCGAGTGAATCTTACTATCTGCCTGCAACTCCAACATATATCATGCTTTGCAAAATGAATAATTTTTCATTTATTAGTCCCTGCCCTTAAGGCAGGAGACTAAGGTTTTCGATAGGAATTGGAGCATTAGTTTGGCCATAGGAAATTGTGCAATCTCTATAAAGTTCTACTTATCCTATGGTCTATTTGAATTTTTCTATTCAAATGAAATTTTGATTTTTGATTATTGATTTTTGATTGGCTCTGTTGATTTTCCCCAGCAGTATTTTCCATCTGCATTTTAAATTATGTTTTCTGATTGGCTCTGTCCATTTTTTACGGTGGTCTTTTCATTTTCCTTGCAAGAAAATTGGGTAGAAAATAGAGCCACTGGGAGTCATGGCAGTCTCAGGTACGTGTCTGTTGCTAAGAGTTTCCTCTGGTGTTTTGCATGATAATATGCATGCCACTTGGATGTTGAGTTTTTGTCGATTCATGTTTCCATATCACTGTATTTCTCTATCACTGTGATTGAAGCTGAAGAGAAGAGGGGTCAATGTTCAAGAAAATTTCTGCGAGAATAGAAGACGATGGGAGAAATAACTATTTACCACCAGTGGCAAGAATGACTTCACCCACAAATTTACCATCAAAAACCATAGATTTACCATCAACATATCTAGATTCTCAACTATAATTGTAGGGGCAGAGGTAAAGGCATCCTTCTAGCTTTTGCCCTAACAACTCTAGTTTTTGAGTGGTTAGTAAGGGTTCTCATTTTTTTCGGATAATTTTGATAGAGTATTTCTTTTCTTAATTGAAGTTTGGTTTCACTGATTATGCGATCGTCCATCTTTTTTTCCTTCCTCTTTGGGAAAACTTTGCCCAGGTCAAGGTGCGCTACACACAACAGTTGTCTTACACATTCAATTTGTAAACAAATAGGTATGCAATTTAATAATCTGATGTCCAATGCCTTGCAGGATTGTAATTTTCCTTGGATAAGTGAATTGAGTGTCAGATTTGTTGGAGAATTGAATCAATGATCCAACATTTTGTGAATTTAGATTAGTGTTATAGGAAGAGGTATTTGTATGCTAAATTAGTTGGGTAGTAGGATTGAGAAGTTTACGAGATGAGAATTGAACCTAGTAGAGCAAAAATCATTTGGAGGTCATGTAAGAAGCGCATCTCAAACTTTAAGAAAATCCTAAAACTAAAAAATAAGCCCTCAGAAAATGCTTTTTTGTTTTTAAAATTCAAAATTCGGTAGATTAGTTTTAAAAACGTAACATGGATTTTGACATGAATTTATAATCTAAACTAAGAGGTGATTGGGTGTCAGATTCCAGCTGTGTTTATGATCTAAAAAGTATATGCTCGTGCAGGATGCAGGGTTTCTATGTTTCATAATACAGAGAAAAACTAGGCTAAAATTTATGTTGGATTAAAAATGAATTTTCTTTGTCAAGAGTTTCATGCCTTTCACGCTGGTGCCAATTGAAAGCATAACCATGCTTATCTCTACTCAATATTCCATTCTTTCGTTTCTCCCTCACTTATAAACCATTTGTAAGTTTGTGGGCTATGTTGGAGCTTTATTGTGACCTATGGATAAAATAAATGATAATGCAAATAAAGGAGGACAAGGATTTTTGCAGGCTCTTTTGTGATTCTCCAACCACTATTATTAATTTCTTTCCTCATTTTAATTAATAAATGAGGGATTTTACTTGGAAACCTCGCCCTTGATATTACAAGTGTCTCAAAGGGCTACACTCCTACATACAAGGCTCTAGTCGTATTACAAAAAAGAAGTTAGACTATATGGTAACACATTGAACAAGAACCAAAAAACATATAAACAAAAAAAAACCTCTCATAAAACTGACAACAAAGACCAACAAAAAAGACCGGTAATAATCATCAAAGCTACTATAGAATATGGTAAATTGGTAGCCTTTGGGGCACAAGGGTTAGTTCCTCAGTCATCCAGAAGTCCCATGCCCATACCCTTTCCCCTGTCAGGCGAAATCCTATTATTAGTAGCACCCCTTTGGGAATATCTAAAACAATATAATGTTTTCGCTACATTTCATAATTTGTGGATGATCTCTCCTCTATCTCCTATCAGCCTTTATGTTTGGCAATGTCATTGTGATTTTTCTCATTGAAGTTTGATTTTTAAAGACTCGTTAATGATTTGATATTGAATGATGTGATGCCGTGTCTAACACATAATATAAATTACTATTTTTTTACATTTTTTACATTCTGTTGTAGATGCAAATGACTGTGCATTTTAAAAAATTTTGTTCCAAAACAAAGTGAAAATATTTCTAGGTAGTTATTTCATGCAGGTCTCTGTTCAACTCACATTTATTTGTCTTGGCCACTTAGGTTTGTTTAGACAAATGGCCTTTTATTAGAGTATATAGAGATCATCATGAGCATGACACGATTGAAAATGGAAAACTGATAGCACTTGAAGGCTACACAATATTAGAGTAAGGTTTAATACAACACTTAATATGTCACCATTTTGCATATGAGTTGTATTGCATAGAATTTTCATTTCTTACCCTTTGGTATCATTTTTATGGGGTTTACATTGTTAAAGCTTAAATGACCCTAGAAAACATAGAACTACACCACTAGAAACCCCAAATTGGAAAGTTGAAGTTGAAAACAATTGATGGGATGGACATTCTCCTAAAGAGTATGATAGACAAACAATACAGTTTTGAAAATGGATTTTCATTGCTGGTATGAAGAGTGATCTAGTCTTTTTGTGTCATTTATAGTTTTGATATATTTTTGAATGATTATTACGATTTGTGCCTTTGTAGGCAATCCATTTATTTTTCATTGGTTTTCCAGAATTAGAACGATGTTCTCAATATATGCTTTGCCCAACCAAGATTGAGTGCAAGTGTATAGAGACATACATGAAGAACATCAGAACTGAAAAATCAAGTTTGCTAGAGGTAGAGGGAAAAATAATCAAAGTGGAGGAAAAGTTGTCCAAAGTGACCTTTGGAGAATCCTTGCCAAGAGGTAGAAAGAGGAGATCATATAAGCGACTTAAGTGTGGCTCATTTGAGGGTTTAATTGAGGATTCTAATCATACCATATCTATAAAAACTTAAAGGAAATATGTGACTAAGGATCAAATGTATTTGTGTGTAGAAAACTATACAAACTTTGAGAGAGAGTATCATTTGACAGAATCTAATAGTAAGTTGTCGAGGAGGAAATATCTCAACATCTTAGTTTCCCAGGAAGACAAATTTTTTGAAGTGTAAGGAGAATATTGTTTATGATGTATTCAGAAGTATGAAGGAAACTAGGTAGTTAGAGAAGCGGATCTTGTTAGAGTAGTCATAGTTAGCTAATAATTAAATGATTTAATTATTAGCCTATTATACTCTTTAGTGCTTAAGTTTCACTTAGGCAGCGCTTTATAATTTTTTAGGGTTTTAGCTTTTAGTGTTTCGTGTTTCCTTTTATAAGGATTCACTTCTTTCATTTCATATAGAGATTGTAATCATTTTATTGTTGTTAATAGAAGCTTATTCTTGCAACATGGTTTTCAACTCTCTGGCTTTTTGGCCGCCATAGCTCTCTTTCTCTTCTGTCTTGCTTCTTCTCGTGATAGTGTTTGCATGCAGGTTTCTTGGGTTGATTTGCAGTTCAGCAAATCTAACATGGTATCAGAGCTTTCCTGCTGGTGGCTGTTTGAGTTTTCTTTGAAGCGTTCGAGGGTTTGAAGTTTGCCAGGCTTTTTCTGGTATTTTTGTGTGGATTTACGGGGGACCTTTATTTCTGGTCACTTTGGGCCCAAACAGACACTACCATTGCGTCCAGAAAGCCCAAAAACCCTAGAATCCATATAAAGTTTGTCCATTTTGGACACCAGG
>MU228485.1:1557611-1570153 GCA_018584345.1 Thuja plicata
GATGATGCCACTCATTTTGGTGTCTAAACCTGGTTTTACTTGACAAATCCAGAATTGCAATTTAGAGAAACAAACAGCGGATTTGCAAAAATGAGAAGTGTCACTCCCAAAACTGGGAAGTGTCACTCCCAATTCCATGAAACAAACGGGGCCTATAAGCTTTTCCTTCTTCTTGAATTCTTAATCTCTGAGAGATATCTAGACTATTCTCAACAAGAGTTTGCATTCTATAATATAGATTGGTACTTTTTTTCATATGAGCTACCATTGAAAGAACTAAACTGACTTTCACTAAACTAAGTAGTCTAATAATGTTCTTCAAAATGATTCAAATTATCATACCTTGGTTTTATTAACTTTACTTGTGACTCTTGTGTTCTTCCTTCTTCTTTATTTGTATCATCCTTAACATTAGTCTTCACCGAGACAATTTTCATCATATTTTGATTTAGTTTTTGGAGTCCTTGATTAATGCTGACAAATTTTCCATCTGTGTATGCTTTGGTCTAGCCTTCTTCAATCTAGGTAATCATAAATATTTCTCCTTCATTAATTAGATGGAAATTTTTTTTCTTTTTCTTGGGTCCTGATTAAATCTCCACTCCAGAGTTATTGACAATTTTACATTTGTTTTTGATTTGGGTAACAGCATGTTTTGAAGGGGCCCTGAAACCCTGAACAAGAAGATTTTGGGAGGAATCTGAAACCTGACTAAAAATAAACGATGCTAAAGAATATAAATTACAAACCATTAAACCAAATATAGAAAACTGCCAGCAGCTAACAAACATAAGACTCTAAAAACCCAGCTGCAACAAGAATCAGTAAAAGCCTTACACCATAAGTTTAGCAGGTGTATTTAAAATCCCTAAACAATAATTCAAGGTTTTAACATGGATCCCTAAACCAAAAATACCAACATCTTGCAACACCATGGTCCCATTCTCAGCCTTTTTCCCAAACCAAAAATAACCAGTCTCCAGCATGGGCCCTTGAAAACTAACAACATCCACCTACAGGCACCAACTAGACACAAACAAAAAGCAACACAAAGATTAAAAAAAAATAGGGAAAGCCCCAGTTTCCCTCTACCTCTTTAGCAGAAATAGGTCTGAAGATAACCAGCACCAAAGGGATACCTCTAGCTCTGATCAGGTTATCAGGGAAATAGGTCTGAAGAGAATTTTACATTTTTTATTATTAAAGTGCAATCTATATTATTTTTCAAGTAGCTATCCAATACTGACAAGGTTGATCTATATTCCTTTCATATATGGAACATCATCGTTTATATTCTTACCTTCAAAGGAAATTATACCTTTACCTTTCATCATTCCTTCAGAGTTGTTTCCCCATTTAACAACACCACCTTAATAATTATCATAGACCACAAATTTTCTCTTGTCACCAATCATATCTTGAAAGAAACCACTATCAATAACCCATTCATATTTCTTGATATCCTAGGTAGCTAGGGTATTCTCTTCAACTTATGCAACTGCCATTTCTTCTTTAGCCACATTACTAATAACATCATTAAACAAAAAATCTTCAACAATATCAATATCAAAAATAATTGACATAATATTTTCATACTTAGGTTTATCCTATTCGATTGCAAAAACCACAATTTCATCACCTCTCATAACATTATCAGATTCATTATAAATGACTCCTTCATCATCAACAACATAATGATACTTTTTCTCAAAGGTAGACTAATCCTACTTATACTTAGGGAACCTCTGTAGAAATATAGAGGCATAGTGTCCTATCTTTTTACAAGAAAAGAATTTCATAGGAATTTTCCCTTTGTCCTTACCAGATCCTTTTGATAGTCTCTTTGCAACCATTTCTTCAAATTCCTTAAGCTCTTTCTCTTCTTCTTCAATTTCTCGCAGGTCCTTTCCAAATCTTGATACTATTATTTTAGACTCTTCACCCTGATTTGATCTATACATGTTTGTTCCTGATATACTAGCTTTGAAGGAATATGCAACTATGGAAAGAGAGTGACCAAACTCACTCATTAAAAAGGTAGATAACTTAGCAACCAATGTATATCTTTTCATTGGGGAAATGGTTCTAATTTCTTCAATAGAAGGAACTTTGGTTTTCTAATTAGGGGGGAAAAATTCTCAATACCTTTGAAACAACTTCTCCTTCTTCCAATGTACCACTAACACATATGATTTCATAAACTAGTTCATCTAGCTTTTGCATGTAAGAGTTGACATTCTCATCCTTAGATATTCTTAGAGATTCATACAAGGTTTATTGCTTTGTCTATATCTCATGAGAATTCTCTAACTCCATCACATTTGTATATTCAATATCTTATAGGGAACTTAGAAATGGTTTTTTTTCTCTGATGTTGCAGTTCAATTTTTATTCTCATATGGAGTACCACTAGAAAGATCTGCAGGAGGAGTGTAAGAGGTCTTATTGATTCTCCAATACTCTTCTGTGATGCATATTAGGTAAATTATTATCCAACCCTTCCATATGGAGTAATTTGTACCTCCAAACCTATGATTTTCTTTCCTATAAGGTTCCATATTTGATCTCACTCAAGTTGTTAAACCTTTCTCTAAGGGACCAAATCTTTGATACCAATTGATGATAATATGGCAGAGAACAACTAAGAGCAGGGGGTGAATTAGTTCTTCCTAAACTTAGACTTCAAAACCCTAACCCTTCAAAGAATTCAATAATTAACTAGTAATATTTGATCTAATTAATAAATCATGAAATATAGGAGCATCCACAAATCACAAACATAACCAAAATGCTTGACACAGAGACTTTTATCATGGAAACCTTGTTAGGGGGAAAAACTTGGTGGGTATGATTACCCACAATAAGTAAATACAATATGAGAAGTGTAAACATATTATAATAATGGGGAATACACATGCATTCAAGCTCAATTCCTTAAGCTCGCTTCTCAAATGAAAATCCTCGAGCTAGAACCCTAATTAAGGTTCAATGCATTACAAAAAAAATCACTGTAATGATTTGAGATTTTTGTGAGCTGTGAAAATTACATCTACCATATGTTTGATGCGTCTTCAATATAGCACAATGGAGATCTCTGTTCAACCCATTTTTGAAGCACTTTTGATCACCACTAAATCATGCATTAATTAGGATCTTGCACTACTAGAAATCTCTAACATTCTCATCAAGGATCTACACCTTGGTTTTTCCCTAATTCATCATATTATATTAAGAACTAGGTCAGCCAAACCTAATTCTCCATCTCTTCAAATCGTCAGGAAAAATATTATCATTCAAATCCATCTCAAACCATCAATTCATAGACATGACCTATAACAACCACCTTGAGATCATAAATATCCATGAATTCATGCTTTAGCACTTGCGCAACATGGTTTACCAACCCAATCGATCAAGAACAAAAGATAATAATAAAAAATATTATTATTGACTGAAAATTAAACCAATTTGATCCTTCTAATCAAAGTTTATCTCCAACTCATCAAGCACATACTTCAAGAACATCCTATACCATCATGATCAACACTCAAACAAACAAATATACAACAACCATTGGATTTTCCATCCATTTTTCCGAAAACATCAAGAACATTGTTAACAAGGCTCCGAGACAATACAAATTTCTATGTGGACCTCTCAAGTACAAACCCTCCTAATTGAAGACACATGAGGATGACCCAAACACACTCCTAGATACACACCAAAAACTTCAAACTTGATTGTGCACACTACAGATCTTTTTGTACTCATGTCAGCACTATCTATCATTCAGTCAGTTAATCACCATCTCTAACTTTGTATCATACCCAAATCTTCATGATATCCTCTGAAAATTGGATTTTACCAAGTATAGACCATTTTCAACAATCTTCTATGTTCACAACCTCATATATGCAATATTTTATCCTCACCAGACCTTTGAACATATTGTTTCACTAACTAAGCTAAAGTAGTCAAGTTAACAATAAGCAAATAAATCTTCTGACCAATTCCTCATATATTTTGACATAATTCACAACACATCCAACTTCCATCTTTCTAGCTGTGATAATACCAATGCTACAAATGTTTCAAAGAATCCAATGCAACATTCCAAAATGAAACATATATCTATGATGTATCATTTATTAAGAGATAAGGTGTTGGAAAAGGAATTCAAGGTTGATTATGTGCCTACAAAGGAGTATATAGTAGACATATTTATAAATACTTTTTACAAGGATAGTTTTGAGTATCTCAAGAGGAAGTTGGGCATTCTAGTTATTCCTAGTGTAATGAAAGTGCACTGGTGTATGCATTGGTCTAGTGAATTACATGCTTAATCATTTGTGGATCAATATTTGTTGGCTTCCTCTCATGGCAAGTAGAGTGATTTATTAAGGGGGAGTTTGTCCTTTGTCATTGTTGTCAAAGGAAAAGAAGAAGAGTTGAAGAAGAGTTATGCTCATTATTGATGAATGTTACCATGAATGAGAAAGAGGGAGATTGTTAGAATTTGAAGTTGATGCTATTATATTTACTGTCATTAATGATTGTCATTGATGTCAACATATCCAATGTATACATATGGTTAACTTATGATTTGGTAATCTTTTTTGTATCAGTAGTTCATTTTTGTGTATCAGTAGAAGTGTTCACTCAAGCATCTAATTTAAATATTTATCCTTATATGTGTCAGTGTTGGTCCCTTTTAGTGTGTAACATATGGTGGAATTCTTTTTTTGGTTCTATCCTATTATGTAGGTGTTTCTTGTTCTCCAGTCAATGCATTTGAATTGTAATATATAGATACTATTTTTTCATACCGAAGGTCTCAAATATTGTGTAGTGTTCTAGTATAAGTGAAGTGTATTATATTTAGCAAGGTATTCCATGTTCAATTCCTTACAACCATGGGAATTTTTCAGTGTGACCTATTTCAAATCGATTTAGGCTGACTTGGTTGTTAGCATTAAGAAGTATAAGAAGAGAGACAATCTCATTTGTTGAGGTGATGATTGGATACTAATAGTATGTGAAGTGAATATATTTTTATGTAATATAATTTTATTATTAGTTTAAGTAGTTACCAGTTTAGAAAAAGTTTAAAAAATATTTGCAAATAACTTATTCACCTCCTCTGTCAGATGTTTGGCCTATTCAATACTCATTAGATCCTTACCACAATTCATTAGGTTTCTTGGCACCCAAGTTAGTGATCTCATAGCCAACCATGTTTCCTTCCAAGAATATATTTTATATTCTATATTTATCAAAATTATGGAGCATACTTATGCTATCAAAAATGAGAAGAATTTGTTGTCTAACTAGGGATTTAAAGACCCTTTAGGAAATTGATGTTATTTAATGAATAAATTTCAAGCCAAACCTTAGTACAGTATTTTGAAACAATAATTTGAAGACCAATGTAAGCTACATATTACTAAAAAAATTAGTTATTTTTTGAGTCCCCAAAGGGAGGTCCAATACGGAGAAAAAACTACCACTATAATCACAAGCCACTCCCCCATAACTAATAGATCCAGGATTCCCCCTTGCCACCCCACATATATTAATGTTAATTCACCCTACTGGGGTTCCTTTCTATGTCATACAATCTCTAACTTCCTTGGATTTATGAATAATATTAAAAATATCCCACTAGAGATTCCAACTATGAGACACATGGAAATCATACTACAAAGAGAAAATTGAAATAGAGGTTTTCCTAGTTTTATTACAATCCACCAAAATTTTATCCTTAATTGCCACTTGTATTTTGATAGCCAAGACATACACAAGGAAGAAAACATCCTTTATGATTTAATAATTTAACTATCTACAAAAACCCAAAGCTCAATGGGGCATGATAAAAGACAATAGCAAGAAAAGGGAAGTCTTAAAGTAAGGAGAAACTCAGTGAGTCCATAAAAATAAAGAAGTGAAAATACAAGAGATAGGCATGTTTGAGAAAAGCGCCCAAATTATCTTTGGTATAAGAATGTGCCTGAAGAGAATATTGATGGAATCCACAACTTCTTCTTTGCATTAAAAAAATCATATTAGGAATGGTAAAACCTTCTTACAAATATTCTCGATCGTGAGAATTTTGATCTAAAGTTGGAGCTAGGAAAAAAATTTAACTTTGAAAATGATACCAAGATTTTAAACAAGAGCTCAAAATGGTTTGAGAGAATCAACCTCAATTTGAAACTTAAAGGCATTAGAGACCAAAAAATAATCATATAAGGAAACAACCCAAATTCTAGAGTCTTCAATCTACACCAGCCGAATATGAAGCTTAGATAACATCTCTAGGATAGGAGCCAGACCATGGATGAGAGAACTAGAATTAGAAAACCCAACTAGAGATATGTAGGGAATAATATAAATTCAAATAATAATTCAAATAATAAAATCTTATGTCAATCTCCCAAAGCCTATTTGCAACTCCAAACAATAAAGCATTTGGAAAAGGAAATGAAGTTCCTTAGGATTTAAAAGAAAGCAATAGATCTTTTGTACGCCAACGAATCCCAAAACTCAGCATAGGCATAAAGGATTTTATTGTTGATAATATTAATTGACTCATTCCTTTCCTTGATACTTCTCTAGAGTTGTCTCACTAAAAAGGATTTATGAAACTCCTTAATCTTGTAGATGACCAACCCCCCAAATTTCTTAGGTGAAAAGACTTGGTCCTATGCAACACAATGCATATTATTCTTGGAATCTAATCCAGTCTAAAACTATCAAGTCCATCTTTGTATGTTGAGGATCCTCTAGCATCCCTTCTTTCATCTCCTAAGATGTTACAAAAATGTTCCTTGTATTCCCCATCTGCAATAATTGTTCAACAATTTCTTGTTCATCCATATGCAGGGGAGATAGGGATGGGGAGTAAATACTTTCTTGTTTTTTTCCTCCTTCTTCTGTCCTTTGCCTTTTGGGAGATGACAATGATTGTGAATTTGATTCAATGGGTATGTTTCCTTTTGAAGTAGAAACTACCTTTTCTCTTGGTAATACCATTCTATATCCTCTTTTCTTTTGTAGTATATACTTCCCCTATGGAACAATCCTAGCCCATGTAGATTTTCTCAAAATAAACTTGGCCCTTTTTGGCTCTTCTTTTATTACTGCTTCTTTCTTCTGATTCAGTGTTTGCATCAAATCCTCAAACAAAGACATTAATTTATCAACCTTCTTGGGCCATGGATGGAATTCTTTCAAAGGATCATATCCTTTATCAAATTGTTGTACAAAATCCAAGGTCTTCCTATAGGTCACAATTTTATAATGTAAAAGGACAACAACATGCACATTGTTCAACTTTAATGACATAAAAAGTGGCATTTGTATTTAGAATTTGAAGATGATGTAAATTGATGAAATTTCTAAAAATGGATGAAGTTTATGCCTATACTTTTAAAAAAAAATTGAATAAGAATTGACATTTTTTTTTTTAAATTTTTGAAGTCCGTTTTTCAATTGCTAAAAACTGCTAAAAATCTCGGGTCTAGTTCCCACCAAACAAGTATATGCAAATAACCTATTTTCCTCTAATTTCAAAATGTCTTATAAATAAAATGTATAACTAGTGCATAAAAGAAGAAAGATTGGTTTTCACTGTATATTTTCTCCGTTATAATTTCTCAAATGTGAACTTATCTGAAATTGACAGTTTTCATCCCCCACCAAATTTCCCCTATCAAATCTACACCATTCACAAAAAAAATTACATATTCTTGAAGATGATTGTCTCCTCTAGTGCTAAATATAAATTTTTAATTTTCTTGATATGATTCACTATTTTTTTATTTATTTGAAGCAACATCTTCTTGAACGTTAAAATACCTACTTATTGTATTTTGAAATTATAATATATTAGATCTAATCAAAATACTATAAACCTTATATGGAAATAATCTTGAATTTGAGCTCTACAAAAGGGTATTTTTTTTATATTTTTAAAAAATATTATTAAAAAGAGTAGGGGTTATTGAAACATCAATTGTTGAAATAATTTTATTTCTTTGGTAATTGTTATAAAACATGCATTTAATAGACATTTCCAATTGGAAAAGTTTAACCACTTATCTAGCTTAGCTAGAATGCATCTGGCTAGACCATATGTTTGAGAAAAATTAATTTAAATTTAGAAATAGTCTAATTTAGCAGTGCTGATAAGTGGTCCTGAAACATGACACATCTTTGTGCTTTTTCCCGAACCAACCATTTTTCTTTCTTAATCTCTTGTTCTTGTAGATTGAATTCATTCCTGATGATATCCTCCAAAAAATTAATCTGATGATCCAATACTAAACACTTTATTATTTACCTGAACATATCACTGATGAATCCTTCAGTGTCAACACATCTTACCACTGATGTTTGAATTTGATAAGGTTCTGGGTATTTATTCAAATGTTTCCATCCCCCTTTAGTGATAAAAAATTGATGGGCAATTGTAATAACAAGGAAGATAGTGCCTTTCAATTTCCCTGTCAATGCCTCCTTGTGTAAGCCACCAATTTTCCTAATTATCTTTGCAATACCTACCTTAAGAGGTACCTAATATGGGAGTATATTTGGAACTCCCGTGAAACTATAAACTTTGAATACTGTTGAAACAAGATATAAGATGGTGTCACCCCAATTGTGTACTATCTCAACACTTTTAACAAAATATTTTGGTCTTAAAAGATTCAAAAAACCTTTATGAATCCTTGGATTATCTGAAAACAACAATTCTATGAGCCTGGAAGCAAAGCACCTATCAAAAGTGATAAAACTATCCTCCTTTATGTCTCATGACAAATCTGTACTCCATAGTTGCAAAAATATTTCTTCATCCTCGTTAAATCTCATTAGATCTTTTTCTTTCTCAAAATAATCCACATTCTTATACAGGATCATATGCATCAACATGGAATACCATTTGAATGGCCTGACTACCTTGGCATTATTTATACCTATTAGACCCTAGTGAATTAATTCAGCAACATGGGTGGCAAAGTAAAAAACGATGGCCAAGTGTGGATGAAAAATTTGAACCATCATAAACATATAGTGAATGGGCATTACTATCTCTTTATCTTCTCCAAAACTATGACATAGGGAACTGTACATTCCTTTAGACTTTGCATTAAAATAGTCCAATTTGAAAGGTTCTGGTGTAATGGGACCTACCACAATAAAGTCTCCTATTTTGTTAAAGAATTTTTCTAAGGGCCCAGTCCTAAGGTAATTTCATTGAGCTTTATATACCTCTTTGAAATGATACAAATCAATGATACAAATCAATGTCCTTCATTTGAACAGAGGGATCATTTAACTAAAACACTTCCCTTATTTCCTCATGTTTTATGCTTACAATTATGTTGCAATTTCTATCTCTGAGAGCCCCTAGAAACACTGTCATATGTATCTACAATTTGAATCAATAATTCAGTGTCCATGAAAACCCCAAGGACTATTAATTTTAGAACATCAAACTGTCAGATGTTACTATTTGGGGAAAATGCATTCCTCTGGCTAAAAGCCACCTTAAATAAACCTAAACTAGTCGTATTGATCTTAAAATATCGTGCACATATGCCCCTATAATACAAACCCTAACCTACTTTTAAATGAGGATTTATTAGCACTATGCTTTTAAGTTTGGTTGTGTCATTGGTTGACCTACTTAATTGCTGCAGGAGATCCTCACATAAATTTCTCTCCTAGTAATCAGTTTTCCCTAGATTTTCTCTTTTGGGTGCCATCCTTGATCTATGGTTTATAGAAAAGAAAATAATAATATTGTATGCAAACAGTCTATTTACTTCACAACCCCAAAAACCTTAGTGCTAGTTCCACTTACAAATTCTCAGAAATGTAGTCTCAAAAAAGCTTACCTATTCTGCAAAGTCAGAAAATAGACAACAAATTCCACAATTTAGCTCTGCTTCAAATCACTCCATCAATTATGGCTTTCAAATCTTGACAAGACAAAATTATGCATATTCTTAGGGTAAAAGTAAAAACCTTTGTCACGCTTTTATAAAGGAAAAGGTCCACATCATGCAAGTTGTTCAACTTTAACGAAATAAAAGTGGCATTTGTGTTTTGAATTTGAGGATGGTGTAAACTGATGCAATGTGTAAAAATGGATGAAATTTATGCCCATAATTTAAAAAAAAATATTTTATCAAAAATTATCATAGTTTTTAAATTTTTGAAGTCCATTTTTTAGTTGTTGAAAGCTGTTAAAAATCTGGGCTCTAGTTCCCACCAAACAAGTATATGCAAATAATCAAATTCTCCACTAATTTCAAAATATGTTATACAAAAATGTATAGATAGTGCAGAAAAGAAGAACGATTGGTTTTCAATTTAAATTTTTTCCGTTATAACTACTTAAAGTTGAACTTATCTGAAATTGACAGTTTTTATCTCCCACAAAATTTGCCCTATCAAATCTACACCATGAAGAAAAAAAATTGCATACTCTTGAAGAGGACTCTCTCCTCTAGTGTTAAATATAAATTTTATTTTTTTTGATATGATTTACTATTTATTTATTTGAAGAAACACCTTCTTGAATGTTAAAGTACCTACTTGTTGTATTTTTAAATTATAATATATTAGATCTAATCAAAATACTTTGAAATTTATATAAAAATAATCTTGACTCTGAGCTCTACAAAAGGGTATATTTTTATATTTTTTTAAAATATCATTAAAAAGAGTAGGGTTATTGAAACATTGCTTTTCTGAAATAATTTTATTTCTTGGGTAAGTGGACCCAAATTGGTATATAAAACATGCATTTAATAGACATTTCCAATTGGAAAAGTGTAACCACTTATCTAACTTAGAAAGAATGAATCTAGCTAGACCATATGTTTGAAAAAAAATAATGTTTAGTTAGAAATACTCAAATTTAGCTATGTTGATAAGTGATCCTCAAATGTGACACAACTTTGTGCTTTTACCCTTAGCATTTAATTTCACTGGGACAGCCACACGCTATTACATTACTTTCACTATGTTTGAAACTTAATGGCCCAATGGTTCAGAAGATTATACTTTACTATTTTAAAACATGACCATTGATCTCTGCATTTCCTGTCAAATCCTATGGCTAGCAATGGTTAATGAAAAACTACAATCAGTTTAGACATATGTTCACTAGGCGCAATGCTTTGATAAGTAAATCTCAATCACTTTTCCTTTGAGGATTTACGCTGTCCGTCTGATTAAAACTCAACTTACAGTGCTTTATCTTCCTTTACCCTAGCCGGGTCCCAACGCTTATCCATGATTTGTGCTTGTGCAATGCCTTGATTGATAGATCTTGGTCACCTTTTCTTTGTGGATTTACGCCAGCCGCACGATCAAAACTAAGATGCATTTTGTTTACTTTACTTTAAACTGTGGGATTGGACCCACTTGGGACATGTGGCTAATAGGTGAATGCCTTGATTGATAGATAGACCACATCTCATTATTAAGGAACCATGCCAACCATCAGATGAATTTTAAATCACACTACCTTTAAATAGGGCACGCCATATGCCAGGTGTCACTTAGGTGCAATGCCTTAATAGATAGATCTTGATTAATTTTCATTTGAGGCATTACGACAGATCAATTTGAATCTTCTCACTCGTGATTATAACCTTTTAACCATTGGTGGACCTACCAAAGACATGTGGCCTTCAGGCGCAATGCCCTTATTGATAGATTTACCACATCTTAAGATGAAGGAATCACGCTATCTGTTGGATTTAAAAAAATTTGCATGACACATGATTATTTGAATAAAAGGCTTGTGGGGCATCGAGACTTAGGAAAAATCAAAGCACTTACAACTTAGAAAAATTAAACATGGCCCCACTGAATGGTAAAATTAACACATGGGTCAAAAGACTTTTAGTGAGTGGGAAAAATAAGGAAGGAATATAATAAGCTCGCAAAGACTTTAGGGTTTAAAACCTATACATTCCCAAGATTTAAAACAAAACACCTAGGTTCTAAACAAAATGAACCCTTCTTTAAAGTTAAAAACCACAAGACTTACAGTGAGGCCAAATTTTTAAAATAACCCTAACAGTGGCTCTAATTGGGGATGATTGTCTCTTCCAGACATTTCAAGATCTCAGAATCTCAGGGGAGAAGCAAACCAAACCTAATGAAATAAGATAATTGTTAGAATTTAATCTTTACTTGTACTAATGTAAGTAGGAGATTCTTATAGAATCCCTACACCTATTTTGTCTTCTTATACAAGTGTGAGGATAATTCCTTTTATTGTAATTTCTTATTTAGTTATTCCTCCTTATGAGGAATCCTACACTTGTCTCACACACTATTGAAATGTGGCATTTGTAGATATGGGAGTTACCGTGCAACTCCTCTCTCACATCTCTGTTAAAGAGATGTCTCTCCTTCTCTCTTTAGTTATTAGGTTAATCCTTCTTCTTGAACTATTGTATAAGCTTGGCTCTCTCTCTCTCTCTCTCTCTCTCTCTCTCTCTCTCTCTCTCTCTCTCTCT
>MU228485.1:1588816-1600693 GCA_018584345.1 Thuja plicata
CATAAGAGACTTAGGGTTCCTTAGGGATTTAAGGGTTTTAGTGAGGATCTAAAACCCTGGAAAAACAAGACAAAAGAAACCAGACAGGGCAAACCAGACCAAATGCACAGAATGGGAAATTTGGGCAACACAACAACCTTTTCACTTTCTGATAGGAACTTAAAGAGAAGCCGACTACAACTATTATTTGATGTAGTGAAAAATACCAAATAAAAATATTGACTACCATACTTCTACATGTAAGGTTCTGATAAAGTAAGAGGGGACACCCTTTAACACCTTCAAATACTCCTTATACTGGTAGTCAAGAAAGAATCTCATACAAACTCAACATAACTAGGAGATACTAGATAGCAGGCTAATTACCCATTGAACATCAACCATGAAATGGAGAATAAGATGATTAGAATGTAACAAACTTATAATGATATGGGACATATTGGAGTTTATGTCTATCTTTTCAGAAACATAGCCAACATATAATTAGAAATGTCAAAACATAAGAACTATTAGTCTTTGATTAGTGCCTTATCAATTGGGCTATAGTCTTCAAAAAAATACAATATGTAGAAGTTAATTATTATCAACCATTCAAGGACATGAACACAATTATCCCATACCCATACTACTTATTAAATCATATTTCATACCTAGATGAATCTATGTATCAATTAGAGAATCATTTAATTTTATTATTGATCAAAACTCTAAAAAAACTACATACACACAGATAAGATCTATGCTAATGAATTGTAAAATTCATAACTCAGAAAATGAACAATATAGAGATTGCAAGCAGGATATTTGTATTAAGAATAAAGAATCACACTTCTACTTACAAGATGTAATCAAAGATAACCACCTTAATAAAATACTACAGACCTTTAACTTTATTTCTAATCTTGAAACTTATCTAGTACAATTTCTACTATATTCCCTAACTGAAAAATTTACAAATGCTTACAATACATGATTTTCCATCCCCTTCCAATGATCTTGGGAATCATTTTATAGAATTGGATTGCAACAAGCTACCGATCAACTGGAATAAGGACAAAATATGTGACTCGTACAAAAGACAAATTAACAAGTGAAGTGATAAGCACTTTGTTACAATATTTTTCAAAGTATTTTGTCTTCTGAGTGCATGGTCACTACAACTTGTTTAAAATTGTTCCAATTTTTCCACATGGAGTTTGTTTCCTTGGTATTATAATATAAGATCTTTGCATCTTCTTGTTTTGTTCAAAAATATTGGGAAGACTGCCATATGTTGATTATTATGCAACATCCTCTTCTTCTTGGTTGGCTACATTGTACCTCTCCTTCCAAGAGGTGAGCACCTCATCACTTAGCTAGGGGAAAGTGATCTCATCTTTCTTGATGTTCAAATCCTCCCAACTGATCTCTTCCTTCTCAATTTCCTATTTCCAAAATTCAAAATATAACTTGGCATTGTTAATAATCTCAACAGTTTGAACAAAAAAGTGTGTACTCTTTAAAGTGATGATATTTTTTGTCCTTGTTTCCAATTCATCATTCATCTGGTTCATCCACAAATCTTCCCTCTTTATTTTTCCATTCTTCTTGAATAAATTTTGGAATATCTTATAACGATTTTTGGAGTATTCCTTCCTCAATGTCTCTACCTTTCTCGGGATGATGCTCCTCCTTATATCCAAATCAACTATATGATTAAAACATTTGTAAGTGGAAGTTGGCACAATGTTCACATTATTTTCCTCCTTAGCTATGGAATAAAAAGACTTGAGTTCTTCCCCTTTTCCTCTATACCTTTCCATAATTGAGTCCAATTTATCTTTGTATGTATTGAAAGCATCTAGTATGCTTATAAAGTTCTTACCTTGCAGGTAAATAGAGGGAGGATTTAGATCATCAGTAAAATGCATAAGTGTAGCCTTTATCTTATCTCTATATTTTTGCTACACCCATGCTTGTGCTTGCCTAAACTTTTTGCTTTCTTCATCCCACTTCTTACTTATTTCCTTCAATCTGGTCCTTTCAACAACTAATTTTTCTCTTTCTAAATCCAGATCTGTCTCTGTAACAGGGCAAAATGGCATGGGGGAAGGAGGAAATTCTATAATATGGGCTGATGTGGATCTTGTGTTATCATCCTTTGGAGAGAAACTTGATCTGATTGTTTTCCCTCTAATATGGCAATTTTCTTGTATTTGTCCAAGGACTTTATCCTTTCATCATTATAGGCCTTCAAGGCTATTTCCAAATTGGTTCTTAGGCTCTAGATTTCTTCTTCTTTCTTCTCTACCACTTTTAGGCCAAATTTTGTAGTTTCCAGAGTTAATCTTGCCGCCTTTACCCCAGAGCTTTCTGTAACTCTTTTTACAAGCAGACTGCCTGCCTGCTCAACCTGAGTGTTTTCACTAGTCCTTTTCTGTTCCTTTTTCTTTAATGACCACATCACAAATTTTGCATGGTCTTCACTAAACTTAAACCATTTATAAGCTTGTTGTGCTTTTTCTTCAGTGGAATGCATGTGTTTATTTTCTTTCCTAACAACATCAAATACCACATCATCATCTATGTCCCATTCATTTAAAATTAGGAATCCTTTTTTATAACCAACTCTCTACCTTTTTCAGGAGTAATTTTCTCAAACTTGGACAACACTTCTTGTTTGATTTCTTCCTCAATCTCTTTCTTGTCTCTATCAGGTTGGTTCTCTTACCTTTTTAGACATTTATCTTTGAATTTATTAATATGAACTCTCCATGAGAACTGAACAAACACCCTAGATTTCACAAACTTATTATCTGATAAAAACTCATCACTAGCCTATTTTGTGATGGTGTCCAGTTCCTTACCAACAAATTAAGCAACTGTCAAGTCTATCTCTGTATGTTTAGGAGCCTCTGGCATCCCTTCTTGCATCTCCTAAGATGTTACAAAAATGTGCCCTATATTCCCCATGTGCAATAATTGTTCAACAATTGCTTGTTCATCCATATGCAGGGGAGATTGGGAAGAGGAGTAAATACTTTATTCTTGTTTTTCTCCTTCTTCTATCCTTTTCCTTTTTGGAGATGGCAATGATTGTGAATCTAATTCAATGGGTCTCCTTCCTTTTGAAGTAGAAATTACCTTTTCTCTTTTAGGAAATACCATACTAGATATCCTCTTTTATGTTGTAGTATATACTTCCCTAGTGGAACAATCCTTCAATGTGTATATTTTATCAAAATATCCTTGGCCTTTCTGGCTCTTCTTTTATAACTCCTTCTTTCGTATGATTCAGTGTTTGCATCAAATCCTCAAATAGAGACATTAATGTATCAACCTTCTTGGCCCATGGATGGAATTATTTCAAAGGATCGTATTCTTTATCAAATTTTTGTACAAAATCCAAGGTCTTCTTGTAGACCAACCATTTTTCTTTCTTAACCTCTTATTCTTGCAGATTAAATTCATTCCTCATGATATCCTCTAGAAAATTAAACTGGTGATCCAATAATAGAAACTTTGTTCTTCTCTTGAACATATCACTGATGAATTCTTTAGTGTCAGCACATCTTACCATTGATGTTGTCATTTGATAAGGTTCCAGGTATTTATTCAAATGTTTCCATCCCTCTTTAGTGACAACACATTGATGGGCAATTGTAATAACACGGAAGATAGTGCCTTTCCCTTTCCCTATTAATGCCTCCTCTTGTAAGCTACCAATTTTCCTAATTATCTCTACAATGCCTACCTTAAGAGGTACTTGATATGGGAGTATATTTGGAACTCCCCCGAGACCATAAACTATGAATAGTGTTGAAACAAGGTATAAGATGATGTCACTCTGATTGTGTACTATCTCAACACTTTTAACAAAATATTTTGGTCTTAAAAGATTCAACAGACCTTTTTGAATCCTTGGATTATCTGAAAACAATAATGCTCTAAGCCTGGAAGCAAGGCACCTATCAAAAGGGATGAAACTGGCCTACTTTATGTCCCATGACAAATCTACACTCCATATTTTGACAAGCATTTCTTCATCCCCTTTAAATCTCATTAGGTCCATTTATTTCTCAAAATAACCCACATTCTTATATAAGATCATATGCATCAACATAAAATACCATCTGGATGGCCTGACTACCTTGGCATTCTTTATACCTATTAGACCATTGTGAATTAATTCAGCATGATGAGTGGCAAAGTAAAAAATGATGGCCAAGTGTAGATGAAGAATTTGAACCATCATAAACATATAGTGAATGGGCATTACTTTGTCTTCATCTTCTCCAAAATTATGACATAGGGCACTATACATTCCTTTAGCCATTGCATTAAAATAGTCCAATTTGAAAGGTTTTGGTGTATTGTGACCTACCACAATCAAGTATCATATATTGTTTAATAATTCCTTTAAGGTCCCAGTCCCATGGTAATTTCTTTGAGCTTTATATACCACTTTGAACTAATCAAAATAAATGTCCTCCATTTGAACAGATGGGTCGTTTAACTGAAACAATTTCCTTATTTCCTTAGGTTTAACGCTTACTAATATGTTTCCAGTTATGTCTCTGAGAACCCTAGAAACACTTTCATATGTCTTTGCAATTTGGATCAACAAGTCTATCTCCATGAAAACTCTAGGGACTGACAACTTTCCAACATAAAACTACCAGATGTTACTTTTGGGGGAAAATGCATTCCTCTGGCTAAAAGCCAGCTTAAATAAATCTAAACCAGTCATACTGATCTTGAAATCTTGTGCCCATCTACCCCTATCATACAAACCCCCACCCACTTTTAAATGAGGATGTATTGGCACTATAATTTTAAGTTCAATTGTTTCATTGGTTGACATTCTTAATTGCTGTAGGCGATCCTCATAGAAATTTCTCTCCTCGTAATCAGTTTTCCCTGAAATTTCTCTTATGGGTACCATCCTTAATCTAGGTTTTATGGAAATTAAAATAACAATATTGTATGCAAATAGTATATTTACTTCACAATGCCCAAAACCCTATTGTCAGTTCAACTTACAAATTCTAAGAAATGTAGTCTCAGAAAAAGATTAGCCATTCTGAAAGGTCGGAAAACAGACAAAAAATTTCACAATTTAGCTCTGCTTCAAATCACTTGATCAATAATGGATTTCAAGGATCAACAAGACAATATTATTCATATTGTTAGCATTTAATTTCCACTAGGACTGCGACACGCTTCACCATTACTTTCACTTTTTTTGGAACTTTATGGCCCAATGGTTTAGAAGATTGTACTTTACATGTTTAAAACATCAC
The DNA here is from genome assembly GCA_018584345.1 of Thuja plicata. NCBI lineage: Eukaryota > Viridiplantae > Streptophyta > Pinopsida > Cupressales > Cupressaceae > Thuja > Thuja plicata. The sequence continues at coordinate 1,594,099 of MU228485.1, forward strand.
CGTTGATCTCTGCATTTCTTGTCAAATCCTGCTGCTAGCAATGGTTAATGAAAAACTACCATCAGTTTGGACACGTGTTCACTAGGAACAATGCCTTGATAAGTATATCTTGATAACTTTTCCTTTGAGGCTTTACATTGTCCATCCGATTAAAACTCAACTTACAATGCTTTATATTCCTTTACCCCAGCCAGGTCCCAGTGCTCATCCATGTTTTGTGCTAGCGTAATACCTTCATTGATATATCTCGGTCACCTTTTCTTTGAGGCTTTACGCCATCTGCATGATCAAAACTAAGATGCATGTTTTTAACTTTACTTTTAACTACAGGATTAGACCCACTTGGGATACATGGCAGATAGGCGCAATCCCATGATTGATAGATAGACTGCACCCTGTGATTAAGGAATCATGCCAACCATCGAATGAATTTGAAATCACACTACCTTTACTTTATTTTGTATCATTGAATAGGGCCCGCCATATGTCAGGTGTCACTCAGGAACAATGCCTTAATAGATAGATCTTGATCACTTTTCATTTTAGGCTTTACGGCAACCACACAATCAGATTCAATGTGATTACCCTTTATCTTATCTTCTCTGACTTTATCCAAACCCACTAGATAGATTTCAAATGGATGCAATGCCTTGAATGGTAGATCGACCGCATCTTAAGATGAAGGCAATGTGATGTCCTTTGGATCAAGTTGAATTTTCTCTTGTTATTTTAACCTTTTAAGCATTGTCGAGCCTTCCAAAGACACGTGGCCTTCAGGCGCAATGCCTAGATTGATAGATTGACTACATCTTGTGATGAAGGAATCACACTGTCCGTTGGATTAAAATAAAGTTTCATGACACATGATTATTAGAATAAAAGGCTTGTGGGGCATCCAGTCTTGGGAAAAATGAAAGCGCTTAGGACTTAGGAAAATTAAACACGGCCGCGTTGAATGGTAAAATTAACACATGGGTCAAAAGAATTTTAGTGATTGGGAAAATTAATGAAGGAATATAACAAGTTCCCAAAGACTTTAGGGTTTAAAACCTATACACTCCCAAGATTTAAAACATAACACCTAGAGTTTAAGCAAAACAAACCTTGCTTTAAAGTTAACAAGCACAAGACTTATAGTGGAGAAATTTTTTAAAAATAGCCTTAACAGAATGTAGAACAATATTCCAACAAAGTGGCATGCCAAGGTAGATGGATGGAAATTTTGCAAAAGGGAAAAAAAGAATGTCTTCAATTCTATTTTTTCTTCTTTTTGGAGTATTTAGAAACAAAATTGATCTTTAAGGTAGACTAATCTTTTGACCAGAAGCATGTTGATATTTATTATCAATGCTCTTAAGATATTTTAGTTAAAAAATAGAACCATCCCAACAAAAAAATTGTATCATGTAAATGAATTTTTTATGAGAAAAAACTTGCATGCATGAAGAGTGGGTAAGGCCTTTAAGCCTTTCCACTCTCACTTCATTCTAAATAAATCTTCCCAAAGCCTCTAAAGTGAGGATAAAAAGAAGAGGGGAGATAAGGTCCTTCTAATTGATTCCCCTTGAGCTATAAAATACTAGTTGGAGATCGACTGATAATAATAGAGAACCTCATAGTAGAAACCAACTAATAAATCAACTGAATAAATTTATAGCTAAAGCCAAATGCAAAGATCACTTTCAAAAGAAAATTCCAATTACCCCAGTCTAAGATTTGAGGAGATCTAGCATTTATAAAAACTTGCATTCTTATTAACTATTAATGAGTGGATGTTTTCATAAACAATCAAAATACAATGAAGGATTTCATAGCTAGGCACAAACACATTATATTGAATAGAGATCAACAGAGGAAGGATCTATTTGAGACAAAATGCGATGTAGGGACTTTTGAGAGTCATAACTTTTGACTCGGTTATCTATTTCAAATGAAATTTTATAGGTAAATGATTTTTATAGAGTTATAAAAGATGCCAATGAATCTATTTGATTGAACCAAATATCACCAGCTTTTTAGGGTTGAATTCGACCATATAAGGCCTAAAAATTATCTTTCACTATTTTTTTTTGAGATTTTCATTTTTTTTATAGATTTCTTTTTACGCATTTCGTTGCTTATAGAGTTTACGAGTGATGTCACATGAATTAACTCTAGCTAATTGGAGATTTTCATAGATTTTGGAGTTGTTTTAAAAAATACCAAAAATGGCAAAAAATTTGATTTGTAAAAATCTTCCAAAAAGGGTAATTTTCACTTTGTAGTTAAAAGGGTGTTTTCTTTCTTTGTAAGGGAAAAGTAGTCAAATAATAATGAACAATAATTGAAATTATGAAGCTTACTGTGTTTTTGTTTCCACATATGTTTTATGTTAATGCTTTAGAGAATCTAGATACATCATTTGGTATCATAGTAGGAGTATGACTGAGAGAGGAAGATGACGAGGTCTTGCACAAATGCATAGAGATATGAAAACCATCCAAATAAAAGTAGAATAACTTGTAGAAATTATGGAAAGGAAATGAATAGACGATTATGATGATGAAGTAGACCAAGAAACAGGAGCAGATTAAAATGCAAAAACTAGAGAAGAGGAAGAATAGTTAAAGGAATTGACACTTGATGAAAGAATAGTTAGCACATTATAATGGAGAAATGATGTGCTCAAAATTGAAGTATCAGATTATGAAGGGTATTCTTAGTCCAGAGGATTTGATAGATTGGCTAAACAACATAGGAAAATTCTTTGAATGGATTTATATGATAGATATAATGAAAGTAAAATTTGCATGCACAAAGTTAAATGAGCATACAATGACATGGTCAGATCATTTACAAAACAAAAGAACCCAGAAGGGAAAGGAAAATAAAAGAACCTCAGAAAAGATGGGAAAAGATGAAAGATAATTTTTTGTCTGCAGACTATACACAATCTCTTTTTAAAAGATTTTATAATCTAAAACAAAATCTGTCTAGTGTAGAAGAGTATGCAAGTTTGTTATACAAATTATCCATCTATGTGGATCCCCATGAAAGTGATGAATAGATGGCTTCAGGGTATCTTAATGGCCTAAAGATTTATATCCAAGATGAGTTGAGCATGCATCAAGTCACTAGCATGCAAGAGGCATACCATCTTTCCTTGAAGGCAGAAGAAAAGAAAATTCCATAGTATTTTTAAAGGAATAGAGGAGGAAGACCATGTACAAGATCTCCATTGCATGGTGTTTTCAGTTGTGGTATAGGAGAATCTTCCCAAGGAAAAAAGAAACAAGATTAACCCTACAAAACTAAATAAAATAAAAAAAGAGGAAGGGGGTTTCAATGAGGTGGAGGTTATGGTAGCGGTAGAGGATGGGAAGGCCAAAGAATACCATTCACTTGTTTTAGGTGTGGAGAAGAAGGCCATAGAGAATTTGAATGCTCTAATTATAACATGCAAGATAGAAATCAAGAAGGATTATCTATGTTGAACCTAGCTCAATCTGAGAATGAAGGAACAAAGCAAGGGGTATCTCTAAATGTAGGAGAAAGTCTCATAATAAGGAGGACAATGGAAATTAGAGAAAAATGAAAAGAAGAGGAAAAAATTCATGATGATTCATCTCTCAAAACAAACATATTCTAAATAAGAGGTACTTTTGGTGGAAAGCTATGTCAAGTAATTGTTAATGGAGGTAGTTGTAAAAATACAGTTTCTAGAGAAATGGTAGATAAACTAAATTTACAGTGTGAAAAGCATCCTCACCCCGACTGTATTTCGTGGTTAAAAAGGAGGTATGAAGTTAAAATAGATAAGAAGTATCTTATTAAATTTTTAATGTGAAAGGCTTACAAGGATCAGGTATGGTGTGATGTCATTACAATACATATATGACATATCTTACGAGGAACACCCTGACAGTATTATAAGAAAGTTTTTCATGATGGAGAGAAAACATATACACCTTTTTGAAGGATGGATATAAAGTAATTTTGTTTCCCCTTAAGGATGATGGAAATGGTGACCACAGGCTGTCCAAAAGAGAAATTGTCAAATAAATGAAGGTGATAGGGTGTTTTTATGAACTAGTAGTGCATAGGGGTGATGAGGAAGAATTAACAATACCACTAGAAGAAAATGAGATATTGGAAGAATTTGTGTATGTTATTCCAGAAGAATTTCCTATTCATATTACACCAAATATGGTAATTCAACATCATATTGATCTTATTCTTGGAGCAAGTCTTTCCTATTAAGAAGCTTACAAAATGAGTCCAAAATAGCATGCAAAATTTAATAAACAAGTGACTAAACTCATAAGGAAAGATGTTCTGTGAAAAAGCATGAGACCATGTATTGTACCAACATTATTAATCCCCAAGAAGGATGGTGCATGGAGGATGTGGATAGATAGTAGAGAATCAATTGGATCACCTTCAAGTATCACTTTAATTTACCTCATCTAGATGACATGATGGGTGTGCTTAGCAGAACAAACTTATTTTACTAAGATTGATCTATGAAGTGGATATCACCACATCTGTATTTGAGAAGAGGATGAATGGAAAAAAAAAAAAATTTAACTGGAGATGGCTTGTATGAGTGGATGGTTATACCATTTGGTTCAACTAATATACCTAGTACTTTTATGAAGCTAATGAATATTGTGTTGAATCGCTTCAATGGTAAAGTTGTAGTAGTTTATTTTTTTGATATATTGATTTTAAGTAAAGGAAAGGAAGAATGTCTAGAACACTTAAGGATCATATTAGGGGGGTTGAGGATAGAGAAACTCTATGTAAATTTGAAGAGGTAAAGGTTCATGCAAAAGAGTTTGGATTTTGTAGGATTTTTTATTTTTGCAGATGGTGTGAAAATGGATGCACAAAAAGGAGGAGCCATTCTAAATGGCCTAGTCCAAATAACATAACAGATGTGAGAAGTTTTCATGGGTTGGATACTTTCTAAACAAATTTTATTCTCAATTTTTGTAGCATTGTAGTACCCATAATAGATTGCAACAAAGGTACATAATTTTTTGTATAAAGAAGCTCGAGAAAGTTTCCACTATCTAAAAATGAACTCTATTGAAGTTCCTATAGTTTCATGACTAGATTTTGATAAAGTGTTTGAGGTGGAATGTGATCATTCATATGTGGGTGTTGGAGCTATACTTAGTCAAGCAGGTAATCCCATTGCCTTTTTTAGGAAAAAGTTGAATGATGCGCAGAAGAATTATTCAACTTATGATATAAAATTATATGAAATTATACAAGCTTTGAGGCATTAGAAACATTACGTGGTGCCCAAGTAATTTGTATTTTTTAAAGTCGATATTTATTTAAAATATCTAAACACACAAAAAATTGAATTGTAGACATGATAAATGGGTCTCTTTTCTACAAGACTACACTTTTGTTTTGAAGCATAAATCAGGGAAACAAAACCAAGTTGTAGATGCCTTAAGTAGGTGTACAATTATTTTAACCACCATAGAAACTAAAGTAATTTATTTTTATGCAATCAAATATTTTTATAAATCTTAATGTGATTTGTGGGAAGTTGCGGACTAGATAAAGAATCTTGTTGCTGGGCAAATGGTGAACATTCACGGTGAATATCTAATGTAGGATGACTATTTATTAAAGGGAAAATAATTATGCATTCTTGTTGGTGTTAGAATGATTTTAGAATAAATGAGAGGGGAGGGGTGAATCAGTTATCCTCAGGTCTAGATGTAGCAAATAAAACTTTTCTATATTTCAGAACTACTCGGCAGTAGTAGCATATGTCAACAACTTTAATCATGTAGTTTACTGTCTAATGAAATTGCTTGTAGAAAAATAACAGTAAAACAAACCATAAGCATTCACACAAGTTAACACAAGTATTTAATGTGGAAACCCAATATGGGAAAAACCACCAGTAACATGCTACCAAGTTTTCACTCTTCTGAAGTGAGCTCTGTGAGGAGCCAACCCTGTCAAAGGTTACAATAACACACTATTAGGTGTGACCTGGTTAAAGGATTTAATCACCCTGTTAGGAGTGGCCTTGTTAGAGGACTTCAAACATTTCACCTGAATGTCACGTTGTTAGAGGATTTATACAAATGACTATTAGGTCAACCTTGTTAAAGGATTTTAACTGATACAATGGTTAGAAAGTAATCAGCAGCTGTGATCTGATACATACAACTTACTTTGCAAATTCAAATCCAATTACAGCTCTAATGTTAACTTACTGCATGGCTTGTATTGTCATTTCAATCTTCTGATTTTCTTGGAAATCTGTCAAGAAATCACACATGCAACTCTCTGCTTCTATATTCAGCCTTCTCTGCTAGATCATGTCAATCAGTAAATAAACTATGCAAACCTCTTGCATACACACATGTATTTCCACATTTAGCAGCACACTTTTTTTTGCACACTCAATGAATAACCCCTTGAGGTTATCATATACCTCTCTGTCTAGGTCAGATGAATCTTTTGCTGCTTAAACAAGATCGTAGATCTTAGGTTAGGTCAGATCCAACAGATCATTCTATCTTTGCATTACATTTACTTCTCCAAAGTAGTCTCTAATTAAATCTTGAAACCATGCATTAAT
>MU228485.1:1603845-1645962 GCA_018584345.1 Thuja plicata
ACATTTGCTTCCAAATACTTTAAAGTACTTTACACTAGGTGCATAACCATACCAAAGTTCATAAGGTGTAGCATTTGTACCTTTCTTGACTTGAACTCTATTTAGTGTATAGACTGTAGTACTTACAACTTCTTTCCAATATTTCTATGCAACATTTTTCTCCATCATTAGTGTTCTTGCATAGTCAATGATAGATTTGTTTCTTTGTTCAGCAAAAGCATTTTGTGGAGGAGTCCTAGGTGTGGACATCTGTCTCTTTATGCCTCAGTCATTGTAGAACATGTTAAACTCATTAGAAATAAACTCTCCACCTCTGTCAGATCTTAAGCATTTCAAACTTTTACCTATTTCCTTTTCAACTTTAGCTAAGTACCATTTAAATAACTAGAATGCATCAGATTTTTCCTTGAGAAACATTACAGTCATCATCCTTAAATAATCATCAACAAATAGAATAAAGTATCTAGCACCACAATAGCTTCTTTCTCCAATGGGACCACAGAGATCAGTATGGACCAATTCTAGAATTTCCTCTGATATATGCATTTTACTCGTGAAACTAGACTTAGTCATCTTTCCTATTTGACATTGTTTACACATAGCATTCTCAGGTTTCTTTAAATTAGGTATCCCTCTAACATTTTCAATTTACTTATGCTTACCAAGTTATCAAAGTTCACATGACACAACCTCTTATGACATAACCAAACATCATTGTACTATGCAAACAAACATGTTTGTTTAGATAAATCTAGATAAAATAAGTTACCTTTAGTCTGATCACCACTTCCAACTAATTTTCCAGTCGAATCATAGATCTTTTCCTTTCTGTGATGGAATTCAACTTTGTAACCAGAAGTGTTTAGTTGTGCAACACTCAGCAAATTATATTTAATATCATCAACCCAATACACATTATCACATTTGATTTTGTCAGTCAAGTTAATCAATCCTTTACCTTTGATAAGACATGGTGCATCATTACCAAATTTTACATATCCTCTGTTGCATTGTTTTAGGGTTTCAAACTTATCCTTGTCACTAGTCATATGATGGGAACAACAACTGTCCATGATCCAATGATCACTTTTACTCATATAAGACATTAATATAGTTTTCTCATCATCATCAAAATCTTTTTTCGTTGCAACATAAACAACTTCTATATCATTGTCATCAAAATTGTCAGTATCATTGTCAGAAGTTTCTTCAACAATATAACAAGATTTCTTACCTTTGTCTTTGTAATCCTTATATTTCCTGAAGTCTCGATCATCCTTTATATCTTTGTATTCCTTGTATTTTTAGTCCTTTCTTTCATCTTTTTCATTCTTATCAGGACATCTAGCAGCTATATGACCAACTTTATTGCATGAAAAACAAATAATAGGAAGTTTGCCTCTGTATTTTTCTTTTCCTCTGGATAGCCTTTTTTCCATAAGTGCTTCAAGTTATTCAATATCATGATCAGTAGTGTCACTATCACTGTTCACATGTTTCTTTCCTTTCTTAGATTTATTGAGAACCAACTATGATCTAAAAGTAGAATCAATACCTTGTGGATTATAGTTATCATAATTTGACATTTCAAATGCAGTGAGTCTGCCTATCAGATTTTCCAAATTCAGATTATTGTTAGGAGTACATCTTAGTTCTTGAATTGTAGAAACTCTAATAGCATATATGCTGGAAGTAAAGTTCTCAGTACCTTTCTCATAATAGTGTTTTCATCAATTGTCCCATTAGCTCCTCTAATGGAATTTACAACTTCTTTTACTCTACCATAATACTGATTAACATTTTCACCTTCTTGCATTTTCATTTCATCAAACTTACCTCTTAGAATTTCTGATTTAGCTCTTAGAACATTTGTGTCTCCACCATAGACAATTTCAAGTTTGTCCCACATCTGCTTTGCATTTGTGCAGCTCTTTATATCATCAAACTCTGAATAGCTCAATGAGGAGGCAATCTCCAACATTGCTTGATTGTGCTCTTTCTTTTCTTGTAGTTGTGCAACTGTGAGAGGAGTAGTAGGTGATACATAGTCATTTTCAATAAGTCACTTAGCATCATCTCCAATACAGACCAGATACAGTTTCATCAAACTCTACCATGCAGGAAAGTTATCTTTGTTCAGCTTGGGAACCTCCTTCTTATACATCTTGATCTTTTTGCTCCAAGTACCTTCAAACTATTTTCAGGAGACCAAATCTCTGATACCAATTGTTAAAATGATTTTAGAATAATAGAGAGGGGAGGGGTGAATCAGTTATCCTCAGGTCTAGATGTAGCAAATAAAACTTTTCTATACTTCAGAACTACTCAGCAGCAGTAGCATATGTCAACAACTTTAATCATGCAGTTTATTGTCTAATGAAATTGCTTGTAGAATTATAACAGTAAAACAAACTATAAGCATTCACACAAGTTGACACAAGTATTTAACATGGAAACCCAATATGGGAAAAAACACCAGTAACATGCTACCAAGTTTTCACTCTTTTGAAGTGAGCTCTGTGAGGATCCAACCTTGTTAAAGGTTACAATAACACACTATTAGGTGTGACCTGGTTAAAGGATTTAATCACCCTGTCAGGAGTGGCCTTGCTAGAGGACTTAGAACATTCCACCTGAATGTCACCGTGTTAGAGGATTTATACAAATGACTATTAGGTCAACCTTGTTAAAGGATTTTAACTGATACAATGGTTAGAAAGTAATCAACACTTGTGATCTGATATATACAACATAGTTTGCAAATTCAGATCCAATTATAGCTCTGATTTTAACTTACTGGATGGCCTTGATTTCTCATTTCAACCTTCTGATTTGCTTGGAAATTTGTCAAGCAATCACACGTGCAACTCTCTGCTTCTGTATTCAGCCTTCTCTGCTAGATCATGCCAATCAATAAATCAACTATGCAAACCTCTTACATACACACATGTACTTCCACATTTAGTAGCACACTTTTTTTGCACACTTAATGAATAACCCCTTGAGGTTATCATATACCTCTCTGTCTAGGTGAGATAAATATTTTGCCGCTTAAACAAGATCCTAGGTCTTAGGTTAGGTCAAATCCAATGGATCATTCCATCTTTGCAGTACATTTACTTCTCCAAAGAAGTCTCTAATTAAATCTTGAAACCATGCATTAATTACAGTTACCCATACATTAAATGATGTGGATCAATCTTTAATTAACATTACATATCCCAATAAAATTAACTAAGTCGGCGAGAGATCTCAAATCTCATCATTAATCCAATTACTGTAAGTCAGCCAACATCACTATTTCCACTTAGAAATTTCACTGGTGCTCGACATTGAACAACTTTGCTCAGCACAAGCAACTTTGCTTGGCACAAACAACTTTTCTCGGCACAAGCCAAACTTTTCTCGGCACAAAACAACCAGGAAAACTGTCTTTACAACTAATTACTTTGTCAGAGTGCCAACTGATCAAGTACCCTTTTATTTGTCTTAACTCAACCATTCACTTGTTCTTCTTATTAAATCTTCTTCATCAACAATAGATATGGTACTCAAATAGATAACAATAGTCTCACAAGTTGAGGTTTGACAACAATGACAAAATAATAATTGCTTGCATTGTCACTTTCCAACAGTTGGCTCTATGAGAAAAATTATTATCATAGAGTTTCATCTAAGTGGTATGGCTGGTCATTTTGGAAAGGATAAGACAATAGACTTGATAATAGATAGATACTACTAGAAAAAATTTAAGTGAGACATATGTTGGAATTGGTTTTGTGATGTGTGTTGACATTCATTTTTTTTCATTGATGTCAACATATGTTTCAATGAAAGTCCCATATAGACTAGTTATAACTAGTACATGGAAGACTGGTAGATGTGAACAGATACTATGTAGATGTTTTAGAGCATACAAGAATGGGGATGTATACAAGGATGAGTGGTGATCTCATATCTAAGGTCACTTAGCTTGATATTACTATTGGCAATAGTTACATTTGTTTGTGAAGACTAGGTAAAGAATAGTGACATAGTTGATATCTGAGTTTTTGAGATAACTTGGATGTGAGCATGAGTTATGATTTGTGAGATTGAGGTTTGCAAGAAGACATGTTGGAGAATTTTACTTGTGATTTTTATGTTGTTTTTTTCTTGGTGACATCAGTTGAAGTATGTGATCTTGCGAAGATCTATTTGTGGCCGACTAAAGCAATGAAATATGTTTAGAGGATGGCCAGCATAGATTATGGATCTTGGAGTATAATTAATGAATTGTAATTGATGTTTACTTGTGTAAGATACCATGCATGTATCTTAGAAAGGGTCTATTTAATTGTTTGTACATTGAGAAACTCTTAATGGGCCAACATAATTGTTTATTGTAAAGTTGTATAAAGATGAGTTGTTTATTGGTAAGAGAATATATGTAAATGGAATGTTGAAACTGTGAACTTGTATTTGTGAAGGCTTCTAGATGTATAGAAGAGGTAGTGATTATGATGAAGTTCATTGGAACTGTTTAAGAAAAGAACATTTATATCATTCAGTTCAGTGGTTGTTGTTACTCCTATATTTGTATTCCGGATAGTGATTCCAGAAGGTAGACTTAACCTTCATATTTGAGAACTATGCTTGGGAAATGAGCCTCTTATTTCTCTTGACTCCTAAAAGGTTTTATTATTTAATAGGGACTATGTACTGTATGTAATAATCAGCTCCTAACAGTGATAAATCTCCTTACAGGGATACTATACTTTCAGTGCATTATTTGTGGGTGTTAATTCTCACAGGGGTTTTTTCCATTAACGGGATTTCCTCGACAATAAATTCATGTGTTATGGTTTTACATTTATTATGTTCATATTTTCATTATGTATATGATTTACGAAGTATAAAGTTTAATTTTATTTGGCTCATAACTGATTCACCCCCCCCCCCCCCCCCNTTCCCCCCCCCCCCCCCCCTCTCAGTTGGGTTGGTGGACTATTATTGCTAACAATTGATATCAGAGCTTGTGGTCATTTGAGAGAAATCTTAACAACTTGAGAAGATCCTGAAGATGGCGTACTACTAGAAGGATAGTCAGAAATTTGATCCTGAAATTTTTGATAGTTGGAAGAATAATATGAGAAATAAACTACTCTACTTAGGAGTTTATTACTATATTATTATTAAGAAGGATGAGAAAATCAATACTGAAGATGAATTAGAGACCATAGATGTAGATGAAAAGAATTTATTCAGTTGTAATATGGTAACTAGAGAAGAATTGATTAGTGCACTCTCTGAGGGTGAATTAGCAGAGGTTAATGACTTGAATTATGCACACAAAATATGGACAAGAATGGAGACACTACATATGAAAGATATAAGTTTACTAAGGAAGAAAAACTACAGAATTGGAAGACTAAGATGGAAATTTTAAGAATGAAATATGATTATAATTCTAAAGCATATGTGTAAAGGGTTAGAAAGGTTGTTACAAGAATTAGAAACTCAGGAGCCACATATACTAAAGAAGAAGTGATCACAAAAGATTTCAAATCTTTGACACCTTTTTACAAAAATAAAGTGCAAGCAATAGAAGAGATCATCCCTTTGTTAACGAAATTCAATAATGAGGTATTGATTGCCAAGTTGACCATCTTTGAGGTCCCTAAGATGGGAGATACTTTACCTAAGGTGGAATCTATATTCAAGGTGACTGCGCAAAATGACAAAAAGGCTTTATCAAGTCTTGTGAGCACTAGCAGAGATAAGCGATGTGCAGATCTTGGTGAATATGTTGAGGATTGGGAAAAGATAGTATAAGAGGAAAGGAAACTAGATGAACTCATGGATTTGATCGCAAGAAGAGAAAAGAGAGGTAGTGGTAAATTTGAGGGAAAGTTATGCTTGAACTTATTTTCATGTAATAAGATTTTTCATTTTGCATCTAGATGTCCTACAAGGGTTCCTAAGAATAAGCCTAATTTTCATAGACCAGGATATTCTAAGGATAATGAATGTTACTATGCTAGTGAAGGTGTGTGTGATGATTATATTGTGGATTATGATGAATTTGGATTTATTTCTATTAAAGATGAAGAACCTATTCATGAAAAAAGAGCCTTAGTTTCTCATGTTGAAAATAAATCTAAATGGGTAATAGATAGTGATTTCTCACATCTTATGACTAGTGATAAAATTAAGTTTGTTCATCTATGTAAATATGATGGTGGTCTAGTCAGATTTTTTGATAACAGTCCAAAATTGATCATTGGAGTAGGTTCAATTACTCTTGATTGTAAAACTAATATGGACAATGTATTTCTTGTCGATGGACTTGAGCACAACTTGTTGAGTTTTGGACAACTTGTAGACAACATATATCATTTAAAGTTTAATGATGGAAAATGTATTATAAGAAGTCAGTCAGGAGAATTTATCACATCAATTACAAAGTCAAGAGGTAATGTGTTTGAATTGAATACTACAGAGGCTACTTGTTTTATTGTGAAGGCCGATGACAATTGGTTATGGCATAGAAGGTTTTTTCATATAAATTTTGACAAATTATGAAACAAAGTATGACAAATACAGTCAGAGATTTACCAAAAATTGTGAAGCCCTCTAACACCATGTGTAGAGAGTGCGTGATGGGGAAATAAACTAGAAGCAGATTTCATAGAAAATCCTACTCCGCAAAGGGGGAGTTTGATCTGGTACATACAAATCTATGTTCTCCTACAAGAAAAATATCTTACTATGGAGAATGGTATTTTATACTCTTTGTTGATGATTATTCTAGGATGATGTGGGTTTCTTTTCTTAGAGAAAATTCTGAATCTTTTGATAAGTTTAATATTTTCAAAGGAAAAGTTGAGAAGAAATCAGGTCTCAAGATAAAATAGTCGAGGTCAGATAGAGGTGGATAGCTTACATCAGATATGTTTAATACTCACTATGAAGAGCATGAAAATATAAAGATAAACATCAGCTCCTTGGAGATCACAACAGAATGGGATTGCAAATCAAAGAAATAAAACTATACTAGATGTTGCCAAGACTATATTTTTTGAAGGAAATGTGTCGCATGTGCATTAGAGAGAAGCTGTTGGTACTGTAGTCTATACTTTAACTAGAATTTAGGTCATAGAAGAACCTAAAGAGACTCGTATTTTTGTAGTTAAGAGGATATTTATGTAACTTAAGGGAACATTGGAATATGGCTTATCACATGAAAATTCTAATAATTTTACTTTGTTGGCTTATCCTGATGTTGATTGGGTAGGAAATGTTGATGACCCGAAGAGCACAAGTGGTAGTGCATTTTTCCTTGGAAAAAGGTTTGTTTCACCGTTAATCAAGAAGCGGGATTGTATAGCTTAGTCTATTATTGAATCAGACTATGTTGTTGCTCCTATAAATTGTACACATATCGTGTGGATGAAACAAATGTTGAAGGATAGTGGGATTACTTTTCAAGAACCACTACTTATACATTGTCATAGTAAAAGAACAGTGAACATGTCAAAGGATCATTTTATGCATTCAAAAAACAAACACCAATTAATCACATATCACTTTTTGAGAGACATGGTTGTAGAGAAGGAAGTCAGATTGGAGTAAATCAGTACAAAGGAACAAATAGCAGATATATTCACAAAACCTTTGCCAAAAGATGCCTTTGAGTATCTCAAAAGTATGCTTGGGGTGGGAACCCCTCCTCGTAAGAATTAAATGATGCAAAAATGCATCAGTCTAGTACCTATCAGATCTATATCAATCACTTGACTTGATGCTTGGATGCACTCCTTAGGGGCAGTGATCACATAACATATCTGGACATATTTGGGTGGTCAAGCATCTGGTCATAAGGCATGAATATTTGAGAAATATACACTTTGCAAAGGTGGAATGTTCAGAGAAATAAGATAGATATGGAACCCTATTCCATTGATGTCAAAGGGGTAATGGTAGAGGTAGAAAATACCTACTATTTTAGGGGGAGTTGTGAAGAGGATATTGAGAAGATTTTAATACGAAGGATACTATGTAGGTTGATGGATTTTTTCATATGTTTCCTTCAATACTTCAGGGGGAGATTGTTGGAATTGATTCTCTGATAGTTTTTGACATTCATGTTTCTCATTGATGTCAACATATGTTTCAGTGGAAGTCTCAAACAGACTGATTATCACCGGTACATGGAAAACTGGTAGAAGTGTACAGACAATGTAGATACATTTTAAAGAATACAAGAATGGGTATGTATAAAAGGATGAGAATTGACCTTATATCTAAGCTCCCTTGGCTTTATCTTATTTTTGGCATTAGTTACAGTAGTTTTTGTGAAGATTGGGTAAAGAACAGTGACAAAGAAATGTGACAGAGTTGATCTCTAAGTTTTCAAGATAACTTCGATGTGAGAACGAGTTATGGTTTGCAAGATTAACGAATGGAAGAATACATGTTGGAGAATTTTAGTTGTAATTTTTGGGGAAATGTGTTCTTGGTGACGTCAGTTGAAGAATGTTATCTTGCGAAGATCTATTTGTGGCCGACTATAGCGATGAAATGTTTTTAGAGGATGGTAAGCATGGATTACAGATTTTAAATAATAATTGATGATTTTTAATTGATGTTTACTTGTGTTAGGTACCATCTGTATCTTAGGAAGGGTCCATTCAATTATTTTTACAATGGGAAATTCTTAACAGGCTCACCTAATTGTTTATTGTAGACTTGTATAAAGAAGATTTGTTTCTTGGTAAGGGAATATGCAAGCAAAATGTTGAAGCTGTGAAATTTTATTTGTAAATTTTGTTTCATGTAGAGAAGAGTTAGTGATTGTGATGAAATTCATTTAAACTATTTAAGAAAATAAAGTTTCTATCATTTAGTTCACTAATTACTATTACACCTATATCTGTATTTGAGATAGTGAGTCCAAAAGGTGGATTTAACCTTCACATTTGGGCAGTGTGCCTAGGAAGTGGGCTTCTTGTTTCTCTTGACTCCTTACATGGTCTTTCATTTAACAAGGCTGTGTACTATATATAATAATGAGTTCCTGCCATGGCTCAATCTCCTAGGAGGGAATACTATACTTTTAGTGCATTATTTTTGGGTGCTCATTCCCACCCAGGTTCTTTTTCCCCCTTAATAGTGTTTCCTCGACAACAAAATCTTGTTTATGATGTTACATTTGTTATGTTCATATTTGCATTAAGTATATGATTTACAAAGTATAAAGTTTAATTTTATTTGACTCAAATTATTCACCCCCCTTCTCAGTTATGTTGGTGGACTATTATTGCTAACAAGATAACTAGGTATATGGAGAGGTGTAGAATTTTTCATGTAACTAAAGGTAACTTACAAAATACAAAGTTATCTATACCAATACTAGTACCAATAAAAATGTGGACAAAAATGAGAATGGATTTTGTATTTGGGTTGCCAAACACATCACAAGGTAATGATTCAATCTTTTTTGTTGTCTGTAGGCTCCCAAAGATGGCTCATTTTATTGCTTTCAACAAATCTATTGATGCTACAAGGGTAATATAATTGTTCTTTTAATTTTTTTAAAACTACATAGTGTTCAAAAAATTATCACCTTTGATCAGGAGACGAAGTTACTAAGTCATTTGTAGGGGAATTTATGGAAGAAGATGGGGATAAATTTATAGTTTAGTAGTGTTGATCATCCTCAAATTGATGCAAAAATAGAGGTGCTCAATCTGAGTTTGGGTCATCTGTTAAGATGTATTCTTGGAGAAAAGCCAAAATAATGGGATTTGGCACTACCCCAGGCATAATTTTCCTATAATGGTTTAGTAATTAGTTCAATAGGTAAAGAACTATTGTAATTTTTCTATGGATAAAATCCTTAGGGTGTTCTAGACTTGGTACAAGTTCCACTGGGTGATAGAATCAATGATGATGGAGAATCATTTTTAGAACACCTCCACCAATTTTAGGAAGATGTAAGGTAGAAGTTACAGGAAGGTAATGAGAGGCACAAAGCTAAAATAGATGTTGGTTGTAGATATCAGGTATTTATTGAAAGTGATCAAGTGATTCTCTATGTACGAAAGGATAGGTTTCCTATACGTACATATCACCAATTGAAATATAATAAAATAGGCCTGTACAAAAATCTCAAGAAAATCAATGTCAAAGCCTATTAGGTAGATTTACCTATTGGACTTGCTTTTTTCCCTTGTGTTTAATGTCTCTGATTTATACACTTTCAGTGTTGAAGATCATGCTACTGATGGTGAGGAAGTGAATTGGCAATCGACAATTTCAAGCAAGAAAAGGGAAATGATTGCATAGGTTTTAGAGAAGAAGAATGTTAATACCTTCCAAGGTGAATACAACAGATGTCTGGTATAGTGGGAATGTTTAACACACAAAAATGGAAGAGTGATTAAAAAGTGGGAATTGAAGAATCTTCATAAGTCAAAATGGAAGCACTTTGAGGAAAGCAACTTGCAGGAGCTATGTTCTTTTCAACTAGAGGAGAATGATGCAGGAACTTCTCAAAGTCATAACTTTTGACTCGATTTTCTTTTTGGGCTGAAATTTTATAGGACAATACATTTTATATATTTATTAAAGATTCCAATAGAATCTATTTTATTATACCAAATCTCATCGTGTTTCTAAGGTCAAATTCAACCATATATGACCTCAAAATTATTTTTTACCATTTTTCTGAGATTTTCCTATTTTTGTTTTTTAAATAGCTTACTTTTTATGTATTTAGTTTCTTATAAATTTTGAGACTGATGCCACTTGAACTAAATCTAGATAATTGGAAATTTTAGTAGCTTTTGGAGTTGTTTTAAAAATTACCAAATTTGGCAAAAAAAAATAAAAAAATTCTGAAGATTTGCCAAAAAGGGTAGTTTTTACTTTGTAGTTCAATGGATGGTTTCTTTCTTTGTAAGGGAAGATTAGTCAGAGAATAATGAAAAAGAATTGGAATTTTAAAGCCTACTCTATTTTTGTTTCCTTTTATGTTTTCTTTTATAGAGAGTTACACAAGCTAATTGAGCAAAATTCTTGAAAGGAATTGGCACCAACACTCATTTGGATAAGGACAATAAATGAGGAATTCAATTGTTTCATAAAATTTATTGAGCCAAAGAGTTCTTTATATTCCCCAATAATATGATTTTCCAAAATTTTGCAATATATTTCAAAGAAAAATATAGGGCATGCAGCAAGGTGTGATACTTTTTTACCTTCAAATATAATAAAGCGTACTGAACCTTCCTTTCCAAATGAATCTTGGTATAGTAATGGTTTATGTTTCTTAAGACAAGAAAGGGTGGTTTTCTTAAAAATTTGTATTGGCAATAGAATTCAAAAATCTAATCATTAGAGAGAAAAGAAGAAAATAAATCAAAGGCTTCCTACATGACATCTTCATCTTCATCATAAGTCCTACCATTAAAATTGATGGAATGATTACTATTAAAGGCATGATGGTTGAGGATTAACATATGAAACAAAAAAAAATTGCATTCTACTCACGACTTTTGCCCAAATGGCTCTAGATCTTTTCTTCAAGAACTCTTCTTATTTCATAATGATATCATGAAGTTTAGAGAGGATCAAAATTTCTTAATTCACAAGGGTGCTAGAAGCTCCCTAGGATTTAATTTGAACATGAATATTTTATAATTCACTCTTTAGAGGGCTCTTTATGTTAAAGATATGACCAAAAGATGATTTGCTCCATCTTAAAATATTTGATTTAACTGAAGCCAATTTCTTAATGGCACAACTATTCCTATAAAATGAATGGTTTACCATTATCAAATTTTACTTTTTAGGTCAAGGTTGTGGGTCCACATCTTCTCAAATATAATAGGAAAATATGTTGGCGGTGGGCGAACGTCCCTCGCGAGATTTGTGACATGGTTTGATAGCCTCCTATGGATTCTATAAGTCTAGTGGTTTTATCGGGCATTAACAGGTTGATCTTTTGGTGCAACAACATCCACTATTTTTAACAAGTGGCATCTGAGCTTGATCACAGGTTTGAATCATGCAGGCCATGGTGAGTGATGCTGGGAGGGGGATTGGTGGTAGTGGGATAGCATCCCTCATGAGATTCATGGCATGGTTTAACAACCTCCTATAGATTCTATAAGTCTAGTGGTTGTAATGGGCATTATTAGGTCGATCTTTTGGTGCAACGACAACCACTACTTGTAACAAAATTCTTCTTCAGACACCCATTATCAGCTAAGAATCTAATAGGAAAATGATCTGAATGAATACGAGAAAGAGTTGAGAGACGGAATGCCCAAAAGTTGGGCAAAACACAACTACAATTTTTTTTTTCTGAAAGACAATGATAACTATGTTTGCACAAACACAAGTCTCTAAGTTAACTACAATTTATGTTTATAGTTGCAAGTTTCATGGTTGACTAATTTTGAATAAGAATCCTTGACTTGTTTAAAATGGTTCATGGGTACTAAAATGAACCTCTAATGTTAAATAGTTTAACCACTTGTAAGTTGATTAGGTTTGTTTAAGTATATAGATGAATACAACGTCTAACTGAATTATTTAATAGTATAACTTATCTAAACACATTAAATGATTTCTAAAGTAACATATTAATTTAACAAAACTTAGATAATAATCTGTTTAAATCATATTATGGATGTCTAATTGATTAAAATATTAAATTGTTTATACTAAATTTTAAAAAGGATAACCCACATAAATTAATTCTAATATATTTAATAACCTATATCAACTTTAAATTTTTTCAATCTAAATTCCTTTTCAAAATTTAAATAATAATATTCTCAACCCAAACATTTTAATGAATGCCAATCTCTTTGATTTTACTGAAAATAAAATAATTACTTTATTTAAAATTGAGGAACATAATACTTTAAGCTATTTTAAAATCCAATTTAATTCATACATAAAGTAAATAAAAATAATACCAATTCATTTAATTAATAAATTTTCTTCTAGAATATACTAACCCACTAAGTCAACATTTCCAACTTTAAGTCCTAATGGGTTAGACCTAACCTTATTTGATTAACATTAATTATCTAATTATGAACTATTTCTAGAAAGTTTTATCTCTCAAGTAAATATTTTACACTATAAACCCTATTGTAATCTATTTGGAATCCATCCAATCTAACCTCTTTTTATAAAAAAAATCAAATCTAATACTTTATAAATATAACCTACATCATTTACTAAATTCTAAATGTGCGTCTGTATTTATTTTGGTAAATTATTTTATTATTAATCTCTGTGTGTTTTGTTTTGTTTTTTAGAGCAGGGTGGAATTAGGGTTTGAAAACCCAATCTCGACCAAAGCCGAAGGCAGCGGAAGAGAAGGGAAGAGTCGTAGCAAACCCTTGGGCGGCATTGTGTAAGCCACGGCCGAGGGCATGAGAAAAGAAGGCGGGCGGAGGATTTTAAGCCACGCGGTGGCGCAGAGGCCAGGTGGTGGCGCAGAGGCCACGCGCGGGCAGCAAAGGCGACATGTGGTGGAAGAAGCCATGGGCATGAGCAGAGTGGAGAAGGGTAGGGTGGGCGCAGGAAGCGGTGCTACCTGCGCGGGAGGGTTTGAGTCACGGAGTGGAGGATGGGAGCAGGGTGGGGAGTCGCCGCTCCACTATGTGTTCACAATGGAGGCCGCGCACAGCCCCACAGTGGCGGCGAGCTTCCCCCTCCCCGCTGTAAGGAAACACGGGTAGGGGAAGGCCTTCGGCCCTCACCTCCAAACAAAAGTTTTTTTTTTTAATCTCGATTCTCATAAAGAAAGCGAAACACATGCAATAGGTAGGGCAAAAATTTTGTATATAATCTTTTAAATTGGTTACTAAAAAAATATTATATTAAAAGAAAAACAAAGGTTAAGATGCATATATATTATTATACATATGCAACTATATACAGGAAGGTTGAATAAGAATATTTAAGCTGTGAGTTTACCCTTGTTATGATCTTCCCATATATATACTCTATTTGAATAAATCCAACATTATGGAAATAATTTATGTCCATAATTTATGTCATTTAAAGAACAAATAGAAAATTATTAATTAAATAAAAAGAAGGATTTTGTCTTCAATTAATTCAAATTAGAACTTTACTATTGCTTACATCCAGTATATAACTATAGATAATTACATGAGATTTTTAATGAGCCTATGTCATAACCCAAAAATTGACTATTTAATTATCGATGGAAAAGAAATTGGATTTCAATTTTTATTATAGAAAGTGAAAATATCATTGACATATCTTACTTCCGGGTATGTATGAAACAATTTTAGAAAAAAACAGGGGAAGTTAGGATAATAACTGTTTTGTTATTTGGGGATTTTGTTTTTGGAAACGGGGCAGGGGGTAGGCAATCGGTATCACTCAGGGAGTACTCGCGCATGCTGGAATGTCTTTTCACATTTTTATGCCCACTGCCAATGCAATTATCAACGCTACGCAAATCCATCTCTTTGCCATTTTTTCTTCTTTTATCTTCACAAGAAAAATGTTGTGTTTGAGCAGAGAGTGGACATCCAGTTTATAGGTGGAAATGAGTGTGGAATCGCCGTCTGTTTGTACTGATTAAATCCAGAAACTAGGAAGAGAGTGGACATCCAGTTTATAGGTGGAAATGAGAGTGGAATCGCCGCATGTTTGGACTGATTAAATCTGGAAATGCCAATGTGCATTGCTCACTTTCTCTATAGAATTGTTGATCAGGTCAAACTCTGCGGAAATTTCTTTTCTTCTTTGGGAGATTTTATCCAGAAAGAGGAGACCGCATAGAGAGCGCTCGGAAGGACATGGTGGTTGTGATGAAGAAACAGGGAGGATCAGATGAAGCCATCGAGGCAATCAAATCCTTCAGACACCGCTGCTCTTGCAAACTCAGGAATCACTTGATAATGTTCTATTTGACCTTTATAAGGTATGTACGTACTCAATCTTTCCGTACATCCAATCAGATCTTATGAATGTACTTACTGAAAGTTTCAAATTTTCCATTGGATTTGAAAATTTGATCAAAAATGGTTTGTGGGTATAGATAGTAAAGACTGGATTAAGATATGTTAAGGTGTAAATTGACATATCATGTAGGGACGGTGCATGA
Source organism: Thuja plicata (assembly GCA_018584345.1). Taxonomy (NCBI): domain Eukaryota; kingdom Viridiplantae; phylum Streptophyta; class Pinopsida; order Cupressales; family Cupressaceae; genus Thuja; species Thuja plicata. Next base: position 1,618,994 of record MU228485.1, read on the forward strand.
TGTCTTGTTCTGATCAAGATGATTTAATGCATATGCATTTTTGTCTTTCTTCTGAGTTTAAACAAAGAGATTCATTCAAAAGTTTTTTTTTTATTTGATACTATTTTTGGATTAAGATTGTGTATAAGTTTTTTTTAATTTTTTTTATGAATGCTTATTAGTTCTACTTTTGGGAGCTGTCCATAAATTGATAATTGATTGCAAAGTGTAATTCTGAATGTTTTATCCTTGAGTCGACATATCCTTGAACTTTCTATCAAACAATTCTCATATCTTGTTTGTGCATCCAAGTTGCGCATACACAATTACTACCTCTTTGCCAACAATAATATTTGACAAAAATAAACGTACAGTGATTTCTTATATGTGGACGTATCAACTTCCGCTATTGGGGTGTTTTGTTTTCTTGTCTTATGTTCTACCATGATCATTCTTTTAATGTTCATCTATCCTCTGTCATGTATAAACTTCTAGATTTCTTTGTTAGGCCATGCATTTGGGGGTACCGATTAGTTCCATTATGGATTTAGTGGTATTCTTCCAGTTGTGATTCCCTTCCAAGGCGTATTTAACCATCCAATTTGTTGTTGTGTTGGCTTCCAAGTTACCTAAATAATGACTTATAGATGATCTATATCTCTGTATAGAATCTGAGACCCAAATTGTGAAATAAATCCTCATTATTAGAGAGAGGTCTAGAATTATTTTCCTCCTGTATCCATTGAGATTATGAAACTAAGTTTTATCAAACACAGAAAATAAGTAACCATCTTGTTCCTTGGTAATTCTTCCTATGAAGAAATGGACTGTTCAACTAAAAATCTTATATTTTTTGTTATAAGATAGATCAGATAAATTATTTATTTTGATATCTAGCTTTCCGGTTGAACTTCTTGAGCTGAAATGAAGGAGAAATATAGTTTCAATCACCTTTAATAACTGCGATGTTAGTTATGCCAAACTTTTATTATGGATATAAATGGAACATAAGTTAATCCGTCAAACCTATCAAGCTAGCATGTTCTATAAGGCATTCTTATGTCAGTCAGTCGATGACTCTTGTAAATCTCTATTTCTTTGTAAGTTAAGATCTTATGTTTATTGCACTTCGATAGATTGGTTGAAGTCTCTCTTTTTCTTTCATTAATTCGACAACTTGGTCGAATTATTTTATGTCTTTAAAGTTTAGTCAGTCGATGACTCTTGTAAATCTTTGTTTCTTTGTAAGTTAAGATCTTATGTTTATTGCACTTCGATAGATTGGTTGAAGTCTCTCTTTTTCTTTTGTCAATTCAACAACTTGGTTGAATTCTTTTATGTCTTTAATGTTTTATGACATGTTACATATTGGGTGTTTTCGATAGTTGGACGACACTCTTCTTTACTATGGCTATTGTGTTGCATAATTTATTCTGCAGATTTTGGTCATACCTTGTTTTTCCTTCTTAAAGTTAAGGAAAATCATTTATTTGTTTGTCAATGTGGGGTCGACATTTGACTGTGTGGACTAACTCCCTTGTCTTGTGGATATTTCTGATGTGGAACCTTTGTCGAGGTCGCAGTCCTTACATATGGTATCAGAGCCAGGTTCCACTCTAGGGCCTTGAGTTCTCTATGCTTAGTTGTGACCCTTAGTCGCACAATCAGTGTAAGTCAACTAATGCTCAGTCTATGTAGATAAGTTATAGTCCTATGTGTTGATCATTGAGACTCCTAGTCATGGTTTCTCCTGACATAAAGGAAAGGATGACTTTTGTGTTGAGTTAAAGAAGTGAAAACAATCACTTTCAGGACATTACCTCTTGCATGTGTGTGAGAGGCTTCATGGTTTTCCTTGCTTTCCCCCTAAACTATAAATATGAAAATATCTTTGAAGTGCTTGAAAATGGTGTACTTTTGATTGGTGTAATTTTGTTTGCTCAAATTGGAACTATGGTGTGAGTAATGCACTTAAGGTTAAATGTTTATTTCTCTGCTTGTGTGAAGCAAGAAAAGGCAATAAATCTCGATGATTTATTGGTTCAGTTAATTGATGATCAACTTTTACACTAAGGATATGAATATACATGCCAAAGATTGACGCTAGGATGAATGAAAATTATATTTGTATGTATGATATTGTGCAATGATACATTTTGCATGTGTGATGCAAGGGAAAGAAAATGAAATGACGAGGTAGGTCATTTGAGAAAAATACTATGGAACTAAATTTTCATGAGATTCTTTGGAAAATAACCTAACATATCATCCATTAAAAAACACCATGAAATTTTTCAAAAGTAATTACACGATGCAAGGAAAAAAAAAGAAAAAGAAAAAGAAAATAGATAGAATTATCAATGTTATGTTGCATAGACCAATGGCATGTGTTGCAATATAGTGATGTAATCTTTGAGAAATATGTTTTTCAAGTGTTTGGTCATGTTCTTAAGCGCACATTGGACGCAAGGTGTCATGTAGCATATACTCCCTCCTTGTGGCTAGTGTTAGTCACTCTGTATATGTGGTTTCATTTTCAATTGGTTATGTTATTTTCAGCCTTGATGAACTTGAAAGTAATGAAGGGCTAGCTTAAAATTTTTAAGTTTCCTTGATACTATCTAGCCACCAAATTTTATGTATTTATCGAATATTGTTCTTGTTCACATTTATTTCTTTTGATTTTGCTCATCTTTGTGATTTTGAGTTGAAATTTGTGAACTTTGGATTTGAGATTTCTTATGATCTTGAGATGGCTAGGATGTGTAAATTTTATGTTGCTAGTCTTGTGATGTGAAGTGATGTTCTCTATCAAGTTCAATGTGGAACATTGATAGAATGTATAAGGGAGCAAATTGTAAAGAACATACCATTCTGATTGCTACCTTGCTTGAAATATGTTTTTATCACATGAACGGAAATTTCAAAGTACATTACCATGAACATGGTTATGATTATTAGATATCCAATGCAAGAAATAATTAGCATTGATGAATATGCTTGATGTGATTTTTTTATACTATGAGGAGCAGTGCATGGATATTCTTGAGATGAAGGATTCCATTAGAAGGGTATATTTTATGACCCTAGTATAGTGTTACCAGCACATGGGTAATGATGTATGAGTAATTACGTGAAATTATAATTGAGGTATTCAAACTCGACGTATTATTTTGATGCACTCGATGTTAGACAAGAAGGTCGGTGTCTCTTGATGAAAATGGACTAGAATAATTTTGTGTTAATACACTATTGGTGTTCTTTACAGAATGGTCAAAAACTCCTTCCTATGTATTATGTTTTACTTGGCCAGATGGCTGAAATTATGTGTTTGCCTATGATGAATGAGATTGTTCATGATGAAAGGCATGATCCTTTGACTAGTTGACTTATTGTGTTCTTTCCACGTATCTCTTTAATACATTATCGTATGAAAATAAATTATATGATATGCATGAGTTGCATTGGAAAGGTTACCTTCCGATGAGGGGTGTTGGATGTGGACAAAACAAGGAAGGGTAGAAGTGATGTTTCCTTTTTCACTCTACTCGCCAGTAGAAATTTGGCATTAAAATACTTTGGCCAAACTTGTTTGCATATTTTTTATTAAATATGCTGCCTATGTTTCATCTCCCTGCCACATCCGTGATTATGTTCTACATTCTAGGCATATGTGCTTTGTAGTTAGTTTTGTGGATGCACCAGATACCCCTTGCCTTTTGTATTTTTTTATAGGCTGCAAGGTTGGGAATTTTGTGAGGCAGTAGAATCCCAAGGATGTGTAAGGATTTATGGTTGGGCAGAAAAATGCCTGAGCCACACTCCCATCTCGAGATAGCTAATGGATATTCGTTTGAGGCCTTATGAGACAAGGATTTTTAGAGGGACATTTGTCCGAAGTCTTATGAGACGAGGATTTTTAGATTGAAATTTCTTTGAGGTCTTATGAGACAAGGATTTTTAGAGGGACATTTGTTCGAGGTCTTATGAGACAAGGATTTTTAGAGGGAAATTTTTCTGAGGTCTTATGAGATAGGGATCTATAGAGGAACATTGGTCTGAGGTCTTATGAGACATGGATCTATAAAGGGATGAATTGTCTGATAAAACTTATGTATCTTGTTTCTTCATTGAATTTAATGATCTTTATTCTGATGTATATTCTGTATGTATGACATATTTGATGCATTTTATTTTATGTAATGATGAATTATCAGGATGTATTGAAATACTTATGCCTTGATTAAGAACAACTATATAGATAAAATTATGAATGCTTATTTATGTTAAGATGTAACAATTATTTGACTCATATTGTCTTAGAGATGAAAACATATTTTTTTATGATGTATTTAGTTAAAAATTCTCTATTAAGTACTATAGTGATGAGATGGGCATGAGGGCCTAGGTCGCATAAATGGAAACTGGACCCACTAATCTTACAGGTGATTTGTGAGCATGCATGGCTGATTTTCTCACGTAGAGCATACCACATGTTCTAGATGATATGTAAAATGATTATTTTAGTTATTTAAGATCAACTTATGATCTAAATCTAAGTTGAGTTAATAAATTACAATCTTTATATGATTATGTTGTCCCTTGATAATGAAATTTAAAATATTTTCTCCTTTTGAGGTATTGACATTGTGAATGATCAAAAATTATTGTGAGTGTAAACATATGAGTATGACAGAAAATTAATATGAAGCATCCAATAATGTGGTCAATTTAATGGGGTGCCAGGGTATGGTAAAGAAAGCACAAGTATGTGGGTGCTTTGTTTTGATTTTAAGGTAATATGCAGATTTATTTATGAAAGCGTTGAAATAAGGGGATGTTAGATTTTAATTTGATTATGATAATGACATGAACTGATGCTTTGGTATTGTTCCTATGAATATAACAGATGGAATGACACATAATAATAAAGAGGAATATTGTCGGAGAGAGGTAGCCCAACCTTCAAAAACTAGAAGGTAGTAATGGAATTCGTACAGTCACTAGAATTTGTCTATGGGGTAAAAGAACAATAATATGTCACCCTTTTATAAAGGAAAAGGCTAACAAAATCAAAGTTGTTAAGCTTCAATAGTATAAAAGTGACATTTATGTTTGGAATTTGAAGATGATGTAAACTAATAAAATGTTTTAAAATGGATGAAGTTTATGATTAATATTTTTAATATTTTTTTTTAATAAGTTTTGATATTTTTTTTAATGTTTAAAGACGATTTTTTAGTTGCAGAAACATAATGAAAGTTAGGGGTCTAGTTCCCGCCAAAACATTATATGTAAATAAACATTTTTTTCGCTAATTTTAAAATATGTTATAGATGACATATATAGCTAGTGCATGAAGAATAAAAATTTGTTTGTGACCTATATTTTCTCTTTTATAACAAGTCAAATTCCAACTCACTTGCAATCGACAGTTTTCATCTCCCACCATATTTCTCATAAAAAATATATCCCAATCAAAAAAAGGAATATATATTCTTGAAGAGGAATCTCTCTTCTAGTGCACCATATGTTTTACAAATTTATTCAAAATGTTTTACTATTTTTTTTCTTTCTCCGAATCAACATCTCCTTGAATGTGAAAATACCTACTTGCAATATTTTTTAATTATAATAGACTATGTTCAATTAAAACACTATAAAATCTATAAGAGATATTCTTGACTATGATCTCTACAAAAGGGTATTTTTGTATTTTAAAAAAAAATATAATTAAAAATACTTAGAGTTATTGAAACGTCACTTTTTTGAAATAATTTTATTTCTACGATAATTGGACTCAAAAGTGGTATAAAACATGCATTTAATAGACATTTCCAATTGAAAAAGTTAAAGAACTTATCTAACTTAACTATAATGAATCTAGCTAGACCATATGTTTGGCCAAAATCAATTTTTAGTTAGAAATACTAAAATTCAGCTGTGCTGATAAGTTATCCTAAAAGGTGACAAATTATTGTGCTTTTACCCTATGATGCTTGGTAACCAAGTTTTATTTGGTTCTTTCTTTAAATGTGTGTGTACACTGTCTTTACAAAAATAATTTGATGAATATGTGTGTTACTTCTTTAAGAAAAAAATATAAATTGAAATTTTGAATGCATGGAGAATTGAGAAGTAGAGCATAATTTCCTTAGCAGGTTAAAGTCATGATATTGCTATTAGGACAAATAATTGTCAATGATTTTTGCATTCTTACACTATCTTGAATGTTGTAAAAAAAAAACAAAGATAGATTACATTTAACGAATTATTTCTCATATGTTTATATTATTTCTCATATGATATGTTCTTATTGATTCATCGGGACGATGCATTGTTTAAGGGGAGAAGGATGTCATAACCCAAATATTGACTATTTAATTAATTATCGATGGAAAAAAATTGGATTTCCATTTTTATTAAAGAAAGTTAAAATAGCATTCACATATCTTACTCCCGGATATGTATGAAACAGTTTTAGAAAAAAATGGGGGAAGTTAGGATAATAATTGTTTTGCTATTTGGGGATTTTTTTTTTGGAAATGGGGCAAGGGGTGGACAATCGGTATCACTCTACCACAGAGTACTCATGGATGCTGGAATGTCTTCTCCCATTATTATGTCCATGTCTAATGAAATTATCAATGCTATGCAAATCCAACTCTTTGCAATTTTTCTTCTTTTATATTCACAAGAAAAATGTTGTGTTTGAGCAGAGAGTGGACATCTAGTTTATAGGTGGAAATGATCGTGGAATCGCCATCTATTTGGACTAATTAAATCTGGAAACTAGGAAGAGAGTGGACATCCAGTTTATAGGTGTAAATGAGAGTGGAATCACCATCTGTTTGAACTAATTATATCCATAAATGCCAATGTGCATTTCTTACTTTCTCTATAGAATTGTTGATCGGGTCAAACTCTGCAGAAATTTCTTTTCTTTTTTGGGAGATTTTATCCAGAAAGAGGAGACCGTGTACAGAGCGCTCGGAAGGACATGGCAATTGTGATGAAGCAATGGGGAAGATCAGATGAATTCATCGAGGCAATCAAATCCTTCAGACACCGCTGCTCTCTGCAAACTCAGGAATCACTTGATAGTGTTCTCTTTGACCTTTATAAGGTATGTGCATATTCAATCTTTCCGTACATTCAATCAGATCTTATGAAATTCCTATTTACTTGCTGAAAGTTTCAAATTTTCCATTGGATTTGAGAAATTGATTGAAAAATAGTTTGTGGGTATAGATAGTAAAGAGTGGAATAAGATATGTTAAGGTGTAAATTGACATATCATGTAGGGACGGTGCATGATGTCTTGTTCTGATCAAGCTGATTTAATGAATATGCATTTATGTCTTTCTGAGTTTAAACAAAGAGATTCATTCAAAACTCTTTTTTTTTAATTATTTGATACTATTTTGGATTAAGATTGTGTATGCGTTTTTTTTTAAATTTTATCAATGCTTATTAGTTATACTTTTGGGAGCTGCCCATAAACTGATAATGGATTACAAAGTGTACTTCTCAATGTTTTATGCAATGCTGAGATCACACTGGCAAAGAATTTATTTCGGCGAATGAAAATCTATTTTCTTGATATCTTGTTGTTACTTCATTCCTTGAGTCGACATATCCTTGAACTTTCTATCAAACAATTCTCATACCTTGTTTGTGCATCCAAATTGTGCATGCACATTTACCACCTCTTTGCCAACAATAATATTTGACAAAAACAAATGCACAGTGATTTTTTATATGCTAGACGCATCAACTTCCGCTATTGGGGCATTTTATTTTCTTGTCTTATGTTCTTCCATGATCACTCTTTCAATGTTTAGCTTTCCTCTGTCATGTGTAAACTTCTGAATTTCTTGGTTAGGCCATGCATTTGGGGGTACCGATTGGTTCGATTATGGATTTAGTGGTATTCTTCCAGCTGTGATTCCCTTCCAAGGCTTAATTAACCAGCCAATTTGTTGTTGTGTTGGGTTATGAGTTACTTGAATAATGACTTATAGCTGATCTTTATCTCTGTATAGAATTTGAGACCCAAATTGTGAAATAAATCCTCATTATTAGAGAGGTCTAAAATTATTTTCCTCCTGTATCCATTGAGATTCTGAAACTAAGTTTTATCAAACACAAAAAATGAGTAAGCATCTTGTTCCTTGGGAATTCTTCCTATGAAGAAATGGACTGTTCAACCAAAAATCTTCTATTTTCGGTTATAAGATAGATCAGATAAATTATTTATTTTGATATCTAGATTTCCATTTGAACTTCCTGAGCTGAAATGAAGGAGAAATATATCTTTAATCACCTTTAATAAATGCGATGTTAGTTATGCTGAAATTTTATTAAGAATATAAATGGCACATAAGTTAATCCTTCAAACCTATCAAGCTAGCATTTTCATACTTTTAACAACAGTGAGACAAAGCCAATGACTGTTTGTGGCCTAATAAATGGAGTCTTTATAGGAGCATAATAACATTTCTTTTGCAAAGATTGTGTTTAGTCTACTTCAAAATTTGATTTATGCGACATCTAAGTGTCACACATTTATGAAATCTTTGATGCTTGATTTATGTAGAATTGAGAAATTGAGGTGTTCTGTACTAATGTTAGAAAGGTGATGATTTCTATTGTATAACTATTCTTGGGCAATATGATAGCTTTTGTTATCTTTTTTTAGGAATATGATAACTTCTGCATGACTATGAGTATTTTTGTGGATTTGCATTTGGATTCCATGAACTCAGTTTGATTTTCCTACCTTAGTTATGAAAGGAATATTTCTATTTGGGAAATGTTTTGGATTCCTTAATGTACTTATATGTGTAATTCAAAGACAAAGAGTATGATGCTTTATGAGTTTTGGTAATTATCTATTGTAACAAAGATTGCATAGTTATGATTTTGGAACCACCTCTGATTGTTTTATATGAGATAGAAATGAGAACTTGCAAATGTTTAGACTACTCAGAGAAGGATGTGGTTTTCTAAGGCATTGGAATTCTTTAATTTCATTATATAAAGTTTGTAATTTTATATGCACCAATTCCATTACTCCTCACATTTTTGCTTTTTTAGACTACCTCGAGCTGGGCTAGGTATCTTTTATGTCAGGAAAGATTCTGGGGAAGCGTAACTGCTTCATGGTAGGGTGGAAATGCACTCCTTCAATATTCTTGCTTGATGTTTTGTGTGTAGCACGTCTCTGGAGCTCCTATCAGGAAGGTAATCTTGTATAGCATATTATGCATCTTTGTATTGACCATTGGTCTATTGTATTTATATTGCACTCTTATGGAAATCAGTCGATGAATCTTGTAAATTTTTGTTTCTTTGTAAGTTAAGATCTTATGTTTATTGCACTTTGATAGATTGATTGAAGTTTCTCTTTTGCTTTTGTAAATTCAACAAGTTGGTCGAATTCTATTATGTCTTTAATGTTTTATGACATGTGATGTATTAGGTGCTTTTGACAGTTTGTCTACAGTCTTCTTTACTATGGAATCATGTGTCGCATAATCTATTATGCAGATTTTGGTCGAACCTTGTTTTTCTTTCTTGAAGTTAAGGAAAATCATTTATTTGTTTGTCAATATGTGGGTTCAACATTTGACTGTGTTGACCGACTCCCTTGTCTTGTGGATATTACTAATGTGGCACCTTTGTCGAGGTCACAATCCTTAAAACCTATATGTTTAAAGTAGGGTGGATTTTTCCCTTAATGCATTAAGAGATATTTTCACTCTAACTAAATTACTTTTAATCTAATGAATGGAGTGTTTATTTAGATTATAAGATTCAATCAGTTCCATTTATTTGAAACTTGTGTATCAATAAAATAATGAGTAATTTATTATTTAATATACTTTAGAAAATTACAATATAAGCCATTTAAGATAACTATTATAACAATAACCATTACAACTCATAGGTTGAAAATCTATTTTTCTTTTGATTCAAAAAATACCCCTTTCTATAGAATTCCAAGTCTCAAATTTAAAATGGTTACATCTTTACAACTTCCTTACATTTTACTGAACTCAATAATACAACATGGGTTCAAAACATGTCCTTATTTACAGAACCCTACTAAGTGGATTTGCAACAAGACTTCCTCACAATCCTTCCAATGTAGTCTAGCAATTTCCTGCATAAAGAATAATGGGTTGACCATGGAGGCTCACCTCCCAACCTAGGCCTTTTCAAGGCCACCCCCAAGATTAGGGATCCATAATTGAACAGAGATACAAACAAATATACACAAGACTTAAACAGTTAAAAAGATCAACAAGAAAATTGCCTTCCATGGTTTAACAAAAAGAAGGTCTTCAAGATGAATTTTCAAATGTGGGGTCGTAGTGGACTTGCTCAGGAGGAGAAGCCAAAGAACAATATACTAAAAAGAAGCCACACATGGACTTGAACAAACCAACTTTCTCAAGATGCAAAACCATCGCCTCCAACCATCAAATATTCTCTTTATGACCCCTTGGTGCCCTCAGGCATGCTTGGCATCATGGGGACTAATAACACCCACGTTCATCCCTCCACACATGGGAGACACTACACTACCTGATGTCTCAACCTATCACCCCTTCAAGGTTACTCTTCCCTCCCACGGGTGAGTGTGCCATGGAGACTCCCAAAAAAAGTCTAAGCACAAAATGAAATATAAAATAAGAATGAATTAAAAAAAACATACATGGAATAAACATAACTACATACAAGACTACATTAAAGGAGATATAAGCTATCTACATACATAAGAAACATCTATTCTTCTTTACACTAATAAGCCTACCTCAATCCAAGATATTGAAAAATGAATGGTGGTTTGTGAAATGCTTTTCCTTCCAATACTTCTTGCTTCTCTCAAATCCTCTTTCTAAACTGAACCCGTCTCTAAAGGTATAGAGTGGGTGAACACCCAAGATCTTATTAAAATCTCCCCTATAAAGGCCTTCTCCCTAAAATATAAAGAATCATTAATGGGAATGAGACCCTAACCCATCCAATCTCCTCTATTGCATTCCTTCTCCATAAATGGAATTAAATGCATACAAGGAAAACAAAAAAAAAAGGATGGCTTAACCAAAATTTTCCAACTCTTCAAACTCGTCATTGTTCAATATGGAGACTTTAGGGATATCATAAATGAGTTTAAAGGATCTTAATGGGCTGAAAATGACCCCTAACCCCCAAGGTACTAAGTGAAGTAGTTAGTTTTGACCCTAGTTACTCTCTGGAAGCCCAAATAACCCTCTTAGAAACTCCACCCAAAGTTAACTCACGAATTTCAACTAATGTTGACCCATCTAGAAGATTCCTAACCCAAGGTAAGCTTGGGTACTACACTAGGTAACCCTCTGCTTACATTTATTAGCCATGCCAACACATAAGTACTTACATTTGTCAAAATTGACACAACATATTAAAAAAAGGCATGACTTAATTAACAATAACATTCTTGAATTTAAATACAATCAAACAAGTTACTTTCGTGAATAAAGACTAAACAAAGAGGTTCATGTCTCTGCATATAGATAGAACCTTAGTATTCATGGAATTCACATAGGTTGAATTTTGAGTCCCCATTTTAGATCCATGGTCAATTTTCCTGCACACTCATTGGACACATTAGTAGGTCCAATATAACATCATATAAAATATAATGGAATTTATCATGCACTAACAGTTGCATTTAAAGAATAACTCTTTCAAAAATTAAACACCATTTGCATTTAATTAAATAAGCTTGACATGATTTCCATAAACTGATTTACATCATGATCTAACATTTACATACTATTCCAATATACTATATCATCAAAACTAAATCATAAACGGAAATCTGCATCACTAACATAGAGTATCACATAGGTACATTGATTACATAATTAGGTATTGCATACAAGCAGAGGACTCAACATATCCATAATGAAATACATGTGTCCCAATAGTCCAACTATATCAAATATTAGTATAAACTATAGAGCATAACAAGATAAAAATAGTGCTAAGATATGACAGGTTAGGGTAGGCCTCACAAGAGCATGCAAGAGTAGAGAGTCATCCAATCAAGGGAGATCAAGGATTGATCTAATTTAACTTCAATAACATCCTACCCATTTCATTTGTTTGACCAAGTGAATGTAGCACCATGTAATTCTATATCTAAAAGACCGAGAGAATTAATCAATTGAAGTAAATAATTCCTACTATGTTCTATGATACGGGCACATCCTTTCTTTTCTGAACTATGAAGTGAGGTATTAAATTATCCATCACTCACCATTTATCTAGATGAATAGAGGTTATAAACCCACACAAAGGACCCCAACAAGGTTTTTAAACCAACTTTGTTTTTCTAGAAATACATATTTGAAACAATCCAAGGATAACCATTTTAAATTAGATTCTCAAACTGAGTTCTCAAACTGAGTGCCAAAATTGTTAGATGAAGAGAACACCACGGTACCATTAACTTCTCTTAAATTCTACAAAAGTTGCAATACCTCCAAAAGCTCCACCCACATCACATCAATTAACACCACAATCTTTGAATAATGCACCATTTTAAAATCAATAAGTTTCCCCCTCTGCATCTTAGTCTCTTAAACAAGTAAAATGTCTAGTCTATGATCCCTTGTAAAAATACATAAAAGATCATGCTTAAGAGGGTGGTTAGGCCCCATAATATTTCATCATATTAATTTCATTTTAAAAAGGGAGTTGAGCTAGTGAGGCTCATCTTAGGGGGAGTTCTCAACATTCATTTTGCAACATCAAACTTACTCTTCTTATAGCATCTTTGAGTAGAAGAAGATCTTCCTACATATTTCAATTATCAACAACAATCCGCCTTCTGCTAATTTCTAGTATTTACCCTATTATATTGGGGATAAGCCTTACAGCTAGATTTAGGTCTGACTATAGTGAAAGGCACTTCCTCCATATCAATCGCACGCGATTTGATCTACAAAATCACCGACACTTCCTCTAAATCCTTTACATTAGTTTTGACCACACTAAAAGACACTTCCTCCATAGTAGTCTCACTAGAGTCTAGGTACATAATCGTCCACTAATGCTCTAAATTGTTAACATTAGAATGATCTTCATCTGAAGAATGAGACCACTAAATTAGTGATAAAAATCTTATCTTTAGGTTGTTCCTCTTCCCCTATAACCTTAGGAATCTCCACTACTAAGTTAACTTCAGAGGCTCTAGGTAGTGTTGACTCACCAAGAGTGTTAATAGGCATAACCAAAACACCATCTAGAATAGGAGCCATGACATCCACAATAGGCCCTTTATCCATTGTTGAATCTACATCAGGTTTCTTTCTCGATACTTTCTTAGAAGCTTTAGCCTTCTTATAGGGATAGTCTTTGGCCTAATGTCCCACTTTTTGACAATCAAAACAAGAAAATAGATTATTGAATGGATATTATTAACTCAAGCATGCAAAGAGATTACTAAATGAATATTATTAACTCAGACATATAAAGAAAGAATGGATCAAATGACTAGACAAAATAAATCCAACCAATTTTAGACTTACTACGAATCCATTGTTCTACGCTACCAACAATAAAAGGACATGTGTCTATACTGGCCATACACAAGTATCTGCTATATATGTTAAACTACTTTGCAGTTTCCTAGGTATGAGGTTTATATATCAACTTGAGAGATAAATCTAGCACTAATTAAGATCAATCTAATAGTAGAAGATATAAAAATGTCTAATTTGAATGTGCGTATTACTTATTTGGCTAGTGGCCCTGTCCCATGTGTCATCTGACTCCATGTTCTCGCTACTATCCTTTTGGTTTAAACTTTTGTAACCTTAACCACGTGTCACGATAATATGTGCTAGCAATGCATAGTCCTTATTCAATAGTTCACTTATTTCCAATTTACACTTCTATGATTCAGTTAAGCCAATATAATATTTCCAAACACAAATGATCATGCATGCGATGTAAAAGGGCAATGACTAGGCACATGGCAACAACCAGACACGCTGAACCCACATTAAAAACAAAGTCTATTTATCCTGCAGGTCTTTGAATGGTCTCCAGCTGTATTGCAAATCTTGTCTATTAAAAATAATATTTCATTTGATAAGGATTTAAGGAATAATGAAAACAATTTTGGACATAATTTATGAAATATATTCCTGAATTGTATTTACATTAAATATTAAACATGGATTCCTCTTATCAAATGGGAAAATATTGTATGAGTTCTTCTTTTTCACTGACATATAATTTATTCACTATAAATGATGAATCAAATCGAAAATCCATAACTAACCAAAGATAAGCATGAGACATGTCCACAGACTTATTACATGGCTGTATAATCAAATCTAAAATTCAGAAGAGTAGATCGAAAATGGTCTAAGACGACAACAATGATATATTATCACTAACAATATATTATACATTCATCAGAAATCAATACATTCATTGTATAGGTTACAGTCGTTTCCAGAAGCTGTTTTGCTTTAAAAAGGCCTTCAAACACTAACATAATATTCAATTGTAACTTCTCAACAGAATCATGAATATGAAGGCACTTAAACCCTTGTGCATGACAAATATAGGTGCACACATTCCAAATACTGTAAATCCTCGATTTCCCGAGCCCTAAGAACATGCATGGCCTGGCTCATCTGTTTCTCAATTTTCACTAAACCAGTTTTAGCTCACATTGAATCCTGAGGATTCTGAGTAATGCCATCATCGAAGTTTCGGGCATAGCTCGAGGCATCATATCCAAATCTATTTCGTGGTCTTGATTTACACATTCTCTTCAGCCTTGAACTTATCTTAGAAAACAAATTCCCCCAATTTACTGTGAAGCACCCTAAATTTGGCTGATCTTCCTCTATCTTTAAACATCTGTAAGGATTATGCTGCTGTCTCTCCATTGAATTCCTCTTTGCATGTGGGTATTCTCCAGTCTGGTCACATTGGTTACATAAACGATGATAGTTATGTGCCCTAAAATTTTCTGCCATGATTTTTCCTTGATTCTTTACTCTATTTCACCATTCCCATCTTTCGCTCCTCATTTTTCTAGTACCATACAATACAAAATGATCCTGTAATCTAGCTCCCTTTATTAATCATAGTTTACTGTGCTTAACCACGCAGAGACACCCAGAGGCCAGTTAAGGTAACATGTACCTAGAAAATTATGAGAGAAATCTCGAAAAATGGTATTTTAAAATGATCTCGAAAGTTCCCGATGGGCTTTCTGATTAATAAATTTAATTCAAAGCTATCATCATAAGCAAGAAAAACTCAAAAGCTCTTGACCTAATTACCAGAGGGAATTCCCTTATCCGCTGATTCAGGTAGGAGAACATTAAGGTTATTGGTAACTGATGATAATATCAGCTGGAATGTTCAAATTAAAATCATAGAATCATGGATATCGACAAGAAATTGTCCAACTCACATGATTAAACGTAGTAAATAAGCTGCAATCGGTTTTGACAAAACCGATTTTCGCGTATTTTCAGAACAGGGACTTGTAATATTTTTCTCGGTATCAACTTAAAAATAACATAATTTGTTGTTATCATGGCATCTGAGTCACAGTACTATTGGGGTGGTTGTTTTTTTCCTAAAAAACATTCGGATCTCATTTTATAAACATTATCTAGGTATAATGAATGAGAAGCGAAGGGGAGAAAGTCGAGTTTATTCGAGAAAGGATTTCAGATGAACCATGACTCAGAAAATATTAAATGATTTTGACTCAAAATTTATACAAACATCATAATTATGCATCGCGTTGTACAATGGTAGCGTGGGATTAAAAAAAATGTATATGTAACATCATATTAAGTCGACATTCACAATTATCCAATTAGGGTTCGAGGCTTACTCACCACATCAATAAAACCAACACATCACATCACAATATAAGACGGACCTTCAAATAATAGGATTTGTTATAAGTCAATAATTGTTGTAAGATAAATTTGGGTGACATAAATACATAGAATTAAGTAGTTGTGCATAGTTTTTGATTGCAGGGAAAAACAGGTTTTGAATGGGGACCCAAAACCCCTTACAAGCTAGATAAAAAGATTTAACATTTAAGCACTCCAAAAAGAAACAGGACTGGAAACCAGTACGCTAAAGCCAAAACTAACAACAAAAACCAAAAGCTAGAGACCAGCAAAAAGGACAGACCACCAGTACCAGAAACCAAAGCCCTAGACAAGCTCCTTGCAAGCCTCGGCAGCTTCCTGCTTCGCTTCAGATATCTTCTTTATTGCTGTATTGAACTCTGAGAGTTCCTGGATCCTTTCATGAATTTTCTTCTTTCTTGCAGATCTAGTGCGTTTTCCGGGGCCATCATCTTCCAGGTTCTCTGTGATTTCCTCTATTTTTTTACTGGGGGACCCAGTATCCAGCTCTGCCTTAATGGTCAGGAAGAAATCCATGGCTGAACCCATAAAATTGTTGTAGTCTTGCATATGTTTTTTCATGGTATTCTCCATGGTTTACTTTCTAGCTTGTAACTGCTGCACATTATTGTCCTCATCATTAGAAACCCTGTCCGCCATAGTTTTAGGGCCAGAATCTAGTTGAGTCTACAGAGAGTCCATCTTAGCAACAATCGAATGGTACTTGAGGTTTAAATTCTTGATCTCCTGGAACACCCATTTCATTAACCGAAAGGAATACATGGAAGCAGCTTTGGCAGTTTGGAGAACCCCAAAGGGGGATCAATCTTTTCGTCCATGTCTTCCCTCAGTAATTGAACATTCCTTTCCTACAAGTCCACCGTTTTGATGAAAGGGATGTTCCGAGAATTGCCAGGGACATTGTCTATCTTCCCCTCATGTAAAGTTGTCTCCTTGGCAGGGGAAGTATTCTCCACCTCCGTCGCATCCTTCAGAGTGTCCTAACCACAATCCATAACAACTTCAAGCCTTAGAGATATAGGCACATCATGGTCTTCAGAACTGTCATACTGAATTGGCACTTTCTGACCTCTGACATCCTCCTCCTTCATCTTATCCTCTTTTTTCTTCCTGCTATCCGAGGTTTTACCTTTGTCCATAGAGCCCGTAGCCTCTTCATTCGTGTTGATATTCTCCTCCGAAACTGAATTCGAGACTGAGGAAGCAGAGTAACTTTCTTCCTCAGTGGAATCAACCATATTATCATAGCCTTCCACACTGTCTGTAGAGGCATCCATATGCATGGTAGTTTCCTTATCCTTCTTTAATTTTTTACCTAGTAGACTCTTATCCTTCACATTCCCATCCCTAATTCTCTTTTTACCCAAACTAGATTTAGATGGGGTTATAACAGGGCTTTCCCTAGCCATCTTGTTAATGTGTTCGACAATTAAAGAATCAACCCTTCATGAAGAATGGGTTTCTTCTCCTTCCTCTTGTGCTTGGAAATGCTAGAACAGAGAGATTGCAAAATATAGAAAGGTAGGGAAACCCTAATTTTATGCCAAAAATGACAGAGTAGAACAAAGTTGTAAGAATGGGCTCTTTTAAACCTACCGTCCAGGGTAACATACTCCATAATCGCCATCATAACAGTGCCCAGATATATTTGAACGATGCTACATCATACCATCCTCTGGACTCTTCTACAAGACTTTTTTTCTCCTCCTTACTCTTGGGAAAGCGCCGAATGGCCTTTCGAGAAACTTTACTGTCCTGAAAGAATTTGATGCCCTTCGTACTAAGCCTAGAAATCTTAGCTGTGAAATCCTCTGTAATGTTCATAGTGGTGCGTGATATGGTAACAACCCCATATTTCCAGGAATCAGCAAATAATTCGGTAGCACTGTCTTTCGCCCCATGCAATTTTTCCATGTAGGTGGTAAGACCACCCTTCTCAAGAATTTCCCAAGCTTCTGGCATTTTTCTCCATTTGACACAGTCCTTCAGCTCTTTGCGGTTAAGCCCACTTCCCATGCTCACACAGCTCTCATAAATGGTAAAAAATGTAGAGAGAATCCAATTGTTACAAAAACTGGTAATATTGGAATTAACAAGGGTAAGCTCGTGTCTATAATTAGAGTTCTTGGGAGAGACACCACTTTTCATGCTCATTTTCCTCTAATTTTTTAAAAAGTTTCTAATCATAATAGCTTCTCAAGATACGCCCAATCGACCCTTTTGCTTCAGGATCTATTGAAGGCCAACTTGGCTTTGATATCGATTGTCAGATTTTTATAATCGTGCCAAATCATGATACCCCTAGCCTTAACTGCATAATTGGCCAGCTCATCCGCTGTACCATTCGCTTCCCTATAGGCATGAGAAATAATAACTTGATTGACAGAATTAATTATGATCCTCGCCTCTTCGATGATCTCCTTAATTGTCCATGATGGCTTAGTCTTGTCACTAATACATTTTAAAATATTGAGTGAGTCACCCTTAATCCACACCTTCTGTGCCATGTGTTTCTTAACAAGTTTTAGTGTCTGAAGGAGGGCCATGGCTTCCGCCACGTGGTTATTTTGCACCCCGATAGGTAAAGCTACTGCAGCCAAGCAATTTTCCATGTCATCACGGATGAGGCCCCCACAGCCTGCTGGGCTAGGATTGCCCTTGGCAGTGCTGTCGAAGTTGATTTTTATCCATCCCGGCGGAGGAGAAAGCCAGATGGCATTCTCTCTAGGATGTGGTTTTTGATTTTCCATCCTAACACCCATATCACCAGCATTGAAATCCCACATTCTGCCAGACATCATCTTGAAGTTTTCCTTAATACTTCTCTTTATCTTCTTGACAATGACTTTTGGAGGAAGCTCAATGTTCCTGAAGACTTTGTCATTGCGTTCTCTCCAAACCCACCATATAACATGGGGAGGAATAATATTCCACAAATGTGTATCAATGGGGGAATCTGCTTTTCGCCACTAATTACAAAAGCTTTCCATGTTATTGGGAATAAACCACTTAATCTCCTAGCATTGTAATAATTTATTCCAAACCTCCCAACCATATCTACAGTCAATGGCCAGATGGGAACCATTTCCTCAGCATTTTTACATAAAAAACATCTATTACTCAGCATCATTCCCCATTTCGGGAGATTGTCAATTGTAAGGATTTTATTCTGCAAAACAAGCCAAAAAATATATTAAATTTAGGAATTAAAGACTTGTTCCACACTTGAGCCCAAAAGGGGAGAGGATTTGGTTGCTTTAATAAAATCTCAAAACATGAAGCAACCATGAAGATTCCAGAAGGAAGAACTCCCCACAGGATATTGTCTTCCCTTGAAATTTTGACCTTCTAGATCACAAGGTCAAGCATAAGAGGTTTTAACATTTCATAAGCAAGGGACAAATCAATCCACACTCCATCTCTCCAATATTCCTTGACCATAGTTCCATATCTCTGAATACACTGATTGATAACAGGATGAAAAGAAGCAATAGAATTTAGAGGATAATCTTTTATCCAACAGTCTTCCCAAAAATGAATTTTTCTGCCATTTCCTAAAAACAACTTAGCCCCTTTAAAAGCCGCATCCTTAGCATTCTGGATGCTATTCTAGATGAAAGATCCTTTCACTTTCAAGTCAATTTTCCATAATTCTGAAATATGAGAAAAGGAGAAGAGGTATTTTTTCTGAATTATGTCATTCCATTCTCTTTTGACACCAAATATTCTCCAAATCTATTTTGCCAACAAGGCCAAGTTGGTAGCTCTAATAGGGCAGATGCCCAGCCCCACCCCCCCCACTTTATAGGTGTGCATACCCTGTCCCAAGAAACTAAAGCCAATCTCTTTTTTTCCTCCAATCCTGACCATAGAAAATTTCTCTAGATTTTTTCAATGATTTTTGCATATTTCCCAGGGATCTTGAAGAGACTGAGAGCATCGACATGGAGACTTTGCAATGATGCTTTAAGGAACTGAAGTTTACCAGCTTGGCTCAGGATAGCTCCTTTCCAACCAGCCAGCTTCCTGTTAAATCTATCAACAATACCCCCCCAGAAAGAGTATGGAGGTTTCAAACCAAGAGGGAGACCCAAATAGGTTGCAGGAAGAAGCTCAATTCTACATCCTATAATTCTTGCAATTCTATGTTGTCTTTCCTCAGGAGTGTTAATAAAATATAAGGAGCTCTTATCCCAATTGATAATTTGACCCGAGCCAAGGGTATAGGTCATAAGAGCCAATTTGATAGTCCTCACTTCCTGAATAGAGGAAAAACCCATTAAGATGGTATCATCTACGAACTATTCATGCGAGCAGGGGATAGAAGTAGAGGAAGGGGAAAGGCCTTTAAAACACCCATTCAAGGCCATCTTCTGAAAAAGTCACCCCAAGAATTCAGCCAAGATAGAAAAGAGGATAGGAGAAAGAGGATCTCCTTGCCTTAAACCCCTGGAAGGTTTAAAAAACCAAGAAGGAGATCCGTTGATCAGAATGGCAGCTGTAGACATACTAATAAGCTGAAAAATCAATTGAAGGAATATTTCTCCAAACCCAAAGGATCTAAGAACTTTGACCAATAAATCCCAATCCACCTGATCATAGGCCTTCGAAAGATCCAACTTGAGGAGGAAACCAGAATTGAGAGAGACCTGGGTAGAGTGGATGACCTCATGGACCTTCAAAATTGAATCAAGAATATGCCTACCATGTACAAAGCCACTTTGTTGTGGGGAAATAATCTGAGCAAGAAGAGTCAACAGCCGAGAGGTAAGAACTTTAGAAAGAATTTTGTACACTAAATTGTAAAGGCTGATTGGTTTAAAAGCATCCATCGAATCAGCACCAGGCTTCTTAGGGATCAAAGCGAGGAAAGTCACATTTATCTCTTAAAGTAGGGATTTGGATCCAAAGAATTCTTTGACTGCATTACAGATATCCACTTCAAAAATATACCAGAATATTTGGAAGAAAAACATAGGAAACCCATCCGGGCCCGGGGATTTGTCACCTTCAAAAGAGAAGACCGCCGCCTTGATTTTTTCCTAAGAGGGAATAGCAACAAGTGCACGATTAGGAGAATCATTGATAATGGAAGGAATGTTATCAAGAAGCTCATTCTAATTCCCCAAATCAAGATTAGGATCTTTAGAAAGTAAGGAAGAGAAAAAATTGATCATAGCCTCAGAAATATCTCTTTCATTAGAGATTTCCCTTTCCTCCACTTTAAGTATTGAGATTTTGTTGGATGCTCTGTGTTTAGAAGCAGATAAATGGAAGAATCTAGTATTCTTATCCCTAGCTTTGAGCCAAATGGACCTTGATCTTTGCCTCCAATAATCTTCTTCCTTAGAAATAACATTATGAGTTTTAGCCAGGATACATTCCTCCTTGTCCCTTAGCTCTGTCGGCAGCCCAGTATTTTGAATAGTTTCCTGAATAATATCAAGATCTTTTTTAAGCTAACTTTTAGTTTTTAAAATATCACCAAAAATAGTTTTGCTCCAAACCTTAACATTTTGTTTAACGCTGAAAAGTTTCTTAACCACTCTAAACATTGCAGTGCCATGAATCTTAACCTTCCACCAGTCTTTAATATTCTACTCCATCTCTGGATGGTCCACCCACATTTTTTAAAACCTAAAAGGTGGGCGACCCTGTTTAGTAATGGGATCCACACTAAAGCAAATAGGGAAGTTGTCAGATCCAATCTTTGAAAGAGTGGACAGCAGGCAACCAAACTTATTTAATCAACAACCACTGATCAAGGCATTCTGTAATCTTACTTGAATGAGGTCTTCGCCAACCCTTCTTTTAGACCAAGTAAAATTAACACCTTTAAGCTCCATATCAAACAAAGCTTATTTGTTAATGAATTCCATAAGCTCCATTCTCCCATCCAACATATTCTGGTTACCCACTCCACTAGACTTCTCCTTGTCTTTTATAGGGAAGTTGAAGTCCCCAATGATCAGCCATGACAGATCCAAGAAAGCTTTTCTACGGTTATCAATTTTCCTCCAAAAAGGAGATCTACCAGTTTTGGTATTGGGGGCATAAATGGTAGTAGCAACCCATTCAAAATCCAGCTTAAGATGAAGAAAATTTATACTAAGGAAATTAAGATCTTCTAAAACCACAGAACCCCTAACATTATTCAGGTTCCAAAAGACAACAACTCCACCTGAGGTTCCTTTGGAGCTAAATCCAGCAAACCCATTATTTTTAAAGATTCTAATTTTTTCCACCTTCTCTTTACTCATGTTAGTTTCTTGAACAAAAATAATATCAGGTTTATGATCTCTTACCAGATTCCTGACTATGTCTTGTTTATGAGGGGCATTCAACCCTCTTATATTCCATGATATGAACCTCATTTTTTAACCAGAGTACATGTTCCCTGAATAGTAAGTTGCTTATCATCCGCAATTTCCTTTTTGCTTTCTCTTTCTCTGACTTCTCTGGTAATATATTTTCCTTGGGTCTTTTTATGAGAACCAACATCTGCTTTTAGTTTGAGTCCTCCATCAGCTTTACTTTGGGTAGTGACTCCCTTAGATCCAGGAGTCGTAAGTTCTCTATTCTTCTCTCTCCTTTTCTGCTACTTCCCTTTATGGACAGCCCAGGTTCTTGTCCCATCATGGGTTCCTCTCTCGTCACTAGATCTTCATCAGTGCAATCCGAGAAGGTATTTGGAATAGAGGATGAATCATCCTCATCAGTTTTAAGATCTTCAACAAGAACTTTGTCCTCTGATGGTCTAAGACTAAAAGTTTCTTCTATGTATAGTTGAATATGATAAATTGTAATGTTTGATTTGATATTAAAGTTGGATGAATTTTTTTTTAATTTTTTTTATTTTAGTAATGAAAGTAAGAAGTTATGGAATGTTGAGAAATATAACTTACAATAATTTTCATATCAAATTCAATTTAATGATGAAATATAGAAGTCTCATATGTGAAAGATGATTGTGATATAATTGGTTGACCTAATAATTAAATAAAAACAAATCTAATTTTGAATTATTTATAATAATTAATTTCAACTTTTTTGAATTGAATATTTAAATATTAAACTAACTGAATTTTTTTTTTTAAAGAAAAATATAACCAACATGTATTAAAATATAATCAATTTGTATTTTACTTGAAGAAATCATAAACTCAAGTTTTAAAAATAATCAAAATAGAAAGTTTTCCCATATTTGCATCAATAATAGCTAGTTATCAATATTGTCTCTTTAATAGATGTCCATCATTCATGCTTTTGTAAGAACAAATAATAATAATAATAAAACAATTAATGAAGATAATAATATTAAAATAAATTTTTTTTGTATTAAATATAAGTATATCAAAAAAAGGATAGTATCCATGAATTCTTACAAAGTTACGAAGGCAAAGCCTTCCCAAAAAATTTCAAAGGATGTAAGAGTTATGACAAAGTTTAACAAAGGACTAAACGAGCATGAAAAGGAAAGGAAAAAAAAAAGGCTACTAGAGGCAGCCATCAATGGCATCGACCCAGGTGGTCCAGCCCTTCTCCCCCTCCATCCAGGCGACCTTTTTCTTGTCTTGGATCTGAGAAAGGATTGCCAAATCATTCTTCTTAGATCTTTTGTTCTTCTTGATCTCATTGTTGAGCTTTTTCAGAGTTTTTTTCAAAATTTTGGAGATTGTCCAGGTTGTCCCTCCATTCATAGTCATTCTTAACTTCAAAAACAAAGAAGGTAGCATGCCCGGTCTGGAGAAACCTCCTTAGTTTCTCTTTGTCCATCATCATGGTGGTGTGAACCTGCAAAGAGATTTTAAAATAGGTGAGTTTTTTAGAAAACTCAGTAAGGACCCTGGGAGAATCTTGAAACCTTTCTTCGTTCCTACATTTCCAAATCTGCCATAAGATGTAGGAGGTTAATATATTCCAAAATATGTTAGAGTCATTCTTAAGCCCTGTAATATGACCAGTAACAATTTCAAAAATAGATATGCACATAGGATAAGTAATCCCAAAAAGATTCCAAATAGTTCTAGCAAAAGAACATTCAAATAAAATATGTCGGCTAGTTTCAGGAAGGTTACAAAGCTTACAACAATTATCATCATGATTAGCTTTTCTAATAGGAAGTTTATCCAACATAAAGAGCCATCTAAAACACTTAACTTTAGGTTCCACACAGCCTTTCCATAAAACTTCAAAGTATTTTTTCCAACAGCAAATATCCAGGGAGGAATACCAAATCTTATTAACATGGTCAATGATGGCATCATCATATCCAAGGATCTTGTAGATATTCTTAGCTTTGATCCTGGATAGGATGGTCCCATCTGGCCATTTACATTTCAAGTATCTATTAGAGTCAACATTACAAGTGGAAGGGAGATTTTTGGTAGCTTTGAGGATCATGTTATAAGTCCTTTTTTGAGAAATGGGAATATCATAAGTGCTTCTAATGTTATCCCAGCTAAGTAGCTAGTCATGCTCAAAGATGTCAACGAGCTGTGAGATACCTTTATTAGACAAACATTTAGCAGAGAAACCTTGGGACAGGGCAAGGGGCTTGCCGAAAAGATGAAGGTTCCACCAAATGAACCTTCCACCATGAATTTGGGTGGCATCATGAAAATCCTTGTTAGTAATAAACTCTCTAACATGATTCCAGGCCTTCCAGATTGATTTCAAGACCTCAGAACCTTGAAAATTTATGGGAAAGTTACCCAAGACCAAGTCAATATAAGGGAGATTCTTCCAGGACTTAGCGTTCTTAGGCTAGCCCCGCTCAATATTATTCCTAACAAAGATATTCCATGGTATCTTTCCATCCATGGATTGAAAGATCCATTTGAAAACAAGAGCAATTCCTTGAAGCCTAAGATCTTTCAGCCCCAGCCCCCCAAGAAGTTTACTATTGCAGCACCACTTCCAGTTGACAACATGATCTTTTTTAATGCCTTTTCCATTCGATCAAAGAAAGTTTCTAATAGCTTTTTGAATTTCAAAAACTTGGTAGTTGTTAAACATCCAAGCAGAAGAGTGGTAGATGTTATAAGAGGACATAATCTTCTAGCAGACTTGGAGTTTGCCAGCCAAGGAGAGGGAGCGGTTATGCCATTTGTCAAGTTTCCTCGTAATTTTTTCTTTAACCCAAAGCCACATGTCATTAAGAGAGGGGTTAATGGCAAAGGGAATGCCAAGACACCTAACAATATTTTGAGGGCCTCCCCATTGAAAATCATAATTCTTAAACCAGTTAGGTGGCTTCTCCTCCCAGCCAAGGCAAATGGAATTGGAGTGAGAAAGTTTAATACCAGACATGTTACAGAACAAATTAAGTTTAGTTTGAAGAGCTTCAAAGTTTTCAACAGTAGCTTCAAAGAAAATGGTGGTATCATCAGCGAATTGGCTATTAATGAGCACATCCTCACTAGGTAGCGATATAACTTTCACAGCTGGGGATAAGGTATTGTCCCTAAGTAAGTAATATAGGGCATCAGAAGCAATGGCAAAGAGGGCAGGTGCCAGGGGGTAGCCTTTCCTAATAGAGCGCCCAAGAGGGAAGGATTTAGAGAGAGAACCATTAATGTCAATTTGAGCACATGCATCATGAAGAAGCACCTTAACCGCATTCCAAAAGAAGGTAGGAAAGCCAAAAGCCTCCAACATCATGGAAATGAAGTTCCACTCAACTCTGTCGTAAGATTTTTTGAAATCCAACAAGAATATGGTAGAGTTATGTTGGGATTGATTAGCCCAGTTCATGGCATCCCATCTAGTAATAAAATTTTCCAGAATGTATCTGCCTTTTATAAAGCCTGTTTGGGTAGAAAAAATCACCTTGGGAAGGATATTGACAAGTCTGGTGGCCAAGATCTTGGAAAAGATTTTGTAAGAGACATTCAGGAGCGTTATGGGTCTCCAATTTTTTATGAGTGCTTTATCCCCATCCTTGGGAATAAGCTTAATAATTCCCCTGTTAATGGAGTTACGTAGAGAGCCCCTAGAGAGGGCCTCAGAATAGATCTCAAGGAGGTCTTTGCAAATCCATTTTTGGTTGGCTTTATAGAATTCAATAGGAATGCCATCAGGACCAGGAGCCTTACTGTTCTTAAGCGAATTAATAGCCTTCTCAACTTCCTCTAAGGAGATATTTTTGGCAAGAGTATTGGTATCCTCCATAGAGACAATCTTAGGAATAAGAGGTCTTCACCTATTCCTAAGAGAGGAAGCTTCAATCGAATCTCCCAAGGAGAATAAATTTTGATAGAAATTAGCAAAAGTTTCCTTGATAGTGTCAAGATCCATAATTTCTTGGTTATCAATGATGATCCTTTCAATGCTTTCATGAGAATGATTGTGTTTAATCAGGTTGAAGAAAAATTTAGAACCACGGTCACCATAGTGGAGCCAGTGATCTCTAGCCCTAATCTTAGCTCCTCTAGTCTTAATCACCTGATGTTTCCTAAGAGAATCTTTAGCCTTAATAACTTGGGTAGTAAGATCATAACCAAAGGGATTGAGTTGGTTATTAGCTTCAGCTTTCATTAATTCATTAGAGAGATGTTTTTCAGTGAACCTAAAATCCTTAGCTCTTTTTTGACCAATAGTTTTTAAAAGGTTCTGCCAGGCGTTGACATTCAAATTCAACTTGTTAGTTCAATTATCATTCGGGAAGTTGTTTTTGTTAATAATGCTGATAATATGGATAACAGTAAGGACATCTTCTAAATCGTTCAGATTTCCACAATCCATTGAATTTTTGAGCTGAATTTCTGGCTTTTGATTGTGTGTGTTTTTAAGCATCAACGTTTCGGATCACACTCCGTGATCCATCATCAGGATGAGATAGAGCAGTAAGGAAAAATAATAAGAAGCAGACTCAGCCTTACTCAAAGGATAAAAAGAAGGGATGGGGTGAGAAAGAAGGCCCGGAAAACAAGGGGGAATAAAAATAAAGTAAAAATAAAAGACTACCAAGGGTAAAAACAATAATAATACTAATAATGATAATAATAATAA